>SNQJ01S0005620.1:84807-112274 GCA_010110895.2 Picea sitchensis
TCCAATGCATGGATTTAATACTCCAGCTCTCAACATTAACTCTTGACTCATGGGAAACATTCCATCTCCGGTTCAGAGCATGCAAGGTTTAAATGGCTTCTTGTACTGGTTATGGTTTCTGGCAGGTCGGGCACAAGGTCCCGCCCCCAGAGTCGTATGAGTAGCTACCATCGCCAACGAAGAAACCTGCGCTTGATGGACCCGTCCTTACCCCATCCATCATCCATGAGATGCCGATGCCATTGCCTGCCCGCCCATATCCATGTCCGTGATGAGTAGGATTACTATAAAACCGGACAACGGGTTAGGGTTTAGGGGCTAAGAATTCCAGAAAGACAGACAACAGAAGACAAGAGCACACACATATCATTCATTTCATTCTCTGTTTCATTCAAATCTTCTTCCCACCCCAGGGAGGGAAGAAAAAGGAAGGAAGGGTTGGTGGGGTTTTATGTATTTTATTCAAAATTCAACTTTTTCAATCGGAACACTGAAATTATCGGTTCATCTATAACAGGAGAATGATAAATCTATCCATCTTCTAAACTTATTGGTTTCTCGATTGATCGGTCCATTGCTCACGGAGAAGGACGAAACATAGGGGATCGAGGTGGGTTGAAATTCATAGGCCTGTTCGCGAGCGACCATGAGGTGAGGCGGCGGCGGTTGCTTGCTATTTTGGACTTCTCTCTCCGATTAAATTTTGGGTTATTTTGGCGGGCGGTGTCTAGGGTTTCAGCCTCCAACTTACATACCTGTAGATGACGTGTACGTTGCGATCGATAACTTATTTTTTTTCATTTTTTTAAAAGATGTACGCTTATCCATCACTTCGCCCTCCGCAATCGTGGCTGGTAATGCCGGCGTCCAGCCTCCAAGTGACGAGTCTGCAGCCTTCCACCGTTCTACGTCGTGCCTACTACCTAGCCCTACTACTTAGCCCGTATACCCACTAGAGATTTTGACGGGCATTGGAGGCGGTTACACGTCAAACTGACAGGTAGACAATTCTCATGCCAGTGAGTGATGACGTGTAAATTTTTTTAGCGAGTGTGGGCTGAGAGGTAAAAAACGAGCTACAGCCCGTCAAATTCCAGGCCTGCTTAGTTCATTGAAGCAGCGAATGCGACTATAATATATTATAACCATGCAACGTGAGTATATTATTAAACATGATTACAATATATTATAATTATGGCACGTGAGTATATTAAAATCATAATCTTATCCGTTTGCACGTCGATTACTCCTATGTTTAAACATGATTATAATATAGTCACGTGGGAGAACGTTCCATGATTATAATATAATCACGTGGAAAACGTTCCATGATTATAATATACGTTCTCCCACGTTCCTGAGCTACTTAAACACCGCGCAGCTCGTCCAGTGCTCAAGCTACGTGTTGTTACTAAAGTTCTCTGGTATCGTCCAATGGAGTTTCACACGGCTATTGTGTTCTCGTGCTATGCGTTGTTTCTGTTAGCACCGATTGTGAAATGTAGCCCGCCGCGTCCCTCGGTTGAATGTTCTGATGGATTTACCGACTGCAAAGTTTATAATGCTTATGGTATGTTTCCCGATCAAGGGACCTGCAAAGCTGCCCGAGTCGTCTATCCTGCCACCGAAAATGAACTTCTGGACTTCGTTGCCGAGGCTGTTGAGAAGAAGCAGAAGATGAGAGTTGTGACGCAATACTCCCAAGCTGGTATGCCCTGGTGGAGAGTCCGGTCTGATCATAAGTACTCGGTATCTAAACCATGTTGTTGAAGTGGACAAACCCAACAAGAGGATGACGTTCGGGAGCGGTGTGACCCTCGCGGATCTCATTCAGGCTGCTGCCGAGGAAGGGTTAGATTTGCCTCATTCACCTTACTGGTTAGGCGTTACTCTAGGGGGAATGCTAGGGACTGGTAGTCATGGCAGTTCCCTGTTCTGCAAGGGTAGTGCTGTTCATGAATATGTTGTGGGCATGAGATTAGTCATCCCGGCTTTGCAACATGAGCGATATGCTAAGGTTGTGAGCCTCACTGAAAAAGACGAGGATCTAAACGCAGTCAAAGTTTCTTTAAGGGTTCTGGGAGTCATTTCTCAGGTATGAACGGATTCGCATATAGAAATTAGAAATGAGTTTTATTAATGTCTTCAGTTTTATCGTATTTCTTTGAATAGAATAACAGTATAGATCCAGAAGAGTTTAGAGTGATTGAATCTTTGGAGGTGTAAACTCTTCTTCTTTACCCTTTGGAGGTGCAAACTCTTCTTCCTTACCCTGTAGAGTGTAAAAAGAAAAAAGAAAGATCAAATAGAAAAATGTATATCTATATATATTTCATTTTGCAAAAGATTAGACATATACAATTTTCATTAGAAGGTGATTCCAATTATGTTAAATCTATTGAGATGCAAACCCTTGAATAGATTTAATTTAATTCCTCTAGTAACTTAGTAGAACTGATATTAACATAGATCTCTTACATATACATTATTATTATCTTCATCATTGGTTTATTCAGTACCAAAGATTGTCCAGTGAGTTGAAGATTTTCATGCCCTATTTCTATGAATACTACTCAACTTGACGTTTTTTCTGTGTTGTAGGTAACCTTCCAACTGCAATCTATGTTCAAACGTAAAATCACAAACGAATTCACGGATGACGACGATCTCGAAGACAGGATAGAGGGGTTTGGTGAGGAGCACGAATTCGCAGCTGTTACGTGGTACCCTGCTATGAAAAAGGCATTTATAGGAAGGATGATCGCGAGGCTGTTAGTTCGGATGGGAATGGAGTAAACGATTTCACCGGATTTCAACCTATTGATAATGGGGCCATAGCCTATGTAAGGGGACAAGGTAAGAGAATCCAACATGCATATATTCATATAGATTGATATAAATATCGGTATCATGTAAGGTTGAGTTTATTAAATTCACTGTTTTTTTGTTGGTATTCTTCCGGATTCATCGCAAACATGAAGAATACCACTAAAATACACTGATTGCAATTGCAGAAGTCTTACATCTGAAATTCACTGTTCTTAATTTCTCTTAATTTATTAATCTTTGAATTTGCAGAGGAGACGGCAGAAGCCACCAACAAAGCTGACGTCAAGTGTGATCTCTCCAAGCTTGCGTTTGAAACGGTTAAACAAAACGGCAGAGGACTAAAGAACGACGGTCAAAAGTTTTCATGATATCCAGTAATTGGATATCAGAATGACATGCAATCATCTGGATCCTGTCTTAAGAGTGAGGAGGACTCAGCTTCCCATGGGATCCTCGAATCAAAGGCTTATCCTTTTTTGAGATTGGAATCGGTATCGGCATTTCCAAGATCGGGCAATTTCTTTCGGACGTGAAAAAGCTCAGGGACATGGTTTCCAGTAACAGGTTGTGTGGGGTCGATCTGTACAATGGCTTTCTAATGCGTTATGTAAAAGCTTCGAGTGCTTATTTGGGGAAACAAGAGGATTCAGTAGATATCGAAATCACATACTATCGGGCAAAGGATCCCAACACCCCGAGACTGTATGAAGATGTGTTGGAGGAAATCGAGCAAATGGCTCTGGTGAAATATCAAGGTACGCCTCATTGGGGAAAGAACCGAAACCTTGCATTTGATGGGGTGTTGAAAAAATATAAGAAATCTGACGCCTTTCTAGATGTCAAGCAAAAACACGATCCTCAGGGACTGTTATCCAATGAGTGGACGGACGCTCTTCTGGAAGTAGGAAAGACGGGAGTGATTATAGAGAAGGATGGATGTGCTCTGGAAGGACTCTGTGTGTGCTCGGAAGATAAACATTGCGCTCCTGATAAACGCTACTTTTGCAGATCTGGGAGGGTTTACAAAGAAGCACGCGTCTGCAGACTAGAGGAAGAGGAAAAGGAAAAATAAGATAACAACGGTGATAGTCCTCAGACGGAGCATTTCGGAGGAAGAGAATGACCGTGATAGTCCTCACACGGAGCTTTAGCTTTTTCTCTACAAATGATAGATATAGTATTCTCTAATTATGTTTCTAGTTTATATAGGTAATTTATCAGCATTAAATGTTTAGCCGTTAGACATTTTGATTCGAAGCCTACTTTTTTTTTCCAGACATTTTGATTATAAATATTAAGCCTACTATACTTCAGACATTTTGATTATAAATAGTATATTGTAGTTAACTATTTGTTTGTTTTTTAATGGAAGTTATAGATATAGCACTCTCTTGATTATGCTTCTATGTTTCTATTTCTAATTTATATAGTTAATTTATGAACATATATTTAGTCGACTTTGATTCATATATTTTGATTATAAATATTATATTATGTTTAATATTTGTTTTGTATAATTGTGTTTTTAAATTTTTTAATGAGATCATTGCTTAATTTCATGGTATATTTAAGATATGGTCTCAAGTAATTAATATATTTAATTTTAATATTTGATTGTTATAAATTTTTATTTTTTAACAATATGTTTCTAGTTTCACAGCCATATCTTTGACCAAATGATTGTATAGGCTTTAGAGTCCATCCTAGTGCTAGTTTGTAGAATGTGTCTTTACATCTAATAAAAATGTTAACCTAATATTTAATTTGTTTTTATTAATCATTTGGCATTTCTATCCGTAGGGATTTTGGTAATGTTTTGTAGTTTAAATGTTTTAAGTTTTGATTTTTTTTTAAGTAAAATTATTTATTCAATTTTGTTTCAAATTTAGTGAAAATTTATTGGATGTGTAGATTAGAGTTGTCAGGAATCCAATTATACATTTAGAAATGCAATTTAAACAACTAAACAATATGTTTTCCCCATATTTATATTTTTGGATTCCAGTGAAAAATACTTATTCTTTGTAGCATTAATGTTCAGAACAAGATTTTTGAAGCTAGTAGGACTTTTAAGAAAGCTAGGGGAAAGATAACATAATTTGTATTATCATCAAACTTATGCATTTGGAATTATGCTCTAACATCCCACTCTTTCATGCATTTCTTGTGGTTTGAGAGATAAAACAAACAATCAATATTCTTAATAAAAATAACATGCTTGGTGGTCTTGATTAGTAATTTCCTTTAAATTTGTGTTTCTATGGATCCTAGGAAGCTCCAAATCATAAACATCTTAACCTAAATAATAAGCAATGGATTTAGTCATGTTAGATTTAGATGCATATAACACAAGTAGTACATCTTCATTTCTTTTATGGTATTTTGATCGAATTATCACCTTTGAACAAAGGTCTCAAGATATACTACAATTTCTTATTTTTCTAATGAGATATAGAATGAACATGACTCCCATGGTTAAACATGATTGGGGTATGATCAAAATATGAATATAAGATGTGGTGCTCATGCATCATATGAATACATAGATTACATACACTCTTATATGGGTGTTCACAAAAATGTTTGATTTTTTTTTATTGTGTCTAAAGTTTTATATTGTTATTTTTAACACTTTGAAATTTCTCCAAAAAAAAAGTGTCTCAATAGTTATGAATTTTTATTATAATTATAATATATAATTCATTAAATGATTATATTTGAAATTACAAAGTATGCTTATTATTATTTTCTACTGAAATTTCAACTTATTTATATGGTTGTTTGTTATATTTTAACATTTTAAGTAATTGGAGAAGAATGTATATGTATGTATGTATGTGTATGTAGCCAACATGTATATATATTAGGGATGTACCAAATTTAATCTTGTGAATTGGTACAAATTATTTTTCAACTTTTCATCATGGAAGAAAGGGTTGAATGAATATATACCATTCAACTTGAAATTAAGAGTAACCCTTCAAATTTGATCAGACTTTTTTTCAACTTTTCATCATGGAAGAAAGGGTTGAATGAATATATGTACTTCAACTTGAAATTAAGAGTAGCCCTTCAAATTTGATCAGACTTTTGAAGAAATGGAAACGAATATTGCTTATATAAGTTTACTGAAATCAACTGACCTACGCTTGAAATCAACTTGCACATCAACTCTAGCTATATGGCTTAAATTTAGATTAGCTATTGAATATTCAGTTGATCAACGGTTAGCGGAAGTAATCCGTAGAGAATCACAAACCCATCCTATGGTTTTTGGAGGCCAACTAGAGAACTGGAAATATCAATTTGTTACTTCTATATACACTTGTCACTCTCATGTATTTAGATATGGTTTAGGCCTTCTTGTTATTCGATATAAAAAAAATTGCAAAAAAATTCTTTAAAAAATTGTGTAATTTATTCACTCAAAACCCTAAGAATTTCGCTCATTCCAAGCATTCTTACATTACAAGGTTTCAATCCACTACAAAAGGACCGCAAGCATTGATGTACGATTCTATTAAGAGGGGTCATTTCCATAACACTTCCTCGTGTCCATTTCGAGTGCTCCATAACAAAAACATAAGTTTGTTAACTCTGTTGTCTGTTATTAGCATAGTGAATAGGAATATAGAAATAGGTCCATGTATCTTGATGTCCATTTGGTTGCACAAGGTTTTAACATGCAATTGTTGAAAATTGCACTTTGTTGGCCTTAAAGTTCAAACTTTGAATTATAGAGTACATAGCTGGAAATTTCATGAGGTTTTAACATACAAGTGCTGAAAATTACACTTTGTTGGTCCTAAAACTCAAGCTTGAATTCATAGATTATATGGATGGAAATTTCATTAAGATGTCTTGTAGAAAATAAATTCCTCTTGTTTGATTTTTAAAGCAATGGCTATTTTCTATTTTATGGAACTTTGTTATTACTTTTTCATGGTTTCCATGCTCATTTACAATCCTCCTCTTCAAACACTTTAATGTATCTTAATTCCCAATCATCTACAAAAGGTTTTAACTTAGAAATGTTGGAAATTACACTTTATTTATTTGAATATAATGATTGTCCATTTCAATTTTCTAAATTTTTGAAAAGAATAATATGTTTGAATATTTATAAGATGTATACTCTCAATTTTTTTTCCATATGACTAGAATCCGAATTTGTTAACTATGATTTAAACACCCCGTAGGATGTAGCTCGTCCAATAATCAAGCTACTTGTAAGTACAGTTATTTGTGTGCACTTTGATATCATCCAATGGAATTTCACACAACTATTGTGTTCTCATGCTATGCTTTGTCTTTGTTAGCACCAAATATGAAATGTATCCTGTCGGGTCCCTTCATTGAATGTTCTGATGGATTTACCAACTGCAATGTTTCTAATGCTTATGGTGTGTTTCTCGATCGAGGTGCCTACAGAGCTGCGCAAGTCATCTATTTTTCCACGAAAAACAAACTTCTGGCCTTTGTTGTGGGGGGTGTTTGGAAGAGCCAAAAGATGAGAGTTGTGACGTGATGCTCCCACAATATTCCCAAGCTGGTATGCTCTGGTGGAGTGTCTGGTCTGATCATAAGCACTCTGGATATTCAAGAGTGGTGTGACCCTCGAGGATGTCATTCATTGTGCTGCCAATGAAGGGTTAGCTTTGCCTCATTCTCCTTACCAGTTAGGTATTACTCTAGGGGGAATGCTAGCGACTGGTAGTCACGATAGTTCCTTGTTCAGAAAGGGTAGTGTTGTTTATGAATATGTTGTGGGGATGATATTAGTCATCCCGGCTTCACAAGATAAGGGATATGCTAAGGTTGTGAGCCTTACTGAAGAAGACGAGGATCTAAATGCAGTCAAAGTTTCTTTAGGGGTTATGGGAGTCATTTCTCAGGTATGAACGGATTCACAAATCTCATAAATTAGAAATGAGTTTTATTAATGTCAATACTAGACTCTTCAGTTTTATAGTATTCCTTTGAATATAATACCAACATAGATCCATCTTAACTCCGACTCTACGAAGTGTTAAGAGGGATCAAATCTTTTGAGATGCAAACCCTTGCTCCTTACTCAGTTTTCAAATTTTAGAGTGAAAAAAAAAGATTTAAGGAGAAAAGTTAGAGCATGGACTATAGAATGTGAGCAACCAGACTCTCCAACTTCATGGCTGAGGTGTTTATCCCCTAACTCACTGTAATCATGCCCAACTGCCAATTATATTTTTCTTTCTATCGTACAAAAATAATAGGGTATTTGTTCTCCTATTTTCTTCAATTGGTGGATGTTTTGGCTGCTAGGTGAACTTAATCTGAATTTACATAATATTAACTTTTCCAATAATATCCATATCTTATAATTGTATGTATATAAAGTTTCTCTTATATATACATTATTGTTTTGTATCTTGATCATTTGTTTATTCAGGACCAAAGTGTTGAAAACATGCCAACCAATTTCCCATGCGGTCACATGCACATGCATATCATTTATATTTGGAGTGTGCATGCATGCATTTTTCAGTGAACATGTTGTAACTGGTGGATCTAATTATAATCAGTTTGTCTAAATGTTTGAGAGATGCTATATATACGAGCATACCCATAGAGGTGGAGGAGTAGTGAGTGTGTGTGAGAAAGATGCAATACTGAAGTATTGTGTGAATGAGAGGAGAGGATGGTTGTATGCCTAAGTTGGCTATTGTAATTCTCCCTTGAATAATAAGAATACCGATTAACATTTCCCGTGGTTTTTTTCCATATTGGGTTTCCACATAAATCACTGTGTCAATTGTGTGATTGTTGTTCTCAGTTTAATCTTGCTTGTTTATGCTTTGGTTTTATGTTCTTTTTTGCTTCTGATGCCTAACGAATGGTATCAAAGCAGGTAAAGTAGGTGTCGTAGGTGAACCAAGGCGAATTGTGTTCATGTATCATGTGAGCACAAGAAACTTTGGACATGTTTTTGGTACGTAAAGACAAGAAGATTGAAGTACTGAGGAGCCCGAATATTTTTTTGTGAACAGATATTTTTTTGTGAAGATCAAGTACTCTTTCCTACACCAACACTCCCTAGAAAGTGTTAGAGGTGCATCAACGCTCCAACACTTAAAAAATAAGTTTGTTCCCCACTACGATGCGCCCGATTTGTGCACCACAGAGCGCCGAAAAATCGACGCCCCCCTTTCCACACTCACGGTGCACTATCTCCAAAACGGTGCGACCCTGAAGGATTACATGAGCGTCGATCTAAAGAATAGTGATAATTTAAAGTTGTAACAGTGATAGTTTAAAGTTGGTTTTGGTAATGGTCATGACATTTAAGACATGGTCGTGAGTTTTTTAATGAAAAAAGGGTGAGGTGTATGATACTTTATTCTTCATAACGTTCGAACCATTCTTAAACAATATTGTCTTATTATGGAGAATCGCGGATTAAATCATGGAGGCAAGCTTTGATAAAAGGTGAGTTTTTTTTTAAAAGGTGACTCTTTTTATAATAAAAGGTAAAAAGGTGGTTTAATAAAAGGTGAGGTCGACTTTCTATGTTTGGTAAAAAGGTTTTTGAGGTATAAAATATTAAAAAAAAAACCTTTTTATTAAATATTTTGGGGTTTAAATCATTATTTCTCTACGTTTAAAAAGGTTCAGTTTTATAAGTGATTTTGGAGTTTTGTGCTAATGGCGAAAGTGTAGAGTTCTAAGTTTGAGGTGGAGAAATTCAACGGAAAGAATAGCTTTGTGCTATGGAATCTCAAGATGCGATATCTGCTTGTGCAACAAGGATTTCAAAAGGCGTTGGCTGGAAAGACAAAGAAACCAACAAGCATGACAGACGAGGACTGGGAAGATCTGGATGCAAGAGTCCTCAATACCATTAATTTCCGTCTAGCAAATGAAGTATTGTTTAACATCGCTGAAGAGGAGACAACAAGAAGTTTGTGGAATAGACTAGAGAGTCTGTATATGACAAATTCTTTGACGAACATAATCTTCTTGAAGAGGCAGTTTTACAACTTGCGGATGAAAGAAGGTACAAAAATTGTTGATCACTTGAATGTTTTCAATACTTTGATTTGTCAATTATCTAGTATGGATGTAACATACGAAGATGCAGACAAGGTAGTTACACTATTGTGTTTATTTCTGGAGTCCTGGGATCATCTGGTAACATCTATGCAGTTTAGCTCAACATATGCCATTGATTATGACATTGTTATGGGAGCTTTGTTGTCTGAGGATACGAGGAAAAGATCCAGTAAAGAAACCTCAACAACAGAAGCAATGGTGGTTAGGGGTTGATCTATAGAAAGAGGTCAAAATCATAGGTGTACATCAATGTCCAAGTCAAAAGGTAAGAAGAGTAAGTAGAAATGTTGGTTCTATGGCAAATCTAGGCATCTCAAGAAGGATTGTTGGAAAAGACAGAATGCATCTAAAGAGGACTCCACAAAAGAAGCAAAGGAAACTAATTTAGCTGAAACAATTTCAGGTTCCAATTCAGGTATGGTTGATGATGTATTGTCTACTTGTGATGTTTCACATAAACATCAACATTGGTTGTTAGATTCTGGTGCGTCCAACCACATGTGTCTTCATAGAAATTGGTTCTCAACTTACGAATCTATTGATGATGGTGTTGTTTTTATGGGAAATGATTTTTATTGTAAAATTGTTGGGGTTGGTAGCGTCCAGATTAAAATGCACAATGGTTTCATACGAACATTAATAGATGTAAGGCATGTACCCAAACTTATAAAGAACTTGATATCTTTGAGAGTTCTAGATTCTGTTAGTTACAGGTGTACAACTCAAGGTGGAGTACTGAAGGTGTCCAAAGACATCTTAGTAGTCATGAAGGAAAAGATGATCAAGAACCTTTATCAACTTGAAGGAAGGACATAAGTAAATCAAGTAGTAGTAGCATATGAAGATAACAAGGAAGCTACTTTTGCAAATCTGGGAGGTTTTCAAGAAATTGCGCGTCTGCAAAAGACATGAAGAGGAAGATAACAACCTTGATAGTCCTCAGACGGAGCTTGAGGAGGAAGATAATGACCGTGATAGTCCTCACATAGAGCCTTAGCTTTTTCTCTGCAAATTATAGATATAACATTCTCTCATTATGTTCATTATGTTTCTAGTTTATATAGGTAATTTATCAACATTAAATGTTTAGCCTACTTTAATTCAGACATTTTGATTATTAATACTATATTGTATTTAACTATTTGTTTGTTTTTAAATGGAAGTTATAGATATAACACTCTCTAGCAGTCTCTGATTATGTTTCTAGTTTATATATTTAATTTATGAACTTCAGATATTTATCCTACCTTAATTGAGATTTTTTGATTGCAAATATTATATTGTGTTTAATATTTGTTTTGTATAATTGTGCTTTTAAATATTTTTAATGATATCATTGCTTAATTTCATGGCATACTTATGATAGAGCATTTAATTTTAGTATTGCTTTGTTATAAATCATTATTTTTTTCAAGTATGTTTGTCATTTCACGGCCATATGTTTGACCAAATGGTTGTATATGCTTTAGCGTCCATCTTAGTGCTAGTTTGTAGAATGTGCAAAATGTGTCTTTACAACGAATAAAAATGTTAACCAAATATTTAATTACTTTTTATTACTTATTTCTTCGAGGTTGTAGGGACAATGCCTTTTTTTTTTTTTCTTGGTGATATTATATGTTCAATTTTGTTGGAAATTTAGTGAGAAATTGTTGGATGTGCAAATTAGAGCGATTAAATCTATATACTTCAAGTGCTTTAGGTTTTTTTAACGCTTTGCATCATTTTATGTATTTAGAAATATAATTTAAACAACAAAAAATTACGTTTTTCCCATATTTGTGTCTTTAGATTCCAATGAAAATTACGTTTTTCCCATGTTTGTATCTTTAGATTCAAACTTAAACAACGACCTATCAAAATAGCCTGGTCAATTTTTCTATTATATTACACTTGAATCAATTTCTATCAAAATAGGCTTGTCATTTTTTATATTATATTGGACGTGAATCAATGTCTATCGCTCCATATGAGGCCAAATTTAACTTTTAACAATGATATATTATCGAATTCATATGAAATTATAAAATAGTAGTGGAAATAAAATGGATATTTTGAATTCTTTTATTACCCAGTAAACTCAATAATTTAGCATTTAACAAAAATTCATTTCACATGAAGATAAGGTCATGAATACCTATCTACAAAATAAAACTATGTCCACCAAATTAGTTGATGAGAAGTAATTTTCCACCCAATTGTAAGAATCAATTAAGGATTCCACCCCTAAGCTAGACTATGATACCACCAAGGTGAAGGAATCTCATACTTGGTTGTAACCTTACTCACCCTGATTCATTAATCTCGTGACAATATAGTATGCTCACTACAAATATCTCTAAGCCCTCTAACAACAATCGGACCAGCCATGACACTCTCTTCCACTACCCCACACAACACAAGGAAGAACTACTATTTTTGTGCTCAACACTCCCTCATAGTACTTTTCTCTTCCAGTGCTCTTCAATCTGTTTAGAAAGAGCCTAATCTATTGTCTTCCTTCTAGTAATAACTTGGGATAAAAAATGATTATCCTCAAGATAGTAAACGAGAAACAATAACAAGGTTGTAGGTCTAAGAGTATTGTCCTAGACATTCTAGGCATGGTATCCCTCTCCAACCATCCCCTTTTTTCCACATTTTCAACAACAAGATTCACCAACTTATATATTACTAGCCATAAGCACATGGTACAACCATTACGATAATAACCATAATGGACATGAAACCAGGGAGGAAACATCCCCATAACATGGAAGCTTGTCTCTTCCCCCCTTCCCATGAGTGGTTGCCTCGTAATAGCGGTAGAATGTCATTGGATACAAAATATAATGGAAGATCTTTTCTTGCATCAAACCCCTATCTCTTCCAAAGGATATGACATATATGAGTGAGTTTGTATGAAGATGATGGTCAAAAAAATGGCAATGGGGTGGCCAGGAATGTGCACACACACAAAACACTTATGTTCTTAGAAACAAACATGTTCTTGTGAGCCTGTAGCCTCAATGTTCCTTGAACGACCATGCACATTGCCAAATCAGTGCCAGATATGTGTTCTTAAGAATGCATGTGTGTTCATGTAATGTAAATTGGGAAAAAAGAGCCACACCTAGTACATTGTTACCGAAGAGACTCAGCAACATGTTTTTCCTTTCCTTGAGAAAATTGAG
Source organism: Picea sitchensis (assembly GCA_010110895.2). Taxonomy (NCBI): domain Eukaryota; kingdom Viridiplantae; phylum Streptophyta; class Pinopsida; order Pinales; family Pinaceae; genus Picea; species Picea sitchensis. The sequence goes on from SNQJ01S0005620.1 coordinate 97,899, forward strand.
GAGCGAATTTAGGAGAGCTTGAGGAAGAATTATATGAATCTTCTTACATGGTGTTTGATTTGTAACATCCCTAGCCACCCAGGCCAGACCACGCTACTCCAAAGAACACTACCATATGTATATATATATATAAGCATATGAAAAGCAAATTTAAACGGACATGGAAAATTATGCTACAACACAGGATCATGCAGAATTAACAGTAAGTCATACATGCAACAAACACATGCAATTCTCATAATAACATACATGCACTGAAAACACATCATCTGTCGTTAACATAGAAATGATACTTATATTTTTATGAAGAGAGCCATCGACTGTGTGCAAACCTTCCATGAGCCTCCCAGCCTTAGACCACACTGCTCTTCACTCTCAGCAGTGGGTCACGCCTGAGCTGGGACTAAACTCCACCCAGAAAAAGAGATTCCTAAGCTAGGCTGAGACTGCAGGAAGTCACACAATACAATAGGACGAATTCCCTCCCAGGAGCCTACTTACACTCACAACACACAAACTCTCGTTCCCCACATTCCTGTCCCACCCCGGGAATACACACCTTCATTGTTCCATAGTCCATCGATTGCTCCACTTCCTTTCCATGGCTTCAACAATAGGCCAGATCAAGAATTCTTAGAGCTTTGTAGTTGTTATTGGACTCCCTCTAGGAGAAATCACTTCCTAGAAATATCTCTCAACTGGAGAGAGTTGCTCATAGGATTGACAACCTGCTTCTTCAATCCACGGGCCTGACAACCCGCCTCTTCAAAACCACAGGTCTGAATACATCCTTCTTTTGCCCAACTCCTAAGTCAAGAGGGTAACCACAATAGAAAAATCAGGTATGGGTTCTGGTAATGACAACAAGCCACACCAATCCAGGGAAAAACAGGGGTAGCAACAAAACTCATGTAAGATAGGGTATGTCTCAACAAAATACTAGTGCATGCAAGTTACAAAGGTTAATGATGACAGAGGGTTAAATAATGGTGGAAAATGGATGTCTGTGTGCATGCTCAGTGCGTGAGTGAATGGGCCAAAAGATCCCCCAAACAGTTAATTTCCCCATATATATGTGCATGCATCCTAGATGACACATGGTTCTTAAGGAGCACGTTTCCTCTCCACTTGGAATTCCTTCACCTCCCAACAGAACTTAGGATAAATTTTTATGTCCAAACCTTATCCCTTTTAGGAATATATTGTAATATTCCTTTGGAGGCAAGCCTTCAAGATTAACCCCCTTTCCTAGCCTCTTAGCCCTTCCCTTTCCCTTCCTAGTGGATCTTAGTCCCCCATAACTCTTTCTTTGTGGTCGGTCTACACACAATGATGCAATTTTATTAACGATGTAGTATTTACATATACAAAAATCAGGCTCCCTGGCCTTCAACATCTAGGCTCTCTAACCTAATAAACATGTAAGCCTACCAACTTATAAACACTTGGATCACTAGCCTATATACTTCATTACAATTCAATAGGGGCTCGAACTTGGGGTATTAAAATTCCCTCCCCTTATTTATGCAATGTCCTCAATGCATCATATTTACATATTACAAACAAGATTTCCAAAATATTCAAAAAGATGTGGGTATTCTGCCTGCATAGCATCTTCATGCTCCCATGTTGCGTCCTTAGGACCGTACCAGGTCCATTGAACCTTTACAATCCCTATGGCTAGATTCCGGATTTGTTTGATTTTCTAGTCCATAATGTGTACCAGATGCACTTGAAAAGCGCTTTCTTGCTCCACCTGAATCACATTCCAATCAATAACATGATTAACATCATGTATATATTTCTTAAGCAATGATACATGGAATACATTATGTATAGACATAGATGCAGAAAATGCAATCATATAAACTACTAGTCCAATCCTTTATAGGATTTCAAATGGCCCACAATATCTGGCTTCCAACTTGGAACAATTTCCCAACTTCAAGGAACTTCTGTTGGTTTTCACCTTCAATAATACATGACCACCCACTTTAAATTTCTTGTGAGTGATGCCCTTGTCAGCATAACTTTTTTTCCTGTCTTGGGCATCCTTTAAATTCTGTTTTATCTTTAACATTTACTCTTCCATTTCCCTGAGCAAATCTGGGCCAATCACTTCTCCATCAGCTGGGTTGTCCCAACTTATTGGTGTGTTTCACTTTATGCCATAAAGTCCCTCAAATGGGCTCATCTTCACAGATGCCTGGTACCCATTGTTGTAGGAAAATTCTACCAAGTGTAGATAATATTCCCATTTGGATGGCTTGTCCATCATGTACATCCTTAGCATATCCTCTATCACTTGGTTCACCCTTTTCGTTTTCCCATAATACTTAGGATGATAAGTTGTGCTAATGTTCAGATTTGTTCCGAACCCTTTGAATAATCCCCTCCAAAATTTCGAGGTAAATTTTGGATCTCTATCTGACACAATTGTCTTGGGTATGGCATGCAATCGTGCTACCTCCCTCATATAAATATCAACAACATTGGTTTCCTTTTGAAGAACCTTCATTGGAATAAAATGTGTAGCTTTAGTAAGCTTGTCCACCACCACCATGATATAATCATATTGCTTTCTTGTTCTGGGTAATCCTGTGATGAAATCCATAGTAACCAGTTCCCACTTCCACTCAGAAATGGGCAATTACCGCAACAACCCAACTGGGTGCCTATGCTCATCCTTGACCTTCTGACATTCCATACATTTAGCAATGTACTCAACAATTTCCCTCTTCATGCCTAGCCAATAGTATTGGCTCTTGACTTCTTCCACTGTTTTCTGATATCTTGGGTGCCCAACATAAGGCACATTATGCATCTCTTCCAAAATTGTACCCCTCAATTCATGAGAATTGGGCACATAAATTCGGTTCATGTACAAGAGAAATTTATCATTCCCTAATTTAAAATATTAAACCTTTTATTGCATTTTATCTTGCTGTAGTTTTGTCACCAACTTTATGTACTGCAAATATGCTTTTGCATCTTTAGAAATTCCGCCTTTGAGGTTTGTTTGACACATGCTAATGGTTGTAGCATGTAGTTCATGCACTCTCCTGTTGAGTGCATCAACCACTTTGTTCTCTTTTCCTTTGATGTTCTTAATATCAAAATCATACTCACAGAGGAATTCCAACCATCTGCTCTGTCTGGCATTTAAAGTTCGTTGATCAAAAAAATATTTCAGATCATTATGGTCTATCCTTAGCTCAAACCTCTTTCCCATGAGGTAGTGCCTCCACTTCTTCAAGGCATGCACTATGGTTGCCAACTGCAAATCATGAGTGGCATAGAGCCTTTCATGCACTTTCAATTTTCTGGATTCAAAACATATCACAAACCCATTATGAATGAGGACTCCACCAAGTCATTTTTTACATACATCAGTGAAAACCACAAAATCTTCATTTGGATTTGCAATCCTCAGAATTGGAGCACTGGTTAACAACTGCTTCAATTGCTGGAATCTCTTTTCACATTCCGCTCTCCATTAAAATTTCACCCCTTTCCTTTGCAAGGTAGTGATTGTGTGAGAAACCCTTGAAAACCCTACAATGAATCTCCTATAGTAGCCAGCTAGACCCATGAAGGATACGACTTATGTCACATTCTTAGGTGTTTTCTACCCTTTAATGGCTTCAATATTTTTGGGGTCTACTGTTATTCCTTCTTCGCATATTATATGCCCCAAATAGTGAATTCGATTTTGATAAAATGATCACTTGCTCAATTTGGCATACGACCGGTGCTCTCTTGGCACTTGTAACACCATAGTCAAGTGTTTCTCGTGCTCTTCTTCTATCTTGGAATATACAAGGATGTCATCCAGAAAGACAATGACAAATTTTTCTAAATATTCTAGGAAAACACCATTCATTTATCACATAAACACAGTTGGTGCATTTGATAATCCGAATGGCACCACTATGAATTCATAATGACCATACCTAGTTCTGAAGGCATTTTTTTTTATGTCTTCATCTCTGATCCTTACTTGATGGTATCCCGACCTGAGATCAATATTTGAGAATATCTTTTCATCCTTTAATTGATCAAAGTGATCATCGATCCTTGGCAAAGGATACTTGTTCTTTATAGTCACTTTGTTCAATTGTTTGAAATCAATGCACAGTCTCAATGTCTCATCTTTCTTCTTCACAAATAGATATAGGGAGCCCAAAGGTGACACACTTGGGAATATATACCCCTTCCTCAAAAGTTCTTGAATATGCATTTGCAATTCTTTTAGCTCCGGTGTGCTCATTTGGTAGGGAGTCTTTGATACTGGAGCTGCGCCAATAATTAAATTTATAGAGAAATTAATATCTCTCTTTGGGGGTAATCTCAATATCTTCTTGAACACATACTTGAAATCTTCCAGGACTACCTGATCCTATAGATTCAACAGCTTATCCTTAAAATATTCCTCCATATGAGTTGCAAATATTTGGCAACCCTTCATGTAGCACTTCTTTTGCTCCATTGCTGAGATCTCTCGGACAATAACTATTCTAGGAAGTCCTTGGAATGTTCTTGGGTTACCTTCCTCATCTAGGCAAGTAAATGCCTTGTTATGACATTCCAAGACAACATGGTTTTGGTACAACCAATCCAGGCCAATTAGAGAGTCGTATGAACCCAATGGTAGGATGTTCAAATCTGCCTTGGTACTTATCCCATTCATGTCCATTGGACTTCATTTAATCAACTCAACAACTTTTCTCTTGGCTCCTGTAGCTAGTTATACCAACCAAGATTTTCCATGTTTGATTCTTGGCAATTTTGATCTCTCCACTACCTTAGGATCAATATAGCTATGAATAGCTCCTGAATCTATTAAAATAGTAAAGGCATGGTTATCAATCATACCTTCCACTTCAATCATGTGTGATTGAAAATCTTCTTGCTTGTTTTCCAGAGCTGCATTGATCCTTGGAACAGTCTGCACATGTCCTGCATTGTTTCTTCTTGTTGTACATTGTGGACAACTCTCACCTTGTCACTTCGGTGAGGACAATCTCTATAACTATGGTCTCCTTTACAACCCCAAAATTGAATGGGTACCTTCCTTGGCCTTTCCCACCCACCTCATCCATTTTTTTCTCTCTAAAAGATGGTTGTCCTTGAGGACTGTTTCTGTAAAATGGTGGCTTGTTCTCCTTCTACCTCTGTTCCCTCTTAAACTTCTTCTTGTCTTCCCAAGCTCTTTGTAAATTCAAATTTCCCTTATGCTGATCATGCAAGCACTTGGATCTTCTTATGGTTTCCTACAAAGCCTTGGGATTATCATACTGAATCTTGTCATTGATGAAACATGGAAGCCCACTCAAATACCTCCGAATATTAATGGTCTCATAGTTGATGAAGGAGACATACTTCAACAGTTCTAAAAATATCCTTTCATACTCATCAATGCTCATGCTTCCTAGTTTGAGTTCAAAGAGTTCTTTCATATTTTTGTCATAATACCTTTTGGTTAATTATTTCTTCTGAAAATTCTTTTTGAATTCCTTCCATGTAACATTCTTCTCTCTAATGTGCTACACTTGCACAAGTTGATCCCACCACATGGATGCCTTTCCTTTTAGTTGATAAATATCAATTCTTCCTTTTGCATGAGAATAATAGTTATGCAATTGGAAGTACTTCTTCATACCAAGCAACCATGTGTCAATGTCTTCATCCGTCTTGTGTTCACCATCAAAAGTAGGAGGTTTGATCTCGTTGATTTCTCCTTTAAATTCATCCACCCCTGACCTCCTATACTTCCTGAAAGGAGATGGAATTGAGCTGTTATTTGCTCTCCTATTATCCTATTATAATTCTTTTTGGGGTGATGGTGAGGTCTACTACCACTCCTTGTTCATATTTTCTCATAAGGGAACTTGTGGCTTCATGATTTGTTGGAGCCACTCTCCTTATCCAATTTCTTTTCAATTCTGTCCAAGTTCTGCATTAACTTCAGATTAAAGTATTCCTGTTGCTCTTTGGCTTTCATAAGCCTTTCATTATCATCTTTATAACTCTGGACATCTTTCTGCAATTTTATAATGGTCTCTACCATATTCATGTTATCATCCTTTTCTTCACCATGTCCATTGGAGTTCATTCCTCCCATACCCAAATGGACATCCATTCCTTGGATTTCATCTTCCTGGCTATAAGACCCCTCTGTATCATCCATCCCTATGCACTATGGGATGATTATGTTCTGCTTGTCAGCTAATAACTCTACAAAAGTGTGCAACCAACAGAACTTTGTCATGCTATATGTCTCAACAATTTCATGCAAATATGAACAATTCAGATTCATAGAGTATCATAAGTATTTTTCCTGATTTCCTGAGAAATTGACTGTGAAGAACCAATTTTTGGGTGATCAATTATCTTCTACTGTTCAATACCTTTCCAATGACTTCTCCCTTTCTCAATTCCGAGCCTTTGCTAAAGAGTTATTTTCATCTGAAATTTTTCTTTCTTGGAAACAGTTTTTGGGCATTAGCCCTTTGTTTTCAACCCTCAGTCGCATGTAAGCATGGGTTGTGACCAAGCGCTAGAAGACAAGTGCTTATCCAAATCCTTGGGAACTTACAGGCTATGGAACTTTGGCTTCATAGGTTTCTACCTCACCACCTTGTGATTCTCTCGAATGTCACACCGACGAAGTATTGACGAGGTGTTCCTTCAGGTCTTTAACACTTTGACGCTTCGAGGCTTTGGCTCCGGAGGTTTTTACAACAACAACCCTACAATTCCCCAGAGTGATGAATTGGCGAACTTCCTAAGTGGGGTAGATCGATGGTCTACAACTTCCCAGCATCCAATGGTTGAGATATAATACAAAAATCTTGGCTTTGAGAGTTTTCGAAGCACTACTCCACTGGTCCGCTGGAGTGCTGGACCAACGAAATCAAAACCTACACATCAACAGACTGTGTCTTCTTGTTAACCAATGGCCACGATAAACTCCGGGACTCCAGGCTTCGAGAGTTCCAAAATGTACATACTTTCGATCCTTCCTGAGTGTCGAGTCTTTGTACTGTGGCATCCGTTGCCACGTACCCTCTCCCTATCACAATCGATATTAACTCCGACCTCCGGGTGTTCTCAACTCAAACAACCAACAACACAATTTCTCTGGATTAACAAGTATCTAGACCTTGGGATATGGAGCCACGCATCCTCTGTGACCAATAGTCGAGATGGAATCCAAAACTTTGTGCCTTCGAGAGTCCTCAACCTTAACTGCTTATTCCTTGGAATCTTCCAAAGTGCCAAATCTCCGGACTGCATCATTTGCTACTACGTGTCCTCTGTGTTCAATGATCTAGATAGACTTCGACCTTCGGGAGTCCTACCACTTAAGCAACCCTCGACCAAATTCCTCCGCAGTGCCAATTCTCTGGACTGCATGATTTGATGCCACGCATCCACTAGGGCCCACATTTTCTATGCTTGAACTAATAAATACTGAAATGTCACATTAAACTTTATATTTGTCAAATTGTGGGGACATGGGTTGACAGTTTTGGAGTAACCCACCGAATGTCCTACAATCATCCCCACACTGACACATACCCCTTCTGGGAAACCGTGGTTTGGATTGCGGGACCACCCTGTAGAATTATCTCCTGCACAAATTATATATCCACAATGCCTCCTGACCGTCTATATTGATAGATCATGATCGAGATTATTGCAGGCTCAATCCATTTAATTTATTCACCAAATTAGTTGCTTTGACCCATTTCTAACTTTCTAGCCAAATTATCATGCCACCAGCCATGTTCTAGAGGAGCGCTATGTGGTAGAACAAAGAAGCGGACAGGTGGCCCAATCAGGCGAGTGACATGTGTCACGTTCCAACTAGCACACATGGTCCTTGAAAAACATGGAACATGGTGACATGTGGCAAGCATCCAGTGTGTCCATGTCACTCTAGGTGACATCAGCATGCCACATCGTTACAGGGCTTCAGGGCTCCAGGACTTTGGAACTCCAAGACTTTGAAAGATTTTAATGTTGAACACCACACAACCCATGGACTACCAAAATCCCGAACAAGATGATATGTGGACACATGTCCCCATTAATAAATGGTCCATATTAACTCCAGACTTCGGGACTTCAGAGGATTTCACGTTTGTACACCCCAAAAATCCCAAACTCTGAATTTCTGAACACTTCCATGTCATCCCCGATGACGTCGTCCTATCATGTCACTTTGGTGCTTTGGGACTTCGGGTATGTCTTCCTCCTACGCAACCATAAACCCTTTCTTTTGTTGTGCAGAAACCCCAAACCTTGCTTAATATTTGGACACATGTCCCTTGGAATAGACGATCTGGATTGGTTTTGGACTTCGGGACTCTGTGACTTTGAGATACTTCTCCACACTTCACCACAAATTTGTCGAATGGAAAATTCCTGAATAGGTTGATCTGCTGACATGTGTCCTGATACACGAACGATCCAGATTCACTCTGGAGTTCAAGACTTTGGGAGGAAGTCCATTCTGCGCACACTTCTACCAATTTCCTTGAACTTTGAACCATCGAGATACCTGGGAAATCCAACAGCTCTCCTCCTCTTGAATGATCTATGGTTGAGAGTCACTCTGGGACTTCATAGCTTCATGCTTCGGCTCCTTTATAAACAAAACTTAAAAACTTTGTGAAGTAACGAAGTCCGAAGGACTTGATGATTAAATTTTGTGCACCTTCTCTAGATCCAACGATTGTGAGGGGTTTGTCCCTTCCCGAACTAATCCAATGACCCAAATTTAATTTTCATCTTTCCGAACCCATGGTTACTGTGACCACTTTCTCTTTTGACATTTCTTAAACCGCTATACCTCCCGAGGTTCAAAACACGACCAAGGTATTCTCTTGGCACTCATGGATGCTCTTAACTTTGAATGTTGTCTCTCTTGACAATAGTTCCTTCTGAACCTTTGCTTCTATCTCTTCTTATATGGCCCAATTCAGGCTCAGTGTCGAAAACCTCACTCCGATACCAATTTGTAACATCCCCAACCACGTAGGTCAGGCCACGCTACTCCAAATAACACTACCATATATATATATATATTTAAGCATATGTAAAGGAAATTTAAACAGACCATGGAAAATTTTTCTACAACACAGGATCATGCGGAATTAACAGTAATCATACATGCAATTCTCATAATAATAGACATGCACTAAAAACACATCGTTTGTCATTAACACATAAATGATACTTATCTTTTTATGAAGAAAGGCATCGACTGCGTGCAGACCTTTCACGAACCTCCCAATCTTAGACCATGTTGCTCTTCACTCTCAGCAGTGGGTCACCCTCTAGCTGGGACTAAACTCCACTCGGGCAAAGGATTCCTAAGCTAAGCTAAGATTACAGGAAGTCTCACAATACAACATGATGGATTCCCTCCCAGGAGCCTACTTACGCTCAAAACTCACAGACTCTCATTCCCCACATGCCTATCCCACCTCGGGAATATACACCTTCATTGTTCCATTGCCCATTGATTGCTCCACTTCCCTTCCAGGGATTTAACAACATGTCGAATCAAGAATTCTCAGATCGTTGTAGCTGATGCGGGACTCCCTCCAGGAGAAATCACTTCCCAACAATCTCAAGGTGTAATGACAATGGATTCAGACAACTAAAATTCCTTGCATGCATGGGGGAAGGGGGCAAGCACTAACAAAAAGAGGAGAAATGGAAGGAGTGGATAAAGAAAAGAAGGAACCCTTGGACCCAATCATGATGGACGTCAACCAGATCAAGGGGATCATGGCGACAACTGGAAAGATGCGCAATGGAGTACCCTACCAATACAAGGTGAATACCAAGAAGAGAGATGTAGCCGCGAGGGAAGGCTTGGCGAGTGATGAAGAAGAGGTAGAGGATATCCAGGCTATGGAGTAGATCGAGGAAATCCTTCGCACAACATATGAGAGTAATATGAGAGGTCCAAGAGAGGGAAGAGAAGGAAACAATCATATCCATATTAATGTTAGTGTGGAACCCATAAACCCATGTGCGACTAATACACCAAAGAGAACACCTGTTTAGACAACTGAATTTTGGGAGAAGAAAGATAGCATGAAGTACATCTACACAAGGAACAACAACTGGAGGAGTGAGTTCAGGAAGCAATAGTCAAGTATATGCACTGCGTAGAGGTAGTAGTTCAACATTCAAGATGGAAGGACATGTTCCCACCATTAGATTACCAGAGTTCAAAGGAGAAGCATCAGAGGACCCGTAAAAGCACTTGTTTATCTGTGAAAATATTTGGGAAGCAAAATAGATCACATACTAAGATACTAAACTTGCACAACTAGCGATTACCTTAAGGGATAGTGCATTGGATTGGTATATGAGTTTAGCTACAAACAATCCACTAGGGATAACCAGAATGATTGCATACATCAAAAAATTGCTGATAAATGAGTTTCATAATCCACGTTTAGAGGATTAATACATGAACGAGATGATATAAATTAGAAAGAAACCAAGATAATTTGTATGGGAGATTGACCAGAGATTTAAGCGACTGAAAGGAATGTTGAAATATCTCATGACCGATATGCAACACAGGCACCTATTCGTCAATTCACTACTACCACACTTAAAATATCCATTGTGACGACAGAAGTTTCAGACACAGGCAGAGGCTCTGCAGGCAACCCTGCAACTGGAAGAAAACCAATATCAACAGACAGATCCAACCATCAAAGAGTTGAAGGAGGATATGAAGAAATTAACGTTCCAGCTAAACCAGAACGAAAGTAAGGACAAACGAGAAGTTGTTTGGTGTGTTGAAAAGTCAACAAGAAATGTTAATCTATTATCTCATAATTACTTGAAAATAGTTAATTGAAATGGCAAATCAGTTAGCTATAGGAAATTTGAGTTCAAAGGTTGATTGGTGGGACATGCAGGTTGAATTAGTTGTAACTGAGTGATTCGAAGTTGTAACAGAGTTATATGTGTAGTTATGTGAGTTGTAAAGTAGTTTAACTCAATTAAGTGAGTTAAGCTTAGTTGTACTAGTTGTAACTGAACTTACACTAGTGAGAGATCAGTGAATTAATTATTAATTAATTCACAATCAATGATCTCACATGCAACTAAATATTTACCACTATTAACTACATGCATGTCAGATCCAGTGGAGACCCAGTTGAGATAATAGGTGAAAGGGGCAGTTTGGCTATCAGTTGTGATTTGAGTGAGTGCACTCATGCAATAACACACACACAATGGATGTGCCGACGAGGAATGCACAACCTAGGCTAGAGGAATTTAAATTCATTTGTAGGTTTTCCATTAGCAATTAGGATTGCGCATAGGAGGTAGGCTGTCTGGGAGCAGTAAATTGGCACATGAATTTGTCAATTTTTGCATGACAGTGTGGGAAAATTGTATATTGTACTGAGATCTCTTGGATTAGAGTTTTGTATGAGATTGTTTCATGTTCCATGATATAAACATAATATATGATAGTGGGTTTTTTAGCTTTATGCTTTCTCGGTAAAAACATCTGTGTTATGTGTGATTGATCTTTCTTCTTGATATTGCAATTGGCGATCATGTTTTAAATTCTACAAGAGTATTTGTAGAAGCAATTCTGTATTTAACAATGGCATATAATTGTTAGATCAGAAGAATCCAGGCAATACATAACTTGTATTAAAATTTCTGCATGGTATCAGAGCGCAAAAGATTGCAGAAGCTGAGTTTGTGACTGGATAGAATTCGAATTTGCATAAAGAATTTCTTGGTGCTACAGTTGATTCAAGATCGAAATGGATTTCAATGGCTTGAGGTTAGAGTATGCACTCAAGGGAAGCTTGAACTATATTGCTTGGAAGGATATTATGGAGGCAGTACTCGAAGACAATGGCTTGAAGGAATTCATTGACGAAGATGTTCCTAAGCCAGATGCTGCAAACACTGCAAATATTGATGCATAGAAAAAGAAAGTGGCAAAGGCGAGGAGTATCCTGTTGGAGGGAGTACGAGACCACATTGTCTCAAACCTCCATGGGAAAGCCACACCATATGAAATGTGGAATTCTTTGACGAATCTATTCCAAAACAACAATGACCATAGGAAATTGGTGTTCAAAGATAAACTCAGGAAGATCAAGATGGAGAAGGGCGACTCCATTCCAAAATATCTCACAAAGTTTGTCCAATGTTGGGATGAGATGGGGATTGTGGGAATAACAGTCGTTGATGATGATTTGGTGAGCTTGGTACTCCTAGGAATTCCTAAGAGTTGGCACAATTATCAAGACGCTATCAATGGAAGGGAAAAATTGCCAGTTTGGGAACGACTATGGTCGGATCTAGTGCAGGAGGAGTTCAGGTGGAACACTAGAGATGGATCTTCATCAAAGCATGATGATGAAGAGGATTGTGATTTGGATTCTAAGGAAAGGAAAGGGAAGGGGAATAAATTCTATTCAAAATCCGAGTCTAAAGTCAAGAAGCTGGATTTGTCCAAAGTGAAGTGTTTTCACTCTCACGAACATGGGCATCTCGCTACTAATTGTCCATAGAAGAAGAAAAACAAGAAGGTTGTTGGAGCTACAGTTGGTGAGGCCCTTGACTCGTAATTTGAGATTGAATTCTCTTTGATCGCATGCATAGCTTCAAGTGCATTGTGATCGATGTGGTATTTGGATAGTGGTGCTTCCTTCCACATGATGGGAGATAAGGAGATTTTCAGTGACTTGGAGGAGAAATATCTCAAAATGCATATTGAGATGAGCGATGATGGACGATACAGTGTGACTGACATTGGTTCCATTAACTTTCAGAGGGATTAAGGTAAATCATTTCAATTGAAATATGTTATTCATGTTCCAGGTCTGAAGAAAAACCTAGTCTCAGTCATAATGCTGGAGGACAGAGACTATGACATTGTTTTCAATGATGGAAAAGATTTTCTGCGACATAACACAACGGGTCAAGTCAAGAAGATAGGGATTCAAGTTAAGAATATCTACAAGCTAGAGGTAGATGGATGGGCTGCCATGATGGGCAAGGCAGAAAAATTGGTGACCTGGGATGAGGGCGAATTATGGCACAAGCGATTGGGACATCTTCACCATGGAGCCTTGAAAATCATGCAACAAATATCTATTGGACTTCCAATGGGAACACTTGCTCAGTTAGATCAGTACAAGGGTTGCACCATGGGGAAGTATGTAAAGTCCACCTTTCATGAAAAGGAGAACCATGCTTTGGTGATCCTGGAGAGAGCTCACACGGACGTGTGTGGACCATTCTCGGTTCCTTCAACAACAAAACATAAGTATTATGTTATTTTTGTTGATGACTTTTCTCATAAATGTTGGTTCTTCTTCATGCATAAGAAGGATCAAACATTCTCAAAGTTCCGTGAGTTTAAAGCATTAGTGGAGAAAGAGTCGGAAAGCAAGTGAAAGCTGTGAGGAGTGATAATGGTGGAGAATACATCTCTAACAAATTCAAAGACTTATGTAGCAAAGAAGGAATTCGAAGAGAACTAATAGCGCCTCATAACCCACAACAAAATGGGGTCGCGTAGAGGAAGAATAGAATGATCGTGGGTGTAGCACGAGTGATGTTGCATGATCAAGGCCTACCAATGCATTTGTGGGCAGAAGCATGCAATACTACAGTTTATGTGCAAAACCGTTGTCCTCATAGAGTATTGGGCATGAGTACACCTGAAGAAACTTTCACTAGTAAGAAACTTGATGTTTTTGATTTTAAGATTTTTGGCTCATTTGTTTATGTGCATGTGACCAAGGATGCCAGGAAGAAGCTGGAAACGACTGCTGAAGTTGGGATATTTGTGGGGTACACAGAAACACCCCATAATTATCGTGTGTATTTGCCTAACAGTAAGATGACTATTATGCGATGGGATATAAAATTCGATGAAGGGAAATCCATGCGGTTGTTGCTTGAGAGGGAGCTAGACTTGCATGCAGAAGAGGAACTGTTGGTTCCCAAGGATGAGTCTTAAGATGTGGATTAGCCACATGAGGAGGTTCATGGAGTGGAGGAAACCACTCATGCAGAGCCATCTATCAGAAATGGCAGAAATCGCATCACGGAAGTTGATAGATTGAGACTAGATGCTGCATAGAATGTAGGAGCCCCTACTTCACAACACAGAAATAGATAGTCTCCTAATCAATTTACTGGATGGATGAATCTCATGAGAAAATGTATTGTGACTGAACCATCTTCCTTTCAGGAAGCAGTGCAGGATCCCACTTGGGTTGATGCAATGGTGGACAAGTATGACTCCATTGTCAAAAATAGTGCATGGGAAATTGTCCCAAGACCGGTTGACAA
>SNQJ01S0005620.1:112930-131429 GCA_010110895.2 Picea sitchensis
TATTTCCTTGGATTGGAAATATGGCAACGAGATGGTGAAATTTTTGTGTCTCAAGGCAAGTATGCAAGGGATATACTGGGTAAGTTTCACATGGAGGGATGCAAACCCATGGATACTCCTCTTCCAGGAAACTGGAGGAAAGAGGATGCTACTTTTGGAGAGGTAGTGGATGCTACTATCTATTGACAGTTAGTGGGTTCGCTAATGTATTTAGTGAACACAAGAGCAAACATTTTCTATGCGGTTAACCAACTAAGTCAAGCGATGGTTAAGCCTACCAAGCTCTTTTGGAAGGTGGGAAAGCATGTCTTGAGATACATGAGGGGCACATCTGAGCATGGCTTATGGTACAAACAGACGGATGAGGTGAAGTTGCATGGCTTCACGGATGCAGATTGGGCGGGCATCCCAATAGACATAAAGAGCACATCAGGGGGGATCTTTAGTATTGGATCTACGATTATTTCTTGGTGCAACAGGAAGTAGATATCCGTGGCACTCAGTTCAGCGGAAGCAAAATACATGGCAGTGAGTCAAGATGCATGTGAGGCTATCTAGATGAGAAAGATCTTGGTTGGTTTGTTTGGTTCTCATTTAGATTCGACAGTGATTGATTGTGATAATCAAAGTTGCATTAAACTCTCGATTAATATTGTGTTTCATTATAGATCTAAGAATATAGATATATGGTATCATCATCTCAGATATTGTGTGCAGCGGAAGATCATGTTGCTTCAGTACATTCCTACGGAAGATCAGGATGCAGACATTTTGACTAAGGCGCTCACCAGGAGAAAATTCAAATACCATAGAGATAGGATTGGGGTGAAGGATAATCCTTTTCTTGTTGAGAGGGAGTGTTGAAAAGTTAACAAGAAATGTGTGTCTAATTTATTTTTCCCTTAAATAATTTGGACAATAAATATTAATCTATTATCTCATAATTACTTGAAAATAGTTAACTGAAATGGAAAATCAGTTAGCTATAGGAAATTCAAGTTCAAAGGATGACTGGTGGGACATGCAAGTCAAATTAGTTGTAACTGAGTGATTTGAAGTTGTAATAGAGTTATATGTGTTTTTATGAGAGTTGTAAAGCAGTTTAACTTAGTTAAGAGAGTTAAGATCAGTTGTACTAGTTGTAACTGAACTTACACTAGTGAGAGATCAATGAATTAATTATTAATTAATTCATAATCAGTGATCTCACATGCAACTAAAGACTTACCATTGTTAACTACATGCATGTCAGATCCAGTGGAGACCCAATTGAGATAACAGGTGAAAGGGATAGTTTGGCTATCAGTTGTGATTTGAGTGAGTGCACTCATGCAATCACACACACACAGTGGATGTTCCCATGAGGAATGCACAACCTAGGCTAGAGGAATTCAAATTCATTTGTAGGTTTTCCATTAGCAGGGATTGCACAGACGAGGCAGGTTGTCTGGGAGTAGTAAATTGGCACATGAATTTGTCAATTTTTGCATGACAGTGTGAGACAATTGTATATTGTACTGAGAGATCTTGGATTAGAATTTGTATGAGAATGTTTCATGATTCATGATATAAACATAATATATGATAGTGGGGTTTTTAGCTTTATTCTTTCCTGGTAAAAACATCTATGTTATGTGTGATTGATCTTTCTTTTTTATATTGCAATTAGCGATCGTGTTTTAAATTACGTAAGAATATTTGTAGAAGCGATTCTGTATTTGATAGTGGCATATAATTATTAGATCAAGAGAATCCATTCAATACATAATTTGTATTAAAATTTCTACATGGTGTACCACATGCAGGATGGAAGGACACCACAAGAACAAATGTCCAACATTCACACCGTATATGGAAACAGGAATGCCAAATCCGTTACCAATAGGATCACTATAGTGCAAAATCTATAAGAAACTAGGCCACGATCCATATCATTGCCCAATGATGCAGAAATACCAGAAAACCCCAAAGAATTCATATTGCAACTTTTGCAAGTCAGTGGGCCACGATGACAAAGAATGTAGAATTATGGATTTGATGCCAGAAAGGACATTAGATGCATATATGGTGCAAGCATAAATGATGATTGGGCAAGCCACACCACATTTTAACCAAGTTCCAACTCTATACAATACTGCGCAACAACCATATAATACCACACAACCACAGTACAACACAACGCAACCTCAGTACAATACCACACGGTACAATTAGGTGCCTCTGTATAACACACCAAGAGGAGATCGAGATGGATACAGAGGTGGAGGACGAGCAATAGGAGGCTTTGGAAGACATGGAGGACCAGTGGTATGTCACAACTTTCAACAATCAGGACATTATGCAAGGGAATGTTCACTTCCACCAACAACTTGTATGTATTTTTGCCCATCGAATCATGACCCAGAGGAATTTCCTACGTTACGAGGGAAGATCTAGAAAAAGAGGAATCAAAAGAACCAGAATGTTCAATGTATTTTCGCTGATGCAAGGGATGAAGGACAAAACATCAACATAGTTATGCGCTAAGGAGCTAAAACAGGAAACAACACAGTCCGACAAGAACCAGAAACATCAACATAGTTATGCGTAGAACGAGAACGAAATATTTAAGCAAGATAGAAGAGAATTCATGAAGCAAAACACAGTGTCGAATTCAACTGCGCAACAAAGCAAGGAAGAGCTAGAGTACAAGATGCCTCCATCGTTGGATCATACCAAAGAAATGTAGCCCCTGGACAAGTAAGTATAATCAAAGACTTTTTGCAATCATGTGTAAAACTATTGAATGATCCATCTGCTGTCAAAATATTGCAAAATATAGTAGAAATATGTAGCATAGAGACAGAAGGAAAACTAGAAAAAAAAGCAATCAATCACTTACATACAAGGAGAAGAACAAGTATGGAGTTCAGGCTGAATTCCATCATCGGAGATTTCAACATGGGAGATATCATACTGGATTTAGGATCTAAAGTCAATGTATTACCAAAGAGGACATGGAAATGTATGGGAGAGCTTGCATTAGGATATTCACATGTTCAGTTGAAACTATCAAACCAACACAGATTTCTACCAATTGACAGACTGAAAGGAGTGACAATAGACTCGGATGGAGTGCGCACTAAAGACGACTTCGAAATGATTGAAATAGTGGACGATCACACCATATCCAACATTGCTCAGTTTGGATTGGGCGTTTGATAAATAGGCCATAATCAATTTAAAGAAATGAAAAATGACATTTGAGTGAGGAGAATACAGGGTCATCGCACCATTGGACCTAACATAAGGGGAGAGGTTTGTAGAACCGACTTGCTTAGACTTAGAGTAAATCAACAAGTTCTATAGAACAACTGCACGCGATGAGGATTACGTAAACCCAAATGCATATGAGATACTCAGTTGGTAGAGCATTACTTCATGTGTGATAGACTCAGATACAGGTTTAGAGAACTGGCAACAAAGGCTACACTAAGTTTCCACAAGAAGGTGCACAAGAATAGACCATGCAGTAAGATGGGTAAGCACAAAGATAAGGGAACCACCTAGTTTCCATGGATTAAATGATCTAGAAGTATTCTTGGCATAGTTTGAGGATGAAGTGTTAGGAACTCATAGTCTCTTAGAACTCGATACAACACTCAAGGCCACACCTGTAATATGGTGGGGAGCACACAAGGAAATGATCACAGATTGGTACGAATATAAGCGGTTACTGCGCATAAGGTTTGGTGTAGAATAGAGAAGAAAACAACAGTAGAAGTACTATGGATAGGGGGCACCAACGGAACACTTGGAGAAGTACAAAGCGTTGTGGAAAATGACACCCCTAGAGGAATGGCCTCACCATTTCATACACACCTTAGAAGGCATACCAAAAAAGTAGTATACAGACCAGGAACTGCGTAGGGGGACTTCGAGCTGGATAGTATTGCAACATAATTTTATAGTCACTTTCTCATTTGAGCATGAGAACCCAAACATAGACGGAACACTTAAGAAGATAAGAGGGGTGATATTCATTAAGGAACCAGAAGCCGAACTCATAACAGAAGAACAACAATGAAACAAACAAACATTCAAGGAACTATTGTCATACTACCATGTGTAGGAAGAAACACCCGATGAAGACGATCTATGTGATATTCAGATCAAGGAAGCAAAAGGCAAAAGAAAAGTGGAAGGTCCACCTCTAGAATTAGAAGTAATTGCTGCGCCGATCAAGGTGAAGAAAGTCAACATTGGGACAGTTGAGAATCCCAAAATGGCCATCATTGGAGAATACTGGGATGAACAAACAATAGAAATCATAACAGAGTTACTGCGCGAGTACAACAACCTGTTCCCCACAACATTTATAGAAATGAAGGGCATAGCAGGAGAGCTAGGAGAAATGAAGATACCACTCAGAGTTGAAGCAAGACCAATCAGACTATGAACATACAGACTACAACTGATATATAAGAAAAAAGTTAAAGATGAGATCGATAGAATGCTTGAAGCCAGAATCATAGAACCTGTGGAAGAAACAGAATGGATAAGCCCAATAGTAGTTCAGGAGAAAACAAGGTAGGATAAGAATATGCGTTGACTTGAGGAAGTTGAATGATGCATGCATACATGACTTGTTCCCTACACCTTTTACGGATGAAGTATTGGAGAACGTAGGAGGACACAAAGTTTACTCATTCATTGATGGATTCTCAGGCTACCACCAGATCAAGATAACACAAGAAGAAAGATACAAGACCATGTTTTATATATAATGGGGATCCTACGAGTACATGGTCATGCCATTTGGACTGAAGAATGCAACAACAATATTTTCCAGAGTAGTCATTGCTGCATTTAAGGAATTTATCCACTAGTTTCTAGAGGTATACTTGGATGATTGGACAATCTATAGTTTGTAGAAAGACCATGTAGAGGCCTTGCAGTTGATGTTAGAAAGATGCAGGAAGTGAAAGATATCATCGAATATCAAGAAGTGCATCTTCAGAACACCATTTGGGATACTATTGGGCCATATAGTATGCAAGCAAGGCTTACTAGTAGATCCTGCAAAGATTGCAGTAATTGTTAACTTGCCACCACCAAAAATAGTCTTTCAACTAAGAGTGACATTGGGACACACAAGGTACTACGTAAAATTTATTAAAGGGTATGCACAGATAACCACACCAATGGATAAATTGTTAAGGAAAGATACAAAGTTTCAATGGAATGAAATTTGTCAACACGGTTTGGATACGTTGAAAGAAAAGATGGTCACTGCGCCAATACTAGTATTTCCAGACTGAGAGAAGAAATTCCACGTACATGTAGATGCATCATCCATAGCACTTGGAGCTATTTTGGCATAGCCAGGAGCATGAGATTTGGATCATCCAATAGCATTTGTGGGCATAAAATTATCAAAATCATATCAGAACTATAAAACTACAGAGAGGGAAGGCCTAGCTATGGTGTATGTCCTACATAATTTCATACATTACTTACTGGGAAAACATTTTAAAATGTTCACAGATCACTGAGCCCTTAAATACATAGTCAACAAGCCATTGTTGGGGGGAGAATCTGTTGATGGTTACTACAATTTTGATTTTGAAGTAATAGTCAAGCCAGGAAAGTTGAATGCAGGACCTGACCACCTATCAAGGGTCATGAACAAAGAAGAACCTACACATTTAGAGGACAAATTTCTGTACACATAGTTATTTTCAGTCCAGATCGTCGATGAATACTTTGCAGATATCATCCAGTACTTTAGTACAGGTACTGTGCCATAGGAATATAACACCGCACAGAATAAAAATCTGGTAGTTCGGGCTGCAGACTATCAGATGATCGTAGGACACTTATACAAAATGGGTGCGGATAGCATATTGTGAATATATGTGCTAGAACATGAAAGAACAAGGGTTTTAGCAGAAGCCCATGAGAGAATAGCAGGAGGACATTACGTAGGAAAATCTACCACACAGAAGGTATTGTGCACAAGACTATTGTGGCCGACCATTCACAAAGACTCGAAAGAGTATTGCCAAGGAAGCAACATCTGTCAGAGGGTTGGTAAACCCAATAGAAGGGATGAAATGCCATTGCGACCATGAGTAACTTTGTAGGTATTCGAAAAATAGGAAATAGATTTTGTGGGACAATTAACCCACCAACAAAGAGGACAGGATCAAGGTACATTATCACTGCGACAAAATACCTGACAAGATGGGCGAAAGCAAAACCAGTCAAAGATTGCAGTGCAGAAACAACATCATACTTCCTATTTGAACAAGTAAACACTCAATTTGGTTTCCCAAGATTTTTGATGAGCGACCAAGGAACTCACTTCATTAACAACACTATTAAGGCTATGAATAAATAATTTGAAGTCCATCATCAAAAGAGCACTCCATATCACCCACAGGAAAATGGAACAATAGAAGCATTTAACAAAATCCTTGAGAATGCACTGACAAATATCTGTAATGTTAACAGGGATGATTGGAACCTCAATATACCAGCAGTATTGTGGGCATACAAGACTACATGCAAGAAGTTGGTAGGGTACATGCCGTTTAGATTGGTGTATGGCCAAGAAGAAATGGTGCCATTAGAATTTCTGGTACCCAGTCTGTGCATAGCAACGATTACACACATGATAGAACGAGGCACAATACAGGATAGGCTGAATCAATTGATGAGCATGGAAGAAGATGGGATCCTAGAAGGGTTCCACCAACAAGTTCAGAAAGCAAGGGACAAAGTGTGGCATGATAGATATATCAAGAAGAAAACATTCAAGGAAGGATACTTAGTGTTGATGTATGCCAACAAGTCCATTCAACATCTAAGAAAACTTAGAATGCACTGGTTAGGACCGTACGAAAGTAAAAACTATCACATATGGGGGAGCTGTACATTTGAAGGAATTAGGAGGCTTAGAAATTAGAGGGATGATTAATGGGAGCCGACTAAAGATGTACAAGGACAATTGACCACCCGCAACTTGAAAGTCACTGCGTAGTTAAAAAAAGAAGAAGAAGAGAAGCAAGATATCAAACAATTTCAACAAAGGTACAGTGCATTGAAAGGAGAATGAGCACGCACACTTAGGAATACGAGCCTAACGAAGATAAGGCCAATGGTCAATTCAAAATGAAAACACGCATTAAAGGCGAAGATGACAAAAGAAGTGCTAAGTGATGACAGTATGCAGAATTGAATGCCCAAAATGATTGATGAGACACCGCATTAATCGCACCAACTGGGGATAGTGAGGGGAAGTAATGGAAAGTACGAAGGAACTAGAGGTTCATTGAATCCATAATAAAGGTAACTTCTTCGACAAGCTTCACACTATGCCCATACAAAGCAAGGACGCATGAGTAAAAAGCTTATTGTGAAAGTGGAAGAGGCAGAGAGTGATAAAGCATACGAAGCATAGAGTGAAGTTTATAGAAGTTGCAACGATCACTGAGCTCTGAGGACGATTGAATTTTACGACCATGGCACCACCAAAAACATAGAACTGAGCCAGATTGCCAAAAAACCCAGAATTAGGACCAGAGCACAAACAAAATCACAGTGAAGCGAACAAAAACCGCTAGAAGTCGTCAATGTGGACGAAATACCAACACTGAATACGACACCAGGAATCCCAAAACTCATCGTAGAGGAAACCCAACAGACAACACATGTGGGAATGGACATAGATAGTCCAGAAGAGGGGCAAGGTCAACAGAATGAGGACAAAGGCAGTCAAGTGCAACCAAAAAAACTTGAAGAAGCCCCAAGACTTAATGGGACGACCCCAAATCAGGAAGCAACAACTGAGCCAGAAGAATCACAGACAACCATGTCGGAACACCCACATGAGGGAGCAGTGGAAGATGTCACAAGATGGCAAGAAGAGTATGACGAAGAATGACCAATGGAGGCTAGAACCTTGAGTCAGCCACCTCCATGAAAGGATAAGGAAACAATAACTAGGTCACCGCACTGACAATCCACCGCATCAATTATTTTGTTGCGCATACCATAAGGGGTACGGGTAAAAGAAGATATGTTAGGATATGTAGAAAAACTGAAGTACTCGGACCATGATGTAAAGAACACAGACAAGTTCCTAGATTTCTTGAAGTAAGTCTACCTACAGACTGTGAGTGTAGATCCCTTTGGGGAATCGATTCATCAACTAGGCAACAAGATTGGAAAAAATTGGGATTTTAGGTCTGTTGGACCTACCACACTTTGGCAGAGGAAAGTATGCAAACAATTGCGTCAAGCATTTGATGGTGGTCACACATTGTGGATATCTGTGGCTAGAAAATATTGTTTCCATAGGCATAGAGATCATAGAACACATCACAGGGTTGCCATCAAGGGGCCTAGATCCCACACAATTTCTTGAGGATAAAACAAAGGAGAAAGCACTCGTTCAGGAGATGAAAAAGAAATATGACACTGAAAGGGGGATGTGCAGAATAATTATCAAACAGATCTGTGACAACGCGACAAGAATGGCCACAAAAATCACGACCTGCAAGCTGCTCAGAAAATGCCGCAAGGAGAAAGTACTGACTGGGGTTGTCACAGCTGCAACATAGTGTGCCTAGGGCACCACGATCAACTAGACCCCTTATCTTTTGAATATGTTTCTATATGAATGTAAGGATGTGCAGGATCTAGGGACATAATTTCTTTATTCATGGATGATCACGTTGATAGCCATTATGGGACGGAAGGAACCAAACTATGTATTTTTCGCCACCAGACCCAAACCCAATCATGGAGTGAGATACTTATCGCTTGGATCTGCTTCGGAAGCCAAGAATAGAAGAATGAATGAAACCATATTTGAAGGATATATTGACGATATACAGGATATCATTGCCAACATTTGGAGAATCAAGCTATAGTTTGTTGCATACTATCAGGGCATAGCTAACTTCAAGGCCATTCGACATGCAATGTGGATCTAGACGCAAAAGAACCCCAACAAGCAATGGATACAACTGCGCTATTTCATCACAGAGAGGGACATATAAATGGTTATCAAGGATTGGGAAGAAGAATGGAGTATTCCAGTCCTCACTCGAGACATACTTGCATGGGAAGAGGAGGAGGAGGCAAGGCAGGAACATACACATGCCTATAGATTTTTAATGAAAAAAATCAACAAATGAAATTTCTTTCATACACTTAGCAACCTAGAGATAACTGTCTTCATAAATTTCATAAATTCCTTAAACCCACATTCATAAATTACCATAAGAAAAAATACACATTGCTAAGAAAAATAGCAGCAGAAATAACACAGTGGACAACAACCCATAGCACTCATAAATTTAGGCAAATGCCAAGGAAAACCCTAATGTGGGGAAACCCAACGATATATATATATATATATATATATATATATATNTTGGGGAAACGCAGGAAGCCGACAACAACATAAAAACGGGCCCGTGAGTATCATGTACAAGAGGAGAAACTGAAGTAAGTGAGTGAGATACAGTCTAGACAATACCACAGCTGAGTGCAACGTTTCATATTACACCTAACATACTGCGCATGGATGAGATCGTGGGGCAGAAAACCCTAAAGGACTTGGCTCAATTGCAGTTGGTATTGTCACAAATACCAATCAAGGCCCTATATAAACTACATGTCAGCATTACCCAGGAGGTACAGTCTCGTGCACGCACATATACAATTGAATTGCAGCAGGTAAAGGATAAACAGTACGATATGGAATTGGTATTTGAGAAGGTCAAGCTCAAGACCAAAGAGGAGGGGTAACGCATGAAGCAACTGGAGCAGAAAGTGGTCGGAGCTTACGAGAATATTCCAAAGATCGCGCAGAGGGCCGAACTCATGACAAAAAAGAAGATTGATTAGATTGCATAGACAATTGATCAATATCAACAGGAGATCGGAAATCTCCTTAAGCAGTTCACACCTACTAGTCCACCAGAGGTCAAGGAGAAAAGGAAGCAAGAGGAAACAAAGCAAATACAGGAGATATAACGACAGGTCCACGCAGTGGTCGACTTGTTTGACAAAGCAACACAACTTTGGATGAAGCTAGAAGAGGATCAACAGGTACAACAGTGGGATCAGGAAGAAGAAAGGATATGCACAGCTATCTAAGACCTCAAGCAGAGGCATAAGACAATGTCCATCACAGAGTGCGTCAAAGGGCCGCAAGATATGAAGAAACTGCAGGCATAACTCATCATTGCACAGACATAGAAAAAGGAGCACCAGGCTCAAATGGAACCACTCCAAGAGAGAGTATTAGAGGTCAGTGCACAGGCAGAGGAAGCCAAGACATATATGGCACATATCGAGGCAGAATGTGCAAGGTTGGTAAACGACGATATTGTAGTACAAACATTTGACGCACTCAAAGAGAAGACCACGTAGGCTCAAACATAAGCAATAGAGCTCAGGGAGAAGTTCCAAGTGATCCCCAGGGAGATTGACGAAGCACCCAAAGGTTAGGTGGATTGGGACAAGCCACATGTCAGTGTTGGGGGCTTGTTGGAAGCAGGAAAAAGAAAAAAAAAGGTTATTTTGGGAAGGAAGTCATGCATGAGGAAAGCGACAGCTGGAAAAGAAGAGCATCACACATGCATGCATGAAAGACCTAACGACGTTAGGGTTATGGTTTTTGTAATACATTGTAATGGTCGATGAGCCAAAAACGTATAAATATAGATACCTAGGTCTCTTAGAGGGGGTGTGAGGAAGAGAGAGAGGCAGATATAGAGGGTTTTGAGGAGGAGTCGTGTTTTGATAGATATATGTAATATTTTTCTATACAACCTAATTTTGTAAGCTGTTGATATGGAGAGGAGTAAGGAGGGTAGATCTTGAGGGTTAGATTGTAGTCTGAGGAGCCTGGTTTGATCTAGTCTGCCTCATAGCAGATCTTGACCCAACTGCGAGGAGTTGTAAATCACGTGACGCTATAGTTTTGCAAGTGCTATAATAAGAGAGCTTAAGAGCTAGATCTTTGTGGACGTATCCCAGGAGGGGGTGAACAATGGTAAAACCTTTGTTATGTGATCAAATGCATGTGTTTCCTTAATATTTTAAGTAGTTGTTGGTATGCTAAATGAATAAGATGATTATATCCCATGCATAACCGTGAATAATAGTTTATTTCTTAATAAGTTAAATAGAACTCTCAACGCACATGTCTCAGATCTCCACTCAATCATGGGCTGCAAACACTTGATTATTGCAGTCACCCATTAAGACTATCTTGGGTGAGAATGCACAGTGCACTCTATGCGTTGCATTGCCTTCTGGTTTACTAGGAGGGTCAATAGTTTTAGAGGCTTTGTTGAAACCCCATTAGACATGAACCCTAGTTCAATCAAGTTAAAGATATAAACTTAGATAAACTATAACCAACATATGATCCATTCTTTTAAAGTAGAGTTTTATACCCAAAAAATATCTCCTTTATATACCAAAAGGTATCATGCTACCGAGTATAGCCTCTATGGGATTTGAGGTCCTCCTTGAGTTGCTCGATAAGTTGAACCACATTTTTATCATCCAACCATTTCTATTGTACCTTTACAATCCAATCCATTGCTAATAAGGATAAGAAAAAGAGGGATTCTTCCTCCTCATATTTCTTGAACAAAGTATCAACCACAAAATTCTCTTTTCCCTTCTTGTATATAATCACATAATAATAACCTAACATCTTAGTGACCTACTTGTGTTTCTCTAGTCACAACAACCATTGTTTCAAAAAGTAATTCAAGCTATGTTGGCCTTTGTTGATCTGGAAGCACCTCGTAGTTGGATATGGGCACCATGCTTCGACATCATGAAGGATGACCATCATTCGTCATTTCTTTCTCATAGGTGGACTTTCCAAGTTTTGGTCATTTACTTGTTTAGAATTAAACACCAAATGGCACCCCTCTCCCACCAAAACTCCCCTAATACCTTTTCTTGAGCCATCACATTCTAGGACAAAAGACTTAGTTAAATTGGGCATTGTGAAGAATCTTGCTTTGCTACATCAATCCACACAAAGGAAATATTCTTGAGAAACACTATTAACGAGGCTTCAATTGACCCATAATGTTGAATGAACTTTTAGTAGTAGCGAGTAATAACTAAGAAACCATGTAATATTTTCAAGGTCATGGGCATGGGCAATATTTCATAGCCTCAATTTTCTTGGGATCCATTCGTACCCTATCCTACTGACTATGTGCCTGAATTATTCCACTTTAGAAGTGACAAAAGCACATTTTGAATGTTTGAGGAACAATTAGTTATTCTGAAGTAGTTGTAGGGATTTATCAACATGTTCCACATGTGCCTCCTAAGTGTTGTTATATATCAAAATATCATTAAAGAAGACAAACACAAAGTTGCATAGAAAGGGTCGAAAAATCTTGTTCATGAGACTCAAAAAGTGGATGGGGCATTGCAAAGACCAACAAGCATCACTGAAAGCTAGTAATGTCCTTCATGTGTGTGGAAGTATTAGGAATGTCTACCTCCTTCATTTAGATTTAGTGTTACACAAAGAAAATGTCTAATTTAGTGAAGAAATTGGCACTATGAAGCTCATCCAAGAGGTCATCAATTATTGGAATGGAAAATTTGTCTTCAACCATCAACATATTAAGAGCGCACCATTTTGAGCACAAGCACAAATTGCCTTCTTTAAACTTCAATAACATGAAAACTAGGGAAGAGTAGGGGCTAGTACCAGGATGTATCATGCCAGATTCCAATAATTCCTAAATGATCTTTGAGACATGTCTCCAAAATGGTAATAGAGTATTACTCCTAGCCAAGTATTATTGTATTAACAAAATTCCCAAATTCCTTATATTCCAAGTTATGTAGGAATTTCATTGCTTGTGTTGTAGAGGCTAAGGTTTGCATGGACTTAAGGGAAAAGGAGTGTCAAGTACCATAACTCTTTTATATACTTGAGGGTTTCCAACAATAGTACTTAATCAATTTTTCATGGCGCTAACTAAGGAGGATAGATCTTACCTTTAGCCATATTACCCATTAAATAAATATTGCGGTTTAAAATGGCTCTTCTAAGAAAAATAATAGTTAAATAATAAAATTTAAGAAATATGAATTTTAAAAGGGAAAGAAGGAAAACGACTTTTTATTGTACTTTTGACTTATCTATGTTATAGGTTATTGTCCACTCTTTCTACTTAAGCATGGTGCATTCATTTGGTTATTTCATAATTTTATTTTTGATTTAAATGATAATTGTGGTGATTGATATTGGGTGGGAAGGTGAAATTTTTATTTTTCCCACAATTATATATCTACATATGAATATTTTTTCAAGATGGTGTCCCTTGTTATGAATAGAAATTAGTTAAAATAAAATAAAAAATCAATTTTTTCAATTTTATGGTTTAAATATATTTATTTGAAATAATAAGATTGAGATAATATTTTTTGATTTGAGGATTAAATTTTGTTATTAATATTTAAATTGTGAGTATATAAGGTGGGATATATCTCCTAAGGATTGAACTAAATTGTAATAGGTGGTAGGTAGTATATGATTTTAGGTATGGAATTAATGTTAGATGTTATTGGAACACATATGGTTCTATTGAAGGTAGCCTTGGTTATGATTACAATAGACATTTGCTTTTTTTTTGGATATTATTTAGGTTAAAACTCCCTTTTGGATATGTAGTAAAATCTAATTCTCCTTCTAAATCTACAATGAAATTTCCTTTTGTATATCGAGTAACACCTGACACTGTTTTTGATTGGCTAAGAAATTGTCTTCTTCAAACACAAGGGACTAGATTAATGGTACAAAACCCAAAAACATATAGTAAAACTAAAACTCTCCCACCCTACAAACTAGATCATTTCAAATAACATAGTTTTCCTTATTTTTGAGTGAAATATTTTTTTTAAATAAAAATGATAAATTAACCCATATTCATAAATAACACTACATAACTCCTATAACTATTATCAGCCTTATCCGTTATCACTGTTTCCAATGGCATCTTAAACCGAAGTAAACGACAGCCTAAACGCACGCGTTGTCTCCACGTTCCATGATTAAACATGATTATAATATACTCACGTTCCTTGAAGCAGCCAATTCCTGTTTTGCCTGTCGATTACTCCTATTACTCCTATAACTATAATATATTATAGCCTTGCAACGTGAGTATATTATTAAACATGATTACAATATATTATAATTATGGCACGTGAATATATTAAAATCATAATCTTATCCGTTTGCACGTCGATTACTCCTATGATTAAACATGGTTATAATATAGTCACATGATAGAACGTTCCATGATTATAATATACTCACGTGGAAAACGTTCCATGATTATAATATACGTTCTCCCACGTTCCTGAGCTACTTAAACACCGCACAGCTCGTCCAGTGCTAAAGCTACGTGTTGTTAGTAGAGTTCTCTGTGCGCACTCTGGTATCGTCCAATGGAGTTTCACACGCCTATTGTGTTCTCCTGCTATGCTTTGTTTCTGTTAGCACCGATTGTGAAATGTAGCCCGCCGCGTCCCTCGGTTGAATGTTCTCATGGATCTACCGACTGCAAAGTTTATAATGCTTATGGTATGTTTCCGGATCGAGATACCTGCAAAGCTGCCCGAGTCGTCTATCCTGCCACCGAAAATGAGGTTCTGAACTTCGTTGCCGAGGCTGTTGAGAAGAAGCAGAAGATGAGAGTTGTGACACGATACTCCCACAGTATTCCCAAGCTGGTATGCCCTGGTGGAGAGTCCGGTCTGATCATAAGCACTTGGGATCTAAACCATGTTGTTGAAGTGGACAAAGCCAACAAGAGGATGACGTTCGAGAGCGGTGTGACCCTCACGGATCTCATTCATGCTGCTGCCAAGGAAGGGTTAACTTTGCCTCATTCTCCTTACTGGTTAGGTGTTACTCTAGGGGAATGCTAGGGACTAGTAGTCATGGCAATTCCCTGTTCTGCAAGGGTAGTGTTGTTCATGAATATGTTATGGACAATTCCCTGTTCTGCAAGGGTATTGTTGTTCATTGTACACTGTACTGGACAGCTGTACTTTCTATTTTTGTCTTGCTTGAGCCTATTTAGCTCAGCCATCTCCCATTGTATTGTAATCTCTTCTTCATACATTCCAATATACTGTTCTATTCTTTCTCTCTGCATTTTTATTTGCTTCACAATTTATCATGGTATTAGAGCTTCAGCAGTAAGCCTCTTCACATAGTTTGGAGAGCAACACAGTTTGGAGAGCAACACGATCCTCACAGCGCAGAGCTTCACGGATCTTGAGAGCACGCGACACAGTCTCTTTCACAAGGTTTGGAGAGCCGTCCGTCATACTCTTGAAAGATCCTCGCAGGAAACTTCCACGAGGAAGCAGACCGTCTTACGTTCAAAAGATCAACGTAGGAAGCTTGCAGAGGTTGCAGAGCGTACTACGCTCGAAAGATCGAGGACGAAGAGAGTGCAGAAAGGAGAAACTTTAAAGATTCTTGCACATTTTTCAAGAATCGTCAAAGATTGACAAAGAAGAGCTGCAGAACGGAAGAACGTTTAAAGAACTCGAAGAATTCATTCAAAATCGTTAAAGATTACTGCAGAAGGCAACATCGTTTAAAGTTTTTCGAAATTCGCTCAAATCTGTCAAAGATTGTAGCAGAAAACGAAGAACTCGTGAAATTCTTTCAAATCTTTGAAAGATTCATGAATCTTTCTTCCATAGGAGCAAAGAACGCTTCTCAGGTTCAAATAACAACTGTCGCGGCCGTAAGATTCGTCCTTAGAACGGATCCGAAGCGGGAAACCGGTTCAGAAGGGACGAGGAGAGCGCGGAAAAGGCAAAAGAATTTCAGTCGTCAGATCTTGCGCAAAGGAACAATAGCTGTTGGATCAGCGAGAATGTGCATGAGGTTTAGTCCTCTGGAGCGCCCAGGAGAAATTTCGACTTGTGAAGTCCCGACGTCATCTGGACCATCCATCAAGAGACACATGGCGAGATCTCAACATTTCGTTGACTTGCAGGTGTAAAGGTAAGAAGACTGTCGTGAGAATTCGTGAATCGCGAAATCACGAGTCATTCTGGACCGTTGGATCGAGAAAGATCATGAGCTGTCAATCTTGCCCCATCGCAAAATCGGTAATCAGGAGTTGGACGTGAAAAGGCGATTGCACTCCAAAAACTCCGATACGCGATATCGAAAATCTCGAGAGGACTTGTGAGCCATCCATCTCAGAGGACAGGTGGCAGTAGATACGAGTGCCATCAAATCGACATTTCGGAGTTCACGGTTTTGAAAGACTGTCGCAACACAAGTTTGAAACTCATGAAATCACGATTCACGAAATAGCGATAAGATCACAACCGTCCATTTGACCGGACACGTGGCGGACATCGAGGAAACCATCGACGTTTCGGCATCCGGGGTTTCAAGTTGACAGAGAAGTTGTGTCAATGGAGCATTGCAAGTCGCGATATCCCGAGGTTGAATCAGGACCGTCCATTTTGTGGGGACGCGTGGCATAAATCCGAGGACTCGGGAAAAGTCCCGAAAAGGCAAAGGGCCTTCGGCACATCGAGATTCAGCGTTTCGTTAATCCTGAAGACAAGAAGCACGAGCATTTCGGAACTCCGAAGTCTGAAATCCCGATAGGAGGAAAGCTCCGTTGTGGGGCCCAACTAACGTCATCTCATCAAAACGAGGGATCGAGTATCTCCATGGGGAAACCCTTGAAGTAGACTTGAGCTGTCCACCTGTTGAGGATGCATGGCAGAGATCGAGGCTTTCAAATTTTTTTTTGAAAGCAGAGTCCATCGGCATTATGGGATTCAAAAAATCGTAGATCCTAAAGACGAGACGTCTAGAGCATTTGAAGTCTCGAAATCACGAGACGAGCTCAGGACCATCCATCATAAGAGGACGTGTGGAGGAGATCAAAGGAATCAGAAAATTTCCTGAAAGGAAAGCGCCATCGGTAAATCGGAGATCGGGGAATCGAGGAGTCATAAGAGCTCATCATCAGGGTTCACGAAGTCCTGATTCGCGATATCCTGATAAGATCTGGACCGTTAGATCACAGGAAGATTTGGAGCATTAAATCGTCTAAAAGCAAATTTCGCATTTCAGCAATTTGAAAGGTAAAAAACCCGAAAAGCCCGTAGCGCTTTAACATTAAGGTGCATGGTCACATTGCACGGTGACTAAGGCCAATTCAAGGCCGATAAGCTCTTTTCAGCCATCGGCAAAACGACGTTTCGACGAATGGAGGTAAATACGAAATTTCCCTCTACTTTTTCTGCAAATTTTTTTTATGGCGTCATCTAGCAATTTAGGACCAACTCAGGGTCTGATTCTTCTTGGAAAGAATTACGAGTTTTGGTCTCTTCAAATAAGGTCGTTCTTGCAAGCATAAGAGTGCTGGGAACCAGTGGATCTTGGATATGTGGAACCAAATCCAGCAGCCCTGTCTGCCATGACAAATCCACAGCGAATTGCTCAGGCAACATTGAGGAACAAAGAAAATAAAGCGAAATTCTAGATTCAAAATTCTGTGGATGACTTGATTTTCTAAAAAATCACAGGCGCTGGTACTTCAAAACAGGGCTGGTACATCCTTAAATCTTCCTATCAAGAAAATGACAGGGTTAAAACAGTTAAACTATAGACCTTGTGGATGCAATTCGAGACTCTAAGGATGACATAGTCCGAAAATGTGGATTAGTTCATGACCAGAGTCATGGGAATCGTGAACCAGATCAGACTGATTGGTGAAACCATCATTGATCAAGGAATTGTTGAGAAAATTCTCAGAAGTTTACCAAAGAAATTCGAAATGGTTGTAACAACAATCCTTGAATCCAAGGATCTGTCAAGATTTTCAACAGATGAATTAATTGGTTCTCTGGTGACACATGAGACCAGACTGCATCTCACAGATGAGTCAATCTCCAATGCTTTCAAAACTCAGTTCTCCTTCAGCAGAGGGAGAGGCAGAGGCAGAAGCATAGGTCACCAAGGAAGAGGGAACAATCAAAGTAACCCTCACTCCAGTGGAGGCAATAGACAACAATATTCGAATCAAAATTTCCAAGGTCAAAGACATCAGCAACAAAATCAACATCAGAATTTCCAGCCTCAAAGAGGCAGAGGGAGAAGATCAATTGACAAAACAAGCATACAATGCTATTACTGCAAAAAGTATGGGCACTATGAATCTGAATGCAGGAAGAAGCAAGCAAATCAACTCTCAGGCAGAGCACATGTGTCAAATCACACGGGAGAAAACTCAAGAGGTATGTTTCTTTCATGCCACAAGACTGAAGAACAACCCAAAGATCTCTGGTTGCTAGACAGTGGATGCAACAATCACATGACAGGTAACAAAGAATTACTTTCATGCGTTGATTCTTCAATCTCATCTGATATTACACTTGGAAATGATTATTTAGTCAA
>SNQJ01S0005620.1:131439-168673 GCA_010110895.2 Picea sitchensis
ATAGGGATGTACATTTAATCTTGTGAATTGAAGTAAAAATATTTTTTCAACTTTTCATCATAGAAGAAAGGGTTGAATGAATATATGTATTTCAAATTGAAATTAAAAGTAGCCCTTCAAATTTGATCAGACTTTTGAAGAAATGGAAACGAATATTGCTTATATAAGTTTACTGAAATCAGCTGACCTACGCCTGAAATCAGCTCACACATCGACTCTAGCTATATGGATTAAATTTAGATTATCTATTGAATATTCAGTTGATCAACGATTAGCGGAAGTAATTTGTAGAGAATCACACACCCACCATAGGGTTTTTGGAGGCCAACTAGAGAAGTGGAAATATCAAGTTTGTTACTTCTATCTACACTTGTCACCCTCATGTATTTAGATATGGTTTAGGCCTTCTTGTTATTCGATATAAAAAAATTGCAAAAAATTCTTTAAAAAATTGTATAATTTATTCACTCAAAACCCTAAGAATTTCTCTCATTCCAAGCATTCTTGCATTATGAGGTTTCAATCCACTACAAAACGACCGCAAGCATTGATGCATGATTCTATTAAGAAGGGCCATTACCATAACACTTCCCCGTGTCCATTTCGAGTGCTCCATAACAAAAACTTAAGTTTGTTAACTCTATTGTCTGGTTTTGGCATAGTGAATAGGAATATAGAAATAGGTGCATGTATATTGATGCCCATTTGGTTGCACAAGGTTTAACATGCAATTGTTGAAAATTTTACTTTGTTGGCCTTAAAGTTCAAACTTGAATTGATAGAGTATATGGCTGGAAATTTCATGAGGTTTTAACATACACGTGCTGAAAATTACATTTTGTTGGTCCTAAAACTCAAGATTGAATTCATAGAGTATATGGATGGAAATTTCATTAAGATGTCTTGTAGAAAATAAATTCCTCTTGTTTGATTTTTAAAGCAATGGTTATTTTTTCTATTTTATGGAACTTTGTTTTTACTTTTTCATAGTTTCCATGCTCATTTCCAATCCTCCTCTTCAAACACTTAAATGTATCTTAATTCCCAATCATCTGCAAAAGGTTTTAACTTAGAAATGATGAAAATTACACTTTATTTATTTGAATATAATGATTGTCCATTTCAATTTTCTAAATTTTTGAAAAAAATAATATGTTTGAATATTTATAAGATGTATAGTCCCAATTTTTTTCCATATGACTAGAATCATAATTTGTTAACTATGATTTAAACACCTCGCAGACTGCAACTTGTCCAATAATCGAGCTACTTGTTGGTACAATTCTTTGTGTGCACTTTGATATCATCCAATGGAATTTCACATGACTATTGTGTTCTCGTGCTATGCTTTGTTTCTGTTAGCACCAAATATAAAATGTATCCCGTTGGGTCCCTTCATTGAATGTTCTGATGGATTTACCAACTGCAATGTTTCTAATGCTTATGGTGTGTTTCCCGATCGAGGTGCCTGCAGAGTTGCGCTAGTCATCTATTTTTCCACAAAAAACAAGCTTCTAGAGTTTGTTGTAGGGGCTGTTCGGAAGAGCCAAAAAATGAGAGTTGTGACACGATGCTCCCATAGTATTCCCAAGCTGGTATGCTTTGGTGGAGTGTCTGGTCTAATCATAACCACTCGTGATATTCGAGAGTGGTGTGACCCTAGAGGATGTCATTCATTCTGCTACCAAGGAAGGGTTAGCATTGCCTCATTCTCCTTACTAGTTTGGTATTACTCTAGGGGGAATGCTAGCGACTGGTAGTCATGACAGTTCCTTGTTCAGAAAGGGTAGTGTTGTTTATGAATATGTTGTGGGGATGATATTAGTCATCCCGTCTTCGAAAGATAAGGGATATGCTAAGGTTGTGAGCCTCATTGAAGAAGACATGGATCTAAATGCAGTCAAAGTTTCTTTAGGGGTTATGGGAGTCATTTCTCAGGTATGAACGGATTCACAAATCTCATAAATTAGAAATGAGTTTTATTAATGTTAATACCAGACTCTTCAGTTTTATAGTATTCCTTTGAATAGAATACGAACATAGATCCATGTTAACTCTGGCTCTATGAAGCATTAAGAGGGATCAAATCTTTCAAGGTGCAAACCCTTGCTTCTTACTCGGTTTTCAATTTTTAGAGTGAAAAAAGAAGAGTTAAGGAGAAAAGTTAGAGCCTGGAATATAGAATGTGAGCAACCAGAATCTCCAAATTCATGGCTGAGGTGTTTATCCCCTAACTCACTGTAATCATGCCCAACTGCCAATTATATTTTTCTTTCTATCGTACAAAAATAATAGGGTATCTGTCCTCTTATTTTCCTCAACTGGTGGATGTTTTGCCTGCTAAGTGAACTTAATCTGAATTTACATAATATTAACATTTCCTAATAATATCCATATCTTATAATTTTATGTATAGAAAGTTTCTCTTATATATACACTGTTGTTTTGTAGCTTTATCATTTGTTTATTCGGGACCAAAGTGTTGGAAACATGCCAACCAATTTCCCATGCGGTCACATGCACATGCATATTAGTTATATTTGGAGTGTGCATGCATGCATTTTTCAGTAAACATGTTGTAACTGGTGGATCTAATTATAATTGGTTTGTCTAAATATTTGAGAGATGCTATATATACGAGCATACCCATAGAGGTGGAGGAGTAGTAAGTGTGTGTGAGCAAGATGCAATACTGAAGTATTGTGTGTATGAGAGGAGAGGATGGTTATATTCCTAAGTTGGCTATTGTAATTCTCACTTGAATAATAAGAATACCGATTATCATTTCTCGTGGGTTTTTTTCGTAATGGGTTTCCACATAAATCATTGTGTCAATTGTGTGATTGTTGTTCTCAATTTAATATTTCTTGTTTATGCTATGGTGTTATGTTCTTTTTTGCTTTTGCTACCTAACAAGTGGTATCAGAGCAAGTAAAGTAGGTGCCTCAGGTGAGCCAAGGTGAATTGTCTTCATGTATCATGTGAGCGCAAGAAACGTTGGACTTGTTTTTGGTATGTAAGGACAAAAAGACCGAAATACTGAGGAGCCCGGATATTTTTTTTTGAACAGAGGGCATGATCAAGTTCTCCTTAACCACATACACTCGCTAGGAAGTGTTAAAGGTGTGTCGACGCTCCAACACTTAAAAAATAAGTATGTTCCCCACAACGATGCGCACGATTTGTGCACCACAGAGCACTGGAAAATCGACGCCCCCCTTTCCACACTCACGGTGCACTATCTCCAAAACGGTGTGATCCCGAAGGATTACAGAAGCGTCTATCTAAAGAATAGTGATAATTTAAAGTTGGTTTTGGTAATGGTAATGAGATTTAAGACATGGTCATGAGTTTTTTAATGAAAAAAGGGTGAGGTGGAGGATACTTTATTCTTCATAATGTTTGAACCATTCTTAAATAATATTGTCTTATTATAGACAATCGTGGATTAAATCATGGAGGCAAGCTTTGATAAAGGTTGACCTTTTATATAATAAAAGGTAAAAGGGTGGTTTAATAAAAGGTGAGGTCGACCTTCTATGTTTGGTGAAAAGGTTTTTAGGTATAAAATATTAAAATAAAAAACCTTTTTATTAAATATTTTGGGGTTTAGACCATTATTCCTCCACATTTAAAAAGGTTCAGTTTTATAAGTGATTTTGGAGTTTTGTGCTAATGGCGAAGGTGCAGAGTTCTAAGTTTGAGGTGGAGAAATTCAACGAAAAGAATAGCTTTGTGCTATGGAATCTCAAGATGTGAGATATTCTTGTGCAACAAGGATTACAAAAGGCATTGGCTAGAAAGACAAAGAAACCAACAAGCATGATAGATGAGGATTGGGAAGATCTGGATGCAAGAGTCCTCAATACCATTAATTTTCATCTAGCAAATGAAGTATTGTTTAACATCGCTGAAGAGGAGACAACAACAAGTTTGTGGAACAGACTAGAGAGTCTGTATATGACAAATTCCTTGACGAACATAATCTTCTTGAAGAGGCAATTTTACAACTTGCGGATGAAAGAAGGTACAAAAATTGTTGATCTCTTGAATGTTTTCAATACTCTGATTTGTCAATTATCTAGTATGGACGTAACATACGAATATGAGGAAAAGGCAATTACACTATTGTGTTCATTTCTGGAGTCCTAGGATCATCTAGTCACATCTATGTGGTTTAGCTCAGCATATGCCATTGATTATGACATTGTTGTGGGAGCTTTGTTGTCCAAGGATATGAGGAAAAGATCCAGTAAAGAAACCTCAACAACAGAAGCAATGGTGGTTAGGGGTCAATCTATAGAAAGAGGTCAAAATCAGAGGTGTACATCAAGGTCCAAGTCAAAAGGTAAGAAGAGTAAGTAGAAATGTTGGTTCTCTGGCAAATCTAGGCATCTCAAGAAGGATTGTTGGAAAAGACAGAATGCATCCAAAGAGGACTCCACAAAAGAAGCAAAGGAAAATAATTTAGTTGAAACAAGTTCAGGTTCTAGTTCAGGTATGGTTGATGATGTATTGTCTACTTGTGATGTTTCACATCAACATCAACATTGGTTGTTAGATTCTGGTGCGTCTAGACACATGTGTCTTCATAGAAGTTGGTTCTCAACTTACGAATCTATTGATGATGGTGTTGTTTTTATGGGAAATGACTTTTATTGTAAAATTGTTGGGTTTGGTAGTGTCCAAATTAAAATGCATGATGGTTCCATACGAACATTAATATATGTAAGGTATGTACAAAAAAATGGCAATGGGGTGGCCAAGAATGCACACACACACAAAAACACTTATGTTCTTAGAAACAAACATGTGCTTGTGATCTTGTAGCCTCAATGTTCCTTGAACGACCATGCACATTGCCAAATCAGTGTCAAATATGTGTTCTTAAGAATGCATGTGCGTTCATGTAATGTAAATTGGGAAAAAAAGGCCTCACCTAATGCATTGTTACCGAAGAGACTCAACAACATGTTTTTCCTTTCCTTGAGAAAATTGAGGAGAGAATTTAGGAGAGCTTGACGAGGAATTATAGGAATCTTCTTACATGGTGTTTGAATTGTAACATCCCTAGCCACCCAGGCTAGACCACGCTACTCCAAAGAACACTATATATATATATATATATATAAAGAAAATTTAAACAGACAACATGGAAAATTATGCTACAACACAGGATCGTGCAGAATTACTAGTAAGTCATACATGCAACAAACACGTGCAATTCTCATAATAACATACATGCACTGAAAGCACATCATTTGTCGTTAACACATAAATGATACTTATATTTTTATGAAGAAATCCATCGAATGTATGCAGACCTTCCACGAGCCTCCCAACCTTAGAACACATTGCTCTTCACTCTCAGCAGTGGGTCACCCCCGAGATGGGACTAAACTCCACTCGGGAAAATGGATTCCTAAGCTAGGCTGAGACTGCAGGAAGTCACATGATACAACAGGACAAATTCCCTTCCAAGAGCCTACTTATGCTCACAACTCACAGACTTTCATTCCCCACGTTCCTATTCCACCTCAAGAATATACACCTTCATTGTTCCATAGTCCATCGACTTCTCCACTTCCCTTCCAAGGCTTCAACAACATGTCAAATCATGAATTCTTAGAGATTTGTAGCTGTTGTTGGACTCCCTCCAGGAGAAATCACTTCCTAGCAATATCTCTCAACTGGAGAGAGTTTCTCACATGCTTGACAACCTGCTTCTTCAATACATGGGCCTACCAACCCGCCTCTTCAAAACCATAGGTCTGAAAACCTCCTTCTTCTGCCCAGCTCCTGAGTCAAGCGGGTAACCACAATAGCAAAATCGGGTATGGGTTTTGGTAATGAAAACAAGCCACACCAGTCTAGGGAAAAGCGTGGGTAGTAACAAAACTCATGTAAGAGAGGGTATGACTCAAAAAAATACCAGTGCGTGCAAGTTACATAGGTTAATGATGACAGGGTGTTAAATAATGGCGGAAAATGGATGTATGTGTGCATTCTCAATGCGTGAGTGAATGGGCCAAAAGATCCCCCAAACAGTTAATTTCCCCATATATATTTGCATGCATCCTAGATGACACATGGCTCTCTAGGAGCACGTTTTCTCTCCACCTGGAATTCCTTCACCTTCCAACAGAACTTAGGATAAAAGGTTATACCCAAACCTTATCCCTTTTAGAAATATATTGTAATATTCCTTTGGAGGCAAGCCTTCAAGATTAACCCCCTTTCCTGGCCTGTTAGCCCTTCCCTTTCCCTTCCTAGTGGATCTTAGTCCCCCATAACTCTTTCTTCGTGGTCGGTCTACACACAATGATGCAATTTTATTAACGATGTAGTATTTACATATACAAAAATCAAGCTCCATGGCCTTCAACATCTAGGATCTCTGACCTAATAAACACATAAGCCTCCCAACTTATAAACAATTGGATCACTGACCTATATACTTCATTACAAATCAATAGGGGTTGGACCTTGGGGTATTACAATCCCCTCCCCTTATTTATGCAATGTCCTCAATGCATCTTATTTACATATTACAAGCAAGATTTCCAAATCTTCAAAAAGATGCGGGTATTCTGCCCGCATAGCATCTTGAACATGCTCCCATGTTGCGTCTTCAGGATCGCACCAGGTCCATTTAACCTTTACAAACCCTATGGATCGATTCCAGATTTGTTTGATTTTCCAGTCCATAATGTGTATCAGATGCACTTGAAAAGTGATTTCTTGCTCCACCTGAATCACATTCCATGCTCCACCTGAATCACATTCCAATCAATAACATGATTAACAACAGGTATATATTTCTTAAGCAATGATACATGGATTACATTATGTATAGACATAGATGTAGGCAATGCAATCATATAAACTACTGGTTCAATCCTTTATAGGATTTCAAATGACCCACAATATCTGGCTTCGAACTTTGAACAATTTCCAAACTTCAGGGAACTTCTGTTGGTTTTCAACTTTAATAGTACATGCTCACCCACTTTAAATTCCCTATGAGTTCTGCCCTTGTCAGCATAGCTTTTCTACCTGTCTTGGGCAACCTTTAAATTCTTTTTTATCTTTAACATTTTCTCTTCCATTTCCATGAGAAAATCTGGCCAAATAACTTCTCTATCAGCTGGGTTGTCCCAGCTTATTGGTGTGTTTCAATTTATGCCATAAAGTGACTCAAATGGGCTCATCTTCATAGATGCCTTGTACCCATTGTTGTAGGAAAATTCTACCAAGTGTAGATAATATTCCCATTTAGATGGTTTGTCCATCATGTACATCCTTAGCATATCCTCTATCACTTGGTTCACCCTTTTGTTTTCCCATCATACTCAGGACGATAAGTTGTGCTGATGTTCATATTTTTTCCGGACCCTTTGAATAATCCCCTCCAGAATTTTGAGGTAAATTTTGGATCTCTATCTGACACAATTGTCTTGGGTATGCCATGCAATCGTGCTACCTCCTTCATATAAATATCAACAACATTGGTTTCCTTTTGAGGAACTTGCATTGGAATAAAATGGGTAGCTTTAGTAAGCTTGTCCACCACCAACATGATAGAATCATATTGCTTTCTTGTTCTGGGTAATCCTGTGATGAAATCCATGGTAACCACTTCCCACCTCCACTTAGAAATGGACAATTCCTGCAACAACCCAGCTAGGTGCCTATGCTCACCCTTGACCTTCTAACACTCCATACATTTAGCAATGTACTCAACAATCTGCCTCTTCATGCCTGGCCAATAGTATTGGCTCTTGACTGGTTCCATTATTTTCTGATATCTTGGGTGCCCAACATAAGGCACATTATGCATCTATTTCAAAATCCTACCCCTCAATTCATGAGAATTGGGACCGTAAATTTGGTTCATGTACAAGAGAACTTAATCATTCCCCAATTTAAAATATTCAACCTTTTGTTGCATTTTATCTTGTTGTAGTTTTGTCACCAACTTTATGTACTGCAAATATGATTTTGCAACTTCAGAAATTCTTCCTTTAAAGTTTGTTTGATACATGATAATTGTTGTAGAATGTAGGTCATGCACTCTCCTGTTGAGTGCATCAACCACTTTGTTCTCTTTTCCTTTGATGTACTTAATATCAAAATTATACTCACAGAGGAATTCCAACCATCTGCTCTATATAGCATTTAAAGTTTGTTGATCAAACAAATATTTCAGACCATTATGGTCTATCCTCATCTCAACCCTCTTTCTGATGAGGTAGTGCATCCACTTCTTCAAGGCATGCACTATGGTTGCCAACTCCAAATCATGAGTGGCATAGAGCCTTTCATGCACTTTCAATTTTCTGGATTGAAAAGATATCGCAAACCCATTATGAATGAGTACTCCACCAAGTCCTTTTTTGCATGCATCGAGGCAAACCAAAAAATCTTCATTCGGATTTTCAATCCTCAGAATTGGAGCATACGTTAAAACCTGCTTCAATTGCTGGAATCTCTTTTCACATTCTGCTCTCCATTGAAATTTCACCCCTTTCCTTTGCAAGTTAGTGATTGGGTGAGAAATCCTTGAAAACCTTGCAATGAATCTCCTATAGTAGCCAGCTAGACCCATGAAGGATATGACCTCTATCACATTCTTAGGTGTTGTCTACCCTTTAATGGATTCAATATTTTTGGGGTCTATTGTTATTCCTTCTTCGAATATTATATGCCCCAAATAGTGAATTTGATTTTGATAAAATGATCACTTGCTCAATTTAGCATACAACTGGTGCTCTCTTGGCACTTGTAACACCATACTCAAGTGTTTCTCGTGATCTTCTTCTGTCTTGGAATATACAAGGATGTCATCCAGAAATACAATGACAAATTTGTCTAAATATTCTCGGAAAACACCATTCATTAATCACATAAACACAGTTGGCGCATTTGATAATCCGAATGGAACCACTATGAATTCATAATGACTGTACCTTGTTCTGAAGGCAGTTTTTTTGATGTCTTCATCTCTAATCCTTACTTGATGGCATCCTGACCTTAGATCATTATTTGAGAATATATTTTCATCCTTTAATTGATCAAAGAGATCATCGATCCTTGGCAAAGGATACTTGTTCTTTATAGTCACTTTGTTTAATTGTTTGAAATCAATGCAAAGTCTCAATGTCCCGTCTTTCTTATTCACAAATAGAACTAGGGAGCCCAAAGGTGACACACTTGGGAATATATACCCCTTCCTCAAAAGTTCTTCAATATGCATTTGCAATTCTTTTAGCTCTGGTGTGCTCATTTGGTAGGGAGTCTTTGATACTGGAGTTGCGTCAGGAATTAAATTTATAGAGAAATCAATATCTCTCTTTGGGGGTAATCCCAATATCTCCTTGAACACATTCCTGAACTCTTCCAGGACTATGTGATCCACTAGATTCAACACCTTATCCTTAAAATCTTCCTCCATATGAGCTGCAAATATTTGGCAGCCCTTCATGTAGCACTTCTTCAGCTACATTGCTAAGATCTCTCAGACAATAACTGGTCTAGGAATTCCTTAGACCGTTCTTGGGTTACCTTCCTCATCTAGGCAAGTAAATGCATTGTTATGACATTCCAAGACAACATGGTGTTGATCCAACCAATCCATAGCAATTAGAGTGCTGTATGAACCCAATGGTAGGATGTTCAAATCCGCCTTGGTACTTATCCCATTCATGTCCACTTGACATCATTTAACCAGCTCAACAACTTTTCTCTTGGCTCCTGTAGCTAGCTATACCAACCAATATTTTCCATGTTTGATTCTTGGAAATTTTGATCTCTCCACTACCTTAGGATCAATATAGCTATGAATATCTCCTGAATCTATTAAAATAGTAAAGACATGGTTATTGATCATACCTTCCACTTCAATCATGTGTGATTGAAAATTTTCTTGCTTGTTGTCCAGAGCTACATAGATCCTTGGAACATTCTTGCACATGTCCTGCACTATTTCTGCTTGTTGTACATTGTGGACAACTCTCACCTTGTCATTTCGGTGAGGACAATCCCTATAACTATGTTCTCCTTTACAACCCCAACATTGAATGGGTACCTGGATTGGCCTTTTCCCACCTACCTCATCCATTTTTTTCTCTCTAAAAGATGGTTGTCCTTGAGGACTGTTTCTGTAAAATGGTGGCTTGTTCCCCTTCTGCCTCTGTTCCCTCTTAAACTTCTTCTTGTCTTCCCAAGCTCTTTGGAAATTCATCTTTCCCTTTTGTTGATCATGCAAGCACTTGGATCTTCTTATGTTTTTCTCCAAAGTCTTGGGATTATCATACTGAATCTTGTCACTAATGAAAGATGGAAGTCCACTCAAATACCTATGAATCTTAATGGTCTCATCGTTGATGAAGGAGACATACTTCAACTGTTCTAAAAATATCCTTTTATACTCATCAATGCTCATTCTTCCTAGTTTGAGTTCAAAGAGTTCTTTCATATTTTTTTCATAATACCTTTTTGTTAATTATTTCTTCTCAAAATTCTTTTTGAATTCCTTCCATGTAACATTCTTCTCTCTGATGTGTTTCACTTGCACAAGATGATCCCACCACATGGATGCCTTTCCTTTTAGTTTATAAATATCAATTCTTCCTTCTGCATGAGAATAATAGTTATGCAATTGGAAGTACTTCCTCATACC
Organism: Picea sitchensis; assembly: GCA_010110895.2. Taxonomy (NCBI): domain Eukaryota; kingdom Viridiplantae; phylum Streptophyta; class Pinopsida; order Pinales; family Pinaceae; genus Picea; species Picea sitchensis. Next base: position 142,121 of record SNQJ01S0005620.1, read on the forward strand.
AAACAACCATGTTTCAATGTCTTCATCCTTATTCTGTTCACCATCAAAAGTAGGAGGTTTGATCTTGTTGATTTCTCCTTTCAATTCATCCACCCTCGACCTCCTATACTTCTTGAGAGGGGATGGAATTGAGCTGCTATGTTATCTCCTATTACAATTCTTTTTGGGGTGATGGTGAGGTCTGCTACCACTCCTTGTTCTTCTTTTCTCATCAAGGAACTTGTGGCTTCATGATTTGTTGGAGCCACTCTCCTTATCCAATTTCTTTTCAATTCTATCTAGGCTCTGCATTAACTTTAGATTGAAGTCTTCCTACTACTCTTTGGCTTTCATAAGCCTTTCATTATCAGCTTTGTGACTCTAGACATCTTTACACAATTTTCTAATTTTCTCTACCATATTCATGTTATTATCCTTTCCTTCACCATGTCCATTGGAGTTCGTTCCTCCCATACCCAAATGGACATCCATTCCTTAGATTTCATCTTCCTGGATCTAAGCCCCCTCTGTATCATCCATCCCTATGCACTTTGGGATGATTATGTTCTGCTTGTCAGCTGATAAATCTGAAAAAGTGTGCAACCAACAGAACTTTGTCAGGCTATATGTCTCAACAATTTCATGCAAATATGAACAATTCATATTCATTGAGTATCATAAGTCTTTCTCCTAATTTCCTGGGAAATTGACTATGAAGAACCAATTTCTGGGTGAAAAATTATCTTCCACTGTTCAATACCTTTCCAATGACTTCTCCCCTTCTCAATTTCGAGCCTTGGCGAAAGAGTTATGGCCATCTAAAATTTGTCTTTCTTGGAAATAGTTTTGGGGCATTAGCCCCTTGTTTTCAACCCTCAGTCACATGTAACCATGGGCTATGACCAAGTGCTAGAATACAAGTGCTTATCTAGAGCCTTGGGAAATTATAGGCTTCGAAACTTTGGCTTCATAGATTTCTACCTCACCACCTTGTGATTCTCTCGAATGTCACATCGACAAAGTACTGAATAGGCGGTCCTTTAGGTCTTTAACACTTTGGTGCTTTGAAGCTTCGACTCTGGAGGTTTTTGCAACCCCAACCTTCTAATTCCCTGGAGTGTCGAATTGGAGAATTTGTTAAGTGGGGTGGATCGATGGTCTACAACTTCCCAACATCCAATGGCTGAGATCTACTACAAAAATCTTGGCTTCGGGAGTTTTCGAAGCACTCCATAGGTCCGCTAGAGTGCTGGATCGACGAAATCAAAACCCACACATCAACAGACTGCGTCTTCTTGTTAACCAATGGCCACGATCAACTCCAGGACTCCGGGCTTCGGGAGATCCAAACTATCCATACTCTCGATCCTTCCTGAGTGTCGAGTCTATGGAATGCAACATCCATTGCCACGTACCCTCTCCCTATCATGATCTATATTAACTCTGACGTCTGGGAGTTCTCGACTCAAATAACCAGCAACACAATTTCCCCATAGTACCAAGTATCCAGATCTTGGGATCTAGGGCCGCATGTCCTCTATGACCAATGGTCGAGATGGGATCTGGAACTTCGTGCCTTCGAGAGTCCTCGACCTTAACTACTTATTCCTTGGGATCTTCTAGAGTGCCAAATCTTCAGATTGCAACATTTGCTGCTATGTGTCCTCTGTGATCAACAATCTATATGGAATCCTACCTTCGGGAATCCTACCACTTAATAAACTCTCGACCAAGTTCCTTTGTAGTGCCAAGTCTCTAGACTGCAGGATTTGATGCCACGCGTCCACTGGGGCCCACGTTTTATGTGCTTGAAGTAGTAAATACTGAAACGTCACATTAAAATTTATACTTGTCAAATTGCAGGGACATGGTTCGATGGTTTTAGAGTAACCCACTGATCGTTCTACAATCATCCCCACGCTGACACACACCCCTTCTGGGAAATAGTGGTTTGGGTTGTGGGACTTCCCTGCAGAATTATCTCCTCCACAAATTAGATCTCCGTAATGCCTCCTGACCATCTATCTTGATAGATCGTGATTGAGTTTATTGCAGGCTCGATCCATTTAATTTATTCACCAAATTAGCTTCTTTGCCCCATTTATGACTTTCTATCCAAATTATCATGCTACCAACCATGTTCTAGAGGAGCACTATGTGGTAGAACAAAGAATCAGACACGTGGCCCAATCAGGCAGGGGACATGTGTCACGTTCCAACTGACATATATGGTCCTTGAAAAACATGGAACATGGTGACATGTGGCAAGAATCCAATGTGTCCATGTCACTCTAGCTGACATCAGCATGCAACATCGTTACGAGGCTTCAGGGCCCCAGAACTTCGGAAGATTTTAATGTTTAACAGCACATAACCCATGGAATACCAAAATCTCGAACAAGATGATATGTGGACATGTGTCCCCATTAATAAATGGTCCATATAAACTCTAGACTTCCGGACTTCGGAGGATTTCACATTTTTACACCCCAAAACTCTTGAAATCTAAATTTCTGAACACTTCCACGTCACCCCCGATGATGTCATCCTATCACGTCACTTAGGCGCTATGGGACTTCGGGTATTTCTTCCTCCTGTGCAACCACAATCCATTTCTTCTGGAGTGTTGAATCCCTAAACCTTGCTTCATATTTGGACATGTGTCCCTTGGAATAGATGATATGGATTGGTTCTGGACTTCGGGAGACTTCTCCACACTGCACCAAAAATCCGTCGAATGGTAAATGCCTGAATAGGTTGATCTGATGACACATGTCTTGATACATGAATGGTCTAGATTCACTCTGGAGTTTGGGACTTCGGGAGGAAGTCCATTCTGCGCACACTTCCACCAATTTCCTTGAACTCCGAACCATCGAGATACTTGGGAAATCCAATGGCTCTCCTCCTCCCAAATGATCTATAGTTGAGAGTCACTCCAAGACTTCAGAGCTTCGTGCTTCGGCTCCTTTCTCAATAAAACTTAAAAACTTTCTGAAGTAACAAAGTTCGAAGGACTTGATGATTAAATTTTGTGCACCTTATCTAGATCCAACGATTGTGAGGGGTTTGTCCCTTCCCAAACTAATCCAATGACCCAAATTTACTTTTCGTCTTTTTGAACCCATGGCTACTGTGACCACTTTCTCTTTTGTCATTTCTTAAACCTCTATACCTCCCGAGGTTCAAAACATGACCAAGTTATTCTCTTGTCACTCAGGGATGCTCTTAACTTTGAATGTTGTCTCTCTCAACAATATTTCCTTCTAAACCTTTGCTTCTATCTCCTCTTATATGGCCCAATTCAGGCTCAGTGTTGAAAACCTCGTTTTGATACCAATTTGTAACATCCCCAACCACTCAGGTCGGGCCACGCTACTCCAATTAACACTACCATATATATATATATATAAGCGCATATGTAAAGGAAATTTAAACAAATAAAATGGAAAATTTTGCTACAACACGAGATCATGCGGAATTAATAATGATCATACATGCAACAAACACAGGAAATTCTCATAATAATATACATGCACTAAAAACACATCATTTGTCGTTAACACATAAAAGATACTTATATTTTTATGAAGAAATCCACTGACTATGTGAAGACCTTCCACGAACCTCCCAATCTTAGACCATGTTTCCCTTCACTCTTAGTAGTGGGTCACCCCTGAGCTGGGACTAAAATACACCCAGGAAAAGGGATTCTTAAGCTAGGCTAAGACTATGAGAAGTCTCACAATACAACATGATGGATTCCCTCCCAGGAGCCTACTTACACTCACAACTCATAGACTCTCATTCCCCACATGCCTGTCCCACCTCGGGAATATACACCTTCACTGTTCCATTGTCCATCGGTTGCTCCACTTCCCTTCCAGGGATTTAACAACATGCCAAATTAGGAATTCTTAGATTGTTGTAGCCAGTGCGGGACTCCCTCTAGGAGAATTCACTTCCCAACCATCTTAAGGTGTAATGAAAATGAAGTTAGACAACTAAAATTCCTTGCGTGCATGGGGGAAGGGGGGAAGCACTGATAGAAAGAGGAGAAATGGAAGGAGGAGTGGATAAAGAAAAGAAGGAGGAACCCTTGGACCCAATCATGATGGACGAAAACCAGATCAAGGGGATCATGGTGACAACTAGAAAGATGCACAATGGACTACCCTACCAATACAAGGTGAATACCAAGAAGAGAGTCGTAGCCGTGAGGGAAGGCTTGGCAAGTGATGAAGAAGAGGTAGAGGATCTCCAGGCTGTGGAGTAGATGGAGGAAATCCTGCGTGCAATATATGAGAGAAAGATGAGAGGTCCAAGAGCGGGAAGAGAAGGAAACAATCCTATCCATATTAATGTCAGTGTGGAACCCATAAACCCATGTGCGACTAATACACCAAAGAGAACACCCGTTTAGACAACCAAATTTCAAGAGAAGAAAGACAACAGGAAGTACATTTACACAGGAATAACAACTAGAGGAGCTACTTCAGGAAGAATTGGCCAAGTATCTACACCGCGCAGAGGTAGTAGTTTAGCATTCAGGATGGCAAGACACATTCCCACCATCAGATTACCAGAATTCAAAGGAGAAGCATCGAAGGACCTGGAAAAGCACTTGTTTATTTGTGAAAATATTTGGGAAGAAAAACATATCACAAATGAAGATACTAAACTTGAACATCTAGTGATTACCTTAAGGGATAGTGCATTGGATTGGTATATGAGTTTAGCAACAAACAATCCATGAGGGACAACCAGAATGATTACGGACATCAAGAAATCACTGATAAATGATTTTCAGAAGCCAAGTTTAGATGATCAATACATGAATGAGATGATATAAATTAGAAAGAAACCAAGAGAATCTGTATGGGATATTGACCAAAGATTCAAGTGACTGAAAGGAAAGTTGAAATATCTCATGACCAATATGCAACACAGGCACTTGTTTGTCAATTCACTACTACCACACTTAAAATATCCATTGCGACAACATAAGTTTTAGACATAGGAAGAGGCTTTGTAGGCAGCCCTGCAGCTGGAAGAAAACCAATATCAATAGACAGATCCAACCATCAAAGAGATGAAGGAGGATTTGAAGAACTTAACGTTCCAGCTAAACCAGAACAAAAGTAAGGACAAACGAGAAGTTGTTTGGTGTGTTTAAAAGTCAACAATAAATGTGTGTCTAATTTATTTTTCCCTTAAATAAATTGGACAATAAATATTAATCTATTATCTCATAATTACTTGAAAATAGTTGTCTGAAATGGAAAATTAGTTAGCTATAGAAAATTCGAGTTCAAAGGTTTACTGATGGGACATGCAAGTCGAATTAGTTGTAACTGAGTGATTCAAAGTTGTAACTGAGTTATATGTGTAGTTATGTGAGTTGTAAAGTAGTTTAACTCAGTTAAGTGAGTTAATCTCAGTTGTACTAGTTGTAACTAAACATACACTAGTGAGATATCAGTGAATTAATTATTAATTAATTCACAATCAGTGATCTCACATGCAACTGAATATTTACCACTGTTAACTACATGCATGCCAGATCCAGTGGAGACCCAGCTGAAATAATAGGTGAAAGGGACAGTTTGGCTATCAGTTGTGATTTGAGTGAGTGCACACAGGAAATCACACACACACACAAACAATGGATGTTCCCTTGAGGGATGCGTAGCCTAGGCTAGAGGAATTTGAATTCATTTGCAGGTTTTCCATTAGCAGGGATTGCGCAGAGGAGACAGTATGTCTTGGAGTAGTAAATTGGCACATGAATTTGTCAATTTTTGCATGATAGTGTGAGACAATTGTATGTTGTACTAATAGCTCTTGGATTAGAGTTTTGTATGATATTGTTTCATTATCCATGATATAAACATAATATATGATAGTGGGGTTTTTATCTTTATGCTTTCCCGATAAAAACATCTGTGTTATGTGTGATTGATCTTTCTTGTTGATATTGCAATTGGCGATCATGTTTTAAATTCCACACGAATATTTGTAGAAGCGATTTTGTATTTAATAGTGGCATATAATTTTTAGATCAGGAGAATCCACACAATACATAATTTTTATTAAAATTTCTACATGGTATCAGAGCACAGAAGATTGTAGAAGTTGATTTTGTGACTAGATAGAATTCAAATTTGCAGAAAGACTTTCTTGGTGCTACAACTGATTCAAGATCGAAATGGATTTCAATGGCTTGAGGTTAGAGTATACACTTGAGGGAAACTCGAACTATATTTCTTGGAAAGACAGGATGGAGGCAATACTCAAAGACAATGGCTTAAAGGAATTCATTGACAAAGATGTTCCTAAGCCAAATGCTATAAATATTGATGCATGGCAAAAGAAAGTGGCAAAGGCAAGGAGGATCCCATTGGAGGGAGTATGAGACCACATTGTCTCAAACCTCCATGGGAAAGCCACACCATATGCAATGTGGAATGATGTGAAGGATCTATTCCAAAACAACAACGACCATAGGAAATTGGCGCTCAAAGATAAACTCAGGAAGATCAAGATGGAGAAGGGCAACTCCATTCCAAAATATCTCACGAAGTTTGTCCAATGTTGGGATGATATGGGGAGTGTGGGAATAATAGTCATTGATGATGATTTGGTGAGCTTGGTTCTCCTAGGACTTCGCAAGAGTTGGCATAGTTATCAAGACTCTGTCAATGGAAGGGAAAAATTGCCAATTTGGGAACGACTATGGTCAGATCTAGTGCAAGAGGATTTCAGACAGAGCACCAGAGATGGATCTTCATCAAAGCATGATGATGAAGAGGATTGTTCTTTGGATACTAAGGAAAGGAAAGGGAAGGGTAATAAATTCCATTCAAAATCCGAGTCTAAAGTCAATAAGCTGGATTTATCCAAAGCGAAGTGTTTTCACTGTCACGAACATGGGCATCTCGCTACTAATTGTTCACAGAAGAAGAAGAATGAGAAGGTTGTTGGAGTTGCAGCTAGTGAGGCCCTTTCCTCGCAATTTGAACTTGAATTCTCTTTGATCGCATGCATGGATTCAAGTGCATTGGTGTTACACCTCAACATTAGTCACTTCGATAGTGTCACAAGTATCATCATTACAAGTGTTGTAAGTGTCACATCTTGTCCGCAAGTGTCTCATCTTGAATACAATTGTTGCAAGTGTCACAAACATCATATTTCCATGTTGCCTATGTCGTGCCTCTAACGACATCACAAAGACACTTAAGACACCCCAAAGACTAATTTGGAAGAAGAAAAATTATTTGATAGAGGGTACAAACCTTTTGCCACTGAAAGAACTACTAAAAAATGGATTTTGGAAAGGAGCGCTCCCCTATCCACTATCAGGGAGTGCTGGCGCTCTGTGAGCCTCTTTGGGGGAGTGTTTTAGCACCCTGTGCACCCTTTTGGGGGAGCGCTACCCTTTTTCTTAGCAAATTTTGGGTTTGTTGAGGCAAATGAGGGAAGAATCCCTCAACTCCTGAAGCTAGTTGGATTCGAATAGATGGTCAAGGCATGATCTTAGGGAAGATCTTCAATTGAAGGAGAGGAATCCTCAACTTATCCAAAAGATATCTCAAGTGGTTGGACCTCTCCAAGGCTATATAAGGAGGCCTTCTCATGGTGAAAGGTACATGGAAAAGATTGGAGATGTGAAACTTATGATTTCATGAGTGATATGTCATAAAAGAAATCAGTGTATATCACTTGAGCAAAGGGGTTGGACAAGGAGAACTAGAAGAAGTTGTTGCACCTTCATCCAAAGGATTGTAAGTACTTTTACTTGTTCTCATTAATAATCAATGCTTGGCCTATTTCTTTCAAACTTATGCTTGTTCCACATGAATTTGTTTGCAGTAGATGTATCTATGTTTGAGCTAATCTTAGTAGAGTAGGAAGTCCATTGTATCTTTGTTTTTCCTACAGGACCTATTAGGGAGCTTAGGATCGAAGCTCAGACAGGACTTTGCAAGGACAAACGTCACTAATAAGGCACCTATCTTTCTCCTTCTCTTTCAGTCATTAGCTTGATTAGATCTAAAAGGAATTCAGTGTCCATGTTAATCAATTTTCTATCTTGGACTTAGGAGTCTAGAGACCAAGAGGGAATCCACTTGTTCGCAGGGGGATTCACCTACAATAGAAATTGGCGAATCCACTGGGGAGGAGCTCTGATTTTTGTTTCCATTCCTAGATCTTGTTTTGGCCTTTTGCCCACTTATTTGATATTCTCCATATTGTCATGTTGATTCTTATATTTGTTTGATTGCCTCTTTATATCATCATGATCACCCTGATTGACTGAATTTCCTTGATTTTTTGCGTTTCTGGGATTTTTTCTGAGTTTTTGGCGCAGAGTGCTCCCCTCCTATTGTTGTTAGAGCACTAGCACTCCCCTTTAGCCTTACATAGAGCACTGGAAAAATCTGGTGGCCCTTACACCAGAGCGCTACCCCATTTTTGTGAGAAATTCTCCAAAATTTTCATCTTCTGAAGCTATTACTTGGTTTTGGATTTTGCTTAGGGTCCCATACTCTCATTCCATATTGATATTGGCTTTCAAACACCCTTATTTTTGAGAATTCATCCTCTTTTTTTTGGGATTTTGACATTTTCTTTCCTTGCCTTGAAGCCACTATTTGTCTTTGCTGACCTAGAGTTAACTCATTGTTTTCTTCTCCTTTATCTGACTGAGTGAAAATTTTTGTGAGGAAATCCAAAGGTCCGTGAACCTTTTCATTTTATATTTGAGGTAAAATTTCCATCATTTCTCTTTTGTTTGAGGTTTTTTTGGTTCTTGTTTGCAATTTGGTTATCTTTGTCCTTCTTGTCTATTTCACAACGAGAGTGTATTTTTTGTTTTGTGTGAGGTTTTCTTCTGATTGTTTAATCATGAAGTATGATTGACATTTAGAAGTCTTACATCTGATTATCATTCACATATAAACAAAAATACATATTTTAGTGATTGTTTTGGATATTAGAAGGCATTTATGAAATTATTAGCATTACAGTGGATTTGAGTGAGAAACAAATTGATTGAGGACAATGTATATTAGTGTTTGATAGTGAAAAAAACTTTTCTCCTTCCCTTAAATATACATTCATCATAAGAAATGACTGCTTATCATCTTCTTGTGCATTTTTTGGGAATTGAGTCATCATACCATCAGTTTCATTGTCATACACCCTTTGAGTAAAGAACAACATAAAATCAATGCTAATTAAAAATTATCTAGAACATTTTTTGTTTTTGAGATCTTCCACCAACATTAGACTAGGATTATCACTTTGGATTAGGCTGTGAGTACAAGTCTCCAAAGTTTTCAATACGAACATTAGCATCCTGAGATAGGGAGAGTCAAATCCAATTGTCGTATAGGCTTTTTGGGATCCCCCTCTGACACAGGGGTTACACATGAGGTCGCATTTAGGTGAGTTATGAAGACGATCCCTCCGTGGTTCAACTGTTTGTAGTGGTTGGATCTTATATTTGGGGTCACTTGAAGGTATACCCACAATTATGTGTGGGAGCCTCTTGAGTTGATTTCAGACTTGTTATCCTGCCCATACGTTCGGATCGAACTGTCGACTGTACCCGCCCAAGGGCTGACTGCGAGTTGGTGTCCTTAGTTGCCATAATACTTAGGTACTTAAATGAGGTGACGGTGAAGGGAAGTCTCACTGTAACTCGAACAAACATTGGTCAAATTCACTCGGGCTCCTTGGAGGGTAAATCCACAAATTACTACATGGAAGCTTGGACCAAGGTGAAAGTACCTTAAGAAGGTCGCCATTATAACTGTTCCACCATATCCTAGCCCCTTCTTGACTTGATCATATGATGTTGGGTTTCATCACCAACTAGTACGATCATCGAGAGAAGTCTTGTTTGCCTGGTTTTGATTCCTAGATTTTATTAGCGTATGTTGTTTCTTTTTGTTAGTTGGGCCTAGATTTTTAGCGTGTACTATTATTCTCCAAAATTGAGCCTGTAAATGATAAAGGTCTTCGCCGATCATGTAGGATGCAAGGGCTTCCTTCGGAAGGCTACCAACCCTTACCTCCTAACTCTCCAGAAGACAACTATCATGGAGAGGTAGAAAATCAATCTGACGTTGGGAGTGTTGTTGCTCCTCCGTTAGACAATTCAAAAGGTGCTTTGGTTATGGTTAAGAATCCCAATTCTCATACTACATCTGTGTCGGTAACCTCTCTCAAACCACTCTTGCTTCATTTAGACTCCCTTGGGAACATCATAGACAAAGAGGTCCCACAGTTACCTGAGAGATATTTTACCGAAACATATATGGGATCCATAGAACCAACCTTTGGTGATGAGTATAGGACTCCTGTTCATCCTACCACTGCAGTAGATACAAATCCCACACCTGATCGTTATGTATGGGGGACTTCATCAGGACACGATCTCTATGAGAATTTTGAATCCTTTCAACAACCCTTTAATCCTCATGACCCTCCTGTTGAAAGTGGGCCATCTGGTCAAACGATGAATCACCCCATCGATCAAGTCATTAACCCTACTGTTGCATCAGCACAAGTCTATCCTAATGTTGGACTCATCACCTCTACTCATTCCCAAGGCACTTCGATACCTACCCCCTCTTTTACAAACTTTCACTCTACAGCTCCACATGTTTCGCATGATCTTGCTGAGACATCTTTTCACCCGAGAATGCAGACCTTTTACAACCAAATACAACCGACTAGAGGGAAACCACCATCTAGTGGAACTATCCCTCCTAGAATACCATCATCCTATGGAGGACCTACCCCTCTCGGGGGACAACCCCCTTTTCATGTTCTTCCCAGAGGGAAACCTCCCTTTGTTAGTCATACCCCAGTCCTTAATCCATCGCTGGTAGGGGGGGAAACCTTCGTCTGTTGGAAACCCTTCACAATCCTAGGGAGTATCTTCCGAAGGCACATTTACCCAACCCCATGTTGGGGGGCACTCATATCATAACCCATAAGGAGGAGTATCAAATCCTATTCCTTCTGGACCGTCTTATGGACAACCTTATCCGGGCGACNTCTGGGATCTACTCCTTACCCTACTCAAGGGCACAATGTTCATCCTATTTCTGGAAAAGCAAATCACTTGTCTTATAATGCTCAGAACCCACTGGGTTATGCAAATGTTTCTCAGCCATCATCGAATCATGTTTATCCTGGTTAGCAACAACTGTATGTAGGAGGACCTACTGGTTACAACTATCCACCTAACCTAGTTTATGGTCCTACTGGTGTTCTTATGCCACACCAGTATCATTCGCAAATTAACTGACAACTACCTTTCCTTGCGACTCTGGATCTCCCAGAATTTTCTCAGTTAACTAATGATCCTATTTTTCATTCAGCAGTTTGGCTAGTTATTCCAGCTAAACTTCCTTCTGATATTCCGAAATTTGACAGAAAATCTGGCAAAGATCCAAATAACCATGTGATGAATTTCCATTTGTGGTGTTCATCAAACTCCCTCATGGATGATTCTATACATTTGTGTCTTTTCCAGCGAACACTTATAGGCTCAACAACAAAGTGGTATATTGAACTACCACATGCTTCTTTTCATGATTTCAAATCCCTTGCCATGTCTTTCCTCACACACATTCAACTACCTATTCGCTACGAGACGGGTATTGAACTCTTGACCTCCCTTTGTCAAACTGACTCCATGCATATCTCTGACCATATTCATGAGTGGAGACAATGACGAAGGATGATCAATGTATCATTCCTGACATATTATTGGTGGAATGGTTCACTAAATCACTTTTACCCCTGATTGCTTGCGATTTCGCTATGGGTGGCACAATCACCGAGGAAGAAACCATTGCTCGGGCTTAGTTCTTAGATTTGGTTTATTCACAATCTGGTACTCTGTATGATTTTCTTCCAAATGCTGCTCGAGCTAATACCGATCCATCCAAGCCATCATCCTCATCTCAAGCGGACGGTGTTATCGGTTCCATCAAAACTCAATCTACTTCCCAGTTGACCACACTCTCCTCTACCTCTCCCCAAACTCAGATCTCTAAGGTGAATGCAGTTCAATATGCCCCTTCACAACAATCCGAAGGTAAGAAGAAGACAAAAAATAAATCAAAAAATACTAATAACAATGAACAACCAAAAAATCAAGCTCAAACACCTGCTACCGAAAAGAAACCACAACAGAAACTGAAATTCCCGTGTATCATTTGTGGTGATGATCACTACACTCGATACTGTCCACATCACAATGAAGTGGTCAAGCGTTTCTAGGGAAATTCACAACCCACTGTTCTTACTCAGCCTTTTCCACAACTACAATCCATGGTTTCTCAAACCCCCTCTCCTCTGGGAAGTTCTAGCCATCCTCATGATGAGACCTCGACGAGTGCATATATTTATATGTTTAATGGGATTAATTTGACCACTCTCTCTAAGGCATACACCACACCAGGTAACCTTGACAAAGGAAAATTCACTAACAACACCGGTACTTTACCGGATCCATCACCGTCCTTCGTTAGTCCTCCATTGGTTAATCCTCTGTCTGGACCACTTCAGATTGAGAAACCTACGTTCGAATCTATCTTACGACCTCCTAAGGGCACTATCCGTAAATCTACCTTTAAGCCTAGTTCACGTGCCGCCCAGAACTACAACATTGTTGAAGATTTGGCCCAAGCACCGTGTGTTATGTTTGCGTTAGAAGTTCTACAACACTACCCCAGTCAACGTAGAACGCTCTTGGCTTCTATTAGCATTGTTGATCCTAAGTCGTCCAACCATATCATGTTTAACCTGGACAATTATATGTCTCGACTCTCCAACTAACTTGCTTTCCAGGCTGATGTTGTTGTTCACAATCAACAAATCCACCGAACTATTCTAGATGAGGGAGCCTCAACTTGTGTCATGTCTTTAGCATGTTGGAAAGGTTTAAAATCACTCGCACTTAACAAATCCCCAACGATGTTACACACATTCAATGGGAGAGGTTTTCATCCCCATGGGATTTTACAGTCCCTATCCATCCANATGCTCCCCTCGATTACAAATTGTTACTTGGAAGAAGTTAGTTTTATGCTATGACTGTCATTGCCTCATTGGTCTTTTGATGTGTACAATTTCCTCATCAGGGCAAAATTGTCACTGTTGATCAATTAGATTTTTGCACCACTGATGCTCGCGCTCCCGCTAGCAACAACATTCCTTTCTTGGGAGACCAAAAGATCACGTATGAAAGCATTGGTGTTGGCTTGCTGAAAGATTCTAGCCTTATGGGTACCTTCCCTACACCACTTCCACCAACTACACATCATATTGCCACCATCGATATGATTTCGATCGCAGCTTATCCATCTTTGGAATCATCTGACCCTTGGATTGTACCTAGTTCGTTGGAATTCGATGCACTAGGTGACACCGTGCCACTTAGTCCAGTCGAAACATCATACGTTGCTGTTTAATTTGCTTCTCCCTCTTTGAATGACCAACATCTATTGGCACCTGACAGTTACTCGATGCCATCACGGTTAAGTTCCTTGTCATCTGCGATTGACTATATTTCCCCAATTTTTCCTTCTAATGAATCTCTTATGGAAATGTTGAGCATTGATGAGCTGCCTTGGGATGATAACCATCATCAATCCTTTTTTCTTCTTCCTCGTGAATAAAGGAAGATATATACTTTATCTCCCCTCCTGATGTTGATTTTCTATCGTCTCCCATGCTTTCAATTTCTAATGATTTGGATCCGGTAGTTGACATGGTAATTTCTTCGGTAGGGCTATTGGAGCCTGATCTCCTTACCCTTGTCACGGCCCTCGACATGTGTTCCTTCTAGAGTGATTTTTTTCCATCCAGTGAAGATCTCTTGGAATCCATGACCGAGTTTTGTCCCTTGACATGGTGTTCTTCCAGAGCATTATTCTCTTGGAAGCCATGATCAAGGTGATTCCACGAGCACAATTTCTCTTCTCTATGGCAAGCTTGTTAAAAAATGAAACATAGTTCACAAGCATAGTTTCTCTTATCTAAGGAAATCTCGTTAAAAAATGAAACAGAGGTCATAAGCATAGTTTCTCTTCTCTGTGGCAAGCTCGTTAAAAAATGAAACATAGGTCACAAGCATAGTTTCTCTTCTTTCTGGAAATCTCATTAAGAAATGAAACAAAACCCTTGAGCATAGTTTCTCTCTTCTGTGGCAAGCTTGTTAAAAAATGAAACAGAAGCCTTGAGCATAGTTTTCCTCTCTATCGCAATCTCATTAAAAAATGAAACAACAATCTAGGGATTGAACCCAGAGCCCTGAGCATAGTTTTTTTTTTCCTGTGTCAAGCTCATTAAAAAATGAAAAGGTCACCTCTTTTGAACCTTCATTTCATCCACTCTTATCCTTTTTCTCCATATAGTTGAGAAATTGGTGACCACCTCAAAGTCGGTGAATGAATTGAAGTTTGGAGGGCATGTCTCCAACCTTTGATGATCATTTTGGAGTTAAGCCACCGGCTTTCAAGCTGGGGGCATACCGAGATTAGTATTTGTTCTTTCTCATGCTCGTAAATACATGAGAATGCAATTGGGTAAACATTTATCTCTTTTTTGGACCCGCACAGATAAACAAAAAAGGAACCCCTTGTAGTCGTCTTTGAGCTCTTTTCAAACTCTCTAAACATGAAAATATTGTCGAGTGATCTTTCTTCCTTTCCCACTCGTTAAAAGGTTTGGAAGGGCATATTTCGAGTGATAATTTATCTCTTTTTTGGCCTCGTGAGACTAACATTACAAAAAAGGACAACATTGGAGTCGTCTTTAAGTTGTTTTCAGACTATCTAAATATGAAAAACCACTGAGTTTAGGTTCTCTGGACTTGTTAAACAATCATACATTAAAGGGCCCATATGGAACCGAACCCTTACTTCTTCTAGTTCATTAAACAAAGGAAGAGGGACTTACCGAAGGTGAGCCATATCAAGCATGTGTTACCCTCCTCGAGCTCATTAAATTAAAAAAAGGTACTCGTGTATCTAGATGGGGGAAAAATTGAAAGAAGCAAGCCAAACAGTTTTTTGAGAACACTACCAGTAGCTCTTACGGTCGCCCTTGAACACAACACTTTGTCTTTGCATGAATTTTAATCCATTGAACCTCTACACTAAACCAATCCTCTGAGTTTCTTTTACTCCTTTGGGTACCCTGAAAAAAGTCACAGCATCCACTGCATCATCGTGTTTTGGTCCATGTCAAGTTTCTGCTGTTGTGCCTCAGTGTTCAAGGGAAGTATTTGCCTTGGGAGTCAACCATCACAAATATCTTGTTTCAATACCTGTGTCAGTCCATGTTCATTTTATCTACCAATTACATATCTGTGACCATTTCATGTCGTTGATGGGGGATACATCAAGGCCCTCCTTCGACGAGTCTATTTTTGTCGACTTCAACACATTATCTAGAAGTTAGACTTAGAAACCAATTAGTACCTTGGGACTTGCATGCCTCAATGGCAGGTCTCCTCGTGTCCGACAGTGGGTTTACATCATTGACCTATGATCGGATGATTCCACAGATGTTCGACTTCATCTCATCTATTCACATTCGTCATAATGTACTAGAGTACCTTGGGAATAATTGACATCAATGGTGATTTCCCTCGCGCTTGTTAACAATTTAAGTCATTGACCAGTAATCAAGTGGTTTCTACCATGTTCGACATCAGGAAATCTATTCACATGGTTAGATTCGTACTACATCAGGATTGGTAAAAATACCCTGGGTTGAGTTTTTTCTCTTATGCATACTTTTCCCATGTTGCGAAGGAGTTCTTTTGACCTATGACACATATGCTATTACATAGATCCACTTTGTATTGGTTGTGGCTATGTCTTGTCATTTCTTAGATCCACTGCGTATTATTCTTGGCTACGATCAGTTCAGGTCATGGGAGTATATATCCACATTGTATCTTCAGTGGCTATACCTTTTATCAATGTAATTATGGATTCACAATGTATTTTATGGCTGCCATACCTAAAAAGTCTTTATCACTCAAGCATAGGTATGCCTACCTTGGGTTTTGAAACATGTCCTAATATTTGTTTGATGGTTGTGTGTAGATTTTTTTGGTTTCTCTGTGGCCATACCCTTGCTCGAAAAAATCTACAAAGTACTTCAATCATCATCATATTCTAACTTCATACTTTGGGGGACAATCTGTTACACCTCAAAATTACTCACTTTGATAGTGTCTCAAGTGTTGTCATTACAAGAGTTGTAAGTGTCACATCTTGTCTGCAAGTGTTGCATCTTGAATAAAAGTTTTACAAGTGTCACAAACATAATACTACCATCTTTCCTATGTCGTGCCTCTAACGACATCACAAAGACACTTAAGACACCTCAAAGACTAATTTGGAAGAAGAAAAATCATTTGACAAAGAGTACAAACCTTTTTCCACTGAAATAACTAATAAAAAAATGGATTTTGGAGAGGAGCTCTCCTCTACCCACTGTCAGGGAGTGCTGGCGCTCCCTAAGTCTCTTTGGGGGAGTGTTTGAGCACCCTGTGCACCCTTTTGGGGGAGCACTACCCTTTTTTTAGTAAATTTTGGGTTTGTTGAGGAAAATAAGGGAAGAATCCCTCAACTCTTGAAGGTAGTTGGATTAGAATAGATGGTCAAGGGATGATCTTAGGGAAGATCCTCAACTGAAAGAGAGGAATCCTCAACTTATCCCAAAGATATCTCAAGTGGTTGGACCTCTCCAAGGTTATATAAGGAGGCCTTCTCATGGTGAAAGGTACATGGAAAAGATTGGAGATGTGAAACTTATGATCTCATGAGTGAGATGTAATCAAAGCAATCCGTGTAGATTACTTGAGCAAAGGGGTTGGACAAGGAGAACTGGAAGAAGCTGCTGCACCCTCATCCAAAGGATTGTAAGTACTTTTACTTGTTCTCATGAATAATCATAGCTTGGCCTGTTTCTTTCAAACTTATGTGTTCCACATGAGCTGTCTATAGTAGATGGATCTATGTTTGAGTTAATCTCAATAGAGTAGGAAGTCCATTGTATCTTTGTTTGTTCTACAAGAACTATCAGGGAGCTCAGGATCGAAGCTCATCGAGGACTTTGCAAGGACAAACGTCGCTAATATGGTACATATTTTTTTCCTTCTCTTTCATTCATTATCTTGATTAGATCTAAAAGGAAGTCAGTGTCCATGTTAAGCACTTTTCTGTCTTGGAATTAGGAGTCTAGAGACCAAGAGGGAATCTACTTGTTCGCAGGGGGATTCAACTACAACAATTGGGATCGGTGTGGTATTTAGATAGTGGCACTTCCTTCCCCATGATGAGAGATAAGGATCTTTTTAGTGACTTGGAGGAGAAAGATCTCAAAATGCATATTGAGATGGGCGACGATGGACGATATAGTGCGAATTACATTGGTTCCATTACCTTTCAGAGGGAGTTAGGTAAACCATTTCAATTGAAATATGTTATGCATGTTCCATGTCTAAAGAAAAACCCGGTCTCAGTCGCAATGCTTGAGGACAGAGTCTATGGCGTTGTTTTCAGCAATGGAAAGTATTTTTTGTGACATAAAACAACAGGTCAAGTCAATAAGATAGGGATTCGAGTTAAGAATCTCTACAAGCTGAAGGTAGATGGCCGCGCTACCATGATGGGAAAGGAAGAAAAAGTGGTGAGCTGGGATGAGGGAGAATTATGGCACAGACGATTGGGCCATCTTCATCATGGAGCCTTGAAAATCATGCAACAAATATCTACTGGTCTTCCAATGGGAACACTTGCTTAGTTAGATCAGTGCAAGGGTTGCACCATGGGGAAGTATGTAAAGTCCACCTTTCATGAAAAGGAGAACTGTGCTTCGGTGGTCTTGGAGAGAGTTCACACAGACATGTGTGGACCATTATCGATTTCTTCAACAACAAAACATAAGTATTATGTTATTTTTGTTGATGAATTTTCTCGTAAATGTTGGATATTCTTCATGCAGAAGAATGATCAAACATTCTCAAAGTTCTGTGAGTTTAAAGAATTGGTGGAGAAAGAGTCGGGGAAGCAAGTGAAATATCTAAGGACCAATAATGGTGGAGAATACATCTCTAACGAATTCAAATACTTCTTCAACAAATAAGGAGTTCTAAGAGAACTTATAGCGCCTCATAACCCACAAAAAAACGGGGTAGCGGAGAGGAAGAATAGAACGATCATGGGTGCAGCACGAGTGATGTTGCATCATCAGGGCCTACCAATGCATTTGTGGGCGTAAGCATGCAATACTTTGGTTTATGTACAAAACCATTGTCCTCATAGAGTACTTGAAATAGTACACCTAAAGAAGCTTTCACTGGTAAGAAACTTGATGTTTCTCATTTTAATATTTTTGGCTCATCTGTTTATGTGCATGTGACCAAGGATGCTAGGAAAAAGATAGAATCAACTACTGAAGTTGAGATATTTTTGGGGTACACAAAAACACCCCATAATTATCGTGTGTATTTTCCTAACAGTAAGATGATTGTTATGCGACAGGATATAAAATTCGATGAAGGGAAAGCCACGAGGTTGTCACTTGAGAAGGAGTTAGACTTGCATGCAGAGGAGGAACTGCTGGTTCCCAAAGATGAGTCTCAAGATGTGGATCAGCCACATGAGCAGGTTCATGAAGTGGAGGAAAAAACTCATGTAGATCCATCCATCAGAAATGGCAGAAAGCGCACCAGGAAAGATGATAGATTGAGACTATATGCTGCACAGAATGTAGGAGCCCCTACTTCACAACGCAAATGGACACAATCTCCTAATCGATTTACTGGATACATGGTTCTCATGAGAAAATGTATTGTGAATGAACCATCTTCCTTTTAGGAATAAGTGTAGGAACCCACTTGGGTTGATGCAATGGTGGAGGAGTATGACTCCATTGTCAAAACAGTGCATGGGAAATTGTCCCAAGACCGGTCGACAAATCAGTGGTACATTTGAGATGGATCTACAAGGTAAAGAAAGATGTTGATGAGAATGTGGAGAAATACAAGGCTAGGTTTGTTGCCCGAGGCTTCTCATAGATCGAGGGGATAGATTATTATGAGACCTTTGCACCTGTTGCAAGGTACTCTTCCATAAGATCCATCCTTGCACTCTCAGTGTAGATGGGCTGGCACATTCATCAAATGGATGTAAAAACTGTGTTTCTCAATGGGATCATTGAGGAAGAAATGTACATTGAGCAGCCAAAAGGTTTTGATACCTTTTATAGGGAGTCACATGTGTTCAGACTCAAGAGAGCACTATATGGGCTGAAGAAAGCACCTCGTGCTTGGTACACTCATATAGACAATTATTTCACTAGACTGGTCTTCACCAAAAGTGAAGCGAATGAAAACCTATACCAAATTGTGGTGGAGGGTAAGATTTTAATCATTGTTCTTTATGTTGATGATTTAATACTGACTGGTGATGAGCAACTGATACACTCATGCAAGGAGGACCTTTCAAAGGAGTTCGAGATGAAGGATTTGTGCCTTCTTCATTATTTCCTTGGATTGGAAATATGGCAGCGAGATGGTGAACTTTTTGTGTCTGAAGGCAAGTATGTAAGGGAGATAATGGGTAAGTTTCACATGGAGGGATGAAAACCCATGGATTCTCCTCTTCTAGGAAACTGGAGGAAATAGGATGCTACTTCTAAAGGGGTAGTGGATGCTACTGTCTATCAACAGTTAGTGGGTTCGCTAATGTATTTAGTGAACACGAGACCAGACATTTTCTATGCAGTTAACCAACCGAGTCAAGCGATGGTTAAGCCTACCAAGCTCTTTTGGAAGGCGGACAAGCATGTCCTAAGATACCTGAGGGGCACATCTGAGTATGGATTATGGTACATACAGGCAGATGAGATGAAGTTTCATGGCTTCATGGATGCAGATTGGGTAGGCATCCCAACGGACAGAAAGAGCACATCAGGGGGGATCTTTAGTATTGGATCTATAGTTGTTTCTTGGTACAATAGGAAGAAAAGCTCCGTGGCACTCAGTTCAGCGGAAGAAAAATACATGGTAGTGAGTCAAGCTACATGTGAGGCTATATAGATGAGAAAGATCTTGGTTGGTTTGTTTGGTTCTCATTTAGATTCATCAATGATTCATTGTGATAATCAGATTTGCATTAAACTCTCGATTAATCCTGTGTTTCATGATAGATCTAAGCATATAGATATCCAATATCATCATATCAGAGATTGTGTGTAGCAGAAGATCATGTTGCTTCAGTACATTCCTATGAAAGATCAGGATGCAGACATTCTGACGAAGGTGCTCACCAGGAGAAAATTCAAATACCATAGAGATAGGATTGGGGTGAAGGATAATCCCTTGTTGAGAGGGAGTGTTGAAAAGTCAAAAAAATGTGTGTCTAATTTATTTTTCCCTTAAATAAATTGGGCAATAAATATTAATCTATTATCTCATAATTACTTGAAAATAGTTAACTGAAATGGAAAACTAGTTAGCTATAGAGAATTCGAGTTCAAAGGTTGACTGGTGGGACATGCAAGTCGAATTAGTTGTAACTGAGTGATTTGAAGTTGTAACAGAGTTATATGTGAGTTGTAAAGTAGTTTAACTTAGTTAAGTGAGTTAATCTCAGTTGTACTAGTTGTAACTGAACTTACACTAGTGAGAGATCAGTGAATTAATTAATAATTAATTCACAATCAATGATCTCACATGCAACTGAAGATTTACCACTATTAACTAAGTGGAGACCCAGTTGAGATAACAGGTGAAAGGGACAGTTTGGCTATCCATTGTGATTTGATTGAGTGCACTCATGAAATCACACACACATAATGGATGTGCCCATGAGGAATGCGTAGCCTAGGCTAGAGGAATTCAAATTCATTTGCAGGTTTTCCATTAGCAGGGATTGCGCAGAGGAGACATGTTGTCTGGGAGCAGTAAATTGGCACATCAATTTGTCAATTTTTGCATGACAGTGTGAGACAATTGTATATTGTACTGAGAGCTCTTGGATTAGAGTTTTGTATGAGTTTGTTTCATGATCCATGATATAAAGATAATATATGATAATGGGGTTTTTTAGCTTTATGATTTCCTGGTAAAAACATTTATGTTATGTGTGATTGATATTTCTTCTTGATATTGAAATTGGCGATCATGTTTTAAATTCCACAAGAATATTTGTAGAAGTGATTATGTATTTAACCGTGGCATATAATTGTTAGAT
The DNA here is from genome assembly GCA_010110895.2 of Picea sitchensis. Classification (NCBI taxonomy): domain Eukaryota; kingdom Viridiplantae; phylum Streptophyta; class Pinopsida; order Pinales; family Pinaceae; genus Picea; species Picea sitchensis. Next base: position 163,405 of record SNQJ01S0005620.1, read on the forward strand.
CAGGAGAATCTAGGCAATACATAATTTGTATTAAAATTTCTACATGGTGTACCACATGCAGGACGGAAGGACATTGCAAGAACGAATGTCCAACATTCATGAAGTATATGGCAACAAGATTGCCAACAGGATCACTATAGTGCGAAGTCTGTAAGAAACTAGGCCACGATTTATATCATTGCCCAATGATGCATAAATACCAAAAAACCCCAAAGAGTTCATATTGAAACTTTTGCAAGTCAGTGGGCCACTATGATAAAGATTGTAGAACTATGGATTTGATGTGAGAAAGGACATCATATGCATATAGGGTGCAGGAAGAAATGATGATTGGGCAAGCCACACCACATTTTAACCAAGTTTCATCTCCATACAATACTGCACAACAAACATATAATACCGCACAACCACAATACAACACAATGCAACCTCAGTACAATACCTTGCAGTACAATTAGGCGCCTTCATATAACACGCTGAGAGGAGATTGATATGGATACAAAGGTGGATGATGAGGAAGAGGAGGCTTTGGAAGATGTAGAGGACTAGTGGTATGTCACAAATTTCAACAACCAGGACATTATGCAAGGGAAAGTTCACTTCCACCAACAACTTGTATGTATTTTTGTGCATCGAATCATGACCTAGAGGAATGTCCTACATTACTAGGGAAGATCTAGGAAAAGAGGAATAAAAAGAAACATATTGTTTAATGTATTTCAGCCGAAGCAAGGGATGAAGGACGAAACATCAACATAGTTACGTGCGAAGGAGCTAAAACAGGAAACAACACAGTCCAACAAGAACCATTACAACACCAGTGGGTGAAGAAGAATGTCGAACCAAGGAGACAATTCGACGTGTAGAACAAGAAGGAAATATTTAAGCAAGCCATATGATAATTCATGAAGCAAGACATTGTTTCGAATTTGAATGCACAACAAAGAAAGGAATAGACAGAGTAAGAGATGCCTCCATCTTTGGATCATACGAAAGAAATGCAGCACCTGGGACAAGTAAGTATAATCAAAGACTTTTTGCAATCATGTGTAAAACTATTGAATGATCTATCTGCTGTCAAAATATTGAAAAATATAGTAGAAATATGTTGCATAGAGACAAAAGGAAAACTAGAAAAAAAATAGTCAATCACCTACATACAAGGAGAAGAACAAGTAGGGAGTTGAGGCTGAATGCCATCATCAGAGATTTCAACATGGGAGATATCATACTAGATTTAGGATATGAAGTCAATGTATTAACAAAGAAGACATGGCAATGTATGGGAGAGCCCACATTAGGATATTCACCTGTTCAGTTGAAACTAGAAACCAACACAAAGTTCTACCAATTGGCAAACTGAAAGGAGTGACAATAGACCCGGATGGAGTGCGCACTAAATAAGACTTCGAGTTGATTGAAATAGTGGATGACACCACACCATATCCAACATTGCTTGGCTTGGATTAGGCATTTGATAAATAGGCCATAATCAATTTAAAGACACAAAAAATGACATTTTAGTGAGGAGAATACATGGCCATCGCACCATTGGACCCAAAAAAGGGGGAAAGGTTTGTAAAACCTACTTGCTTAGACTTAAAGGAAATCAACAAGTTGTACAGAACAACTGCACGTGATGAGGATTACATAAACCCAAATGCATATGGGATACTCAGTTGGAAGAGCATTACTTCATGTGAGACAAACTCAGATACAGGTTTAGAGAACTGACAACAAAGGCTACACAAAGTTTCCATAAGAAGGTGCACAAGAATAGACCGCGCAATAAGATGGGTAAGCACAGAGATAAGGGAAACACCCAGTTTCCATGGAGTAAATGATCTAGAAGTATTCTTGGCACAGTAGGAGGATGAAGTGTTAGGAAATCATAGACTCTCAGGATTCGATATAGCACTCAAGGCCACACCTGCAAGATGGTGGAGCGCACACAAGGAAATGATCACATATTGGTACCAATGTAAGTGGTTACTGCACATAAGGTTTGGCATAGAAGAGAGAAAAAACCAACAACAGAAGTACGATGGATAGGGGGCACCAGCGGAACACTTGGAGAAGTATAGAGCATTGTGGAAAATGACATCCTTAGAGGAATGGCCTCACCATTTTGTACACACTTTAGAAGGCATACCAACAAAATGGTATACAGACCATGAACTACGTAGGGGGACTTCGAGCTGGACAATATTGCAACATAATTTTATAGTCACTTTCTCATTCGAGCATGAGAACCCCAACATAGACACAACACTTAAGCAGATAAGAGGGGTGATATTCATTAAGGAACTAGAAGCCAAACTCATAACAAAAGAACAACAACGAAGCAAAAAGACAGTCAAGGAACTATTGTCATACTACCATGTGCAGGAAGAAACACCCGATGAAGACGATCCACGTGATATTCAAATCGAGGAAGAAGAAGGTGAGAGATAAATGGAAGGTCCACCTCTAGAATCAGAAGTAATTGTTGTGTTGATCAAGGTGAAGAAAGTCAACATTGGGACAATTGAGAATCCCAAAATGGCCAACATTGGAGACTACTGGGATGAACAAACAATAGAAAGAATAACAAATTTACTGCGTGAGTACAACGACATGTTCCCCGCAACATTTACAGAAATGAAGGGCATAGTAGGAGAGATAGGATAAATGAATATACCACTTAGAGTTGAAGCAAGACTGATCAGACTGCGAACATATAGACTAAAATAGATATATAAGAAAAAAGTTAAAGATGATATCGATAGAATGCTCGAAGCCAGAATCATAGAACCCGTGGAAGAATCAGAATGGATAAGCCCGATGATAGTTTAGGAGAAAACAAGGTGGGATAAGAATATGCGTCGACTTGAGGAAGTTGAATTATGCATGCCTACATGACCCATTCCCTACACCTTTTATGGATGAAGTGTTGGAGAACGTAGGAGGATACAAATTTTACTCATTCACTGATGAATTTTTAGGCTACCACCTGATCAAGATAGCATAGGAAGACAGATACAAGACCATGTTTGCTACAGAATGGGGATCCTACCAGTACATAGTCATGCCATTTGGACTGAAGAATGCACCATCAATATTTTCCAGAGTAGTCATTGTTGCATTTAAGGAATTTATCCACCAGTTTCTAGAGGTATACTTGGACGATTGGACAGTATATAGTTTGTTGAAATACCATGTAGATGTCTTGTAGTTGATGTTAGAAAGATGCAGACAATGCTAGATATCATTAAATATCAAGAAGTGCATCTTCAGAACACCATTTGGGATACTATTGGGCCATAAAGTATGCAAGCAAGGATTACTAATAGATCTTGCAAATATTGCAGTAATTGTTAACTTGCCACCACCAAAAACAGTCTGTCAACTAAGAGAGACATTGGGACACACAAGGTACTACAGAAAATGTATTAGAGGGTATGCACAGATAACCAAACCAAAGGATAAACTGTTAAGGAAAGATACAAAGTTTCAGCGGAATGAATATTGTCAACACGGTTTGGATACATTTAAAGTAAAGATGGTCACTGTGCCAATACTAGTATTTCTAGACTGAGAGAAGAAATTCTACGTACATGTAGATGCATCAGCCATAGAACTTGGAGCTATTTTGGCATAGCCAAGAGAAGGAGATTTGGATCATCCTATAGAATTTGTGGGCAGAAAACTATTAGAATCAGAGCAGAACTATAAAACTACAGAGAGGGAAGGCCTAGCTATGGTTTATGCCCTGCAGAAGTTCAGACATTACTTACTGGGAAAACATTTTGAAATGTTCACAGATCACTGAGCCCTTAAATACCTAGTCAACAAGCCATTGTTTGGGGGGAGAATCTGTTGATGGTTACTACTATTTCAAGAATTTGATTTTGAAGTAATAGACAAGCCAGGAAAGTTGAATGTAGGACCTGCAAACCTATCAAGGGTTACAAATGGAGAAGAACCTACAAATTTAGAGGACAAATTTATGTATGCACAATTATTTTTAGTCCAGATTGCTGATGAATACTTTGTAGATATCATCCAGTACTTGAGTATACGTACCGCACCACAAGAATATAACAAGAATAAAAATATGGTAGTCTGGGCTGTAGAATATCAACTGATCATAGGACACTTATACAAAATGGGTGTAGATAACATCTTGCGAAGATATGTGTTAGAACATGAAATACCAAGGGTTTTAGCAGAAGCCCATGAGGGAATAGCAAGAGGACATTAAGCAGGAAAAACTACCACGCAAAAGGTATTGCGTGGAGGACTATTGTGGTCAACCATTCACAGAGACTCGAAAGAGTACTGCCAAGTAAGTGACATCTGTCAGAGGATTGGTAAACCCAATACAAGGGACGAGATGCCATTGTGACCACGGGTAACTTTGTAGGTATTCGAAAAATGGGAAATAGACTTTGTGGGACCAATTAACCCACCGGTAAAAAGGACAGGAGCAAGGTACATTCTCGCTGTGATAGAATACCTGACAAGATGGGCGAAAGAAACACCAGTCAAAGATTGCAGCGCAGAAGCAACATCATACTTCCTATTTGAACAAGTAATCACTCGATTTGGTTTCCCAAGAGTTTTGATGAGCGACCAAGGAACTCACTTCATTAACAACACTATTAAGGCTATGAAAAAATAATTTGAAGTCCATCATCAAAAGAGCACTCCATATCACCCACATGAAAATGGAATAGTAGAAGCATTTAACAAAATCCTTGAGAATGCACTGACAAAGATCTGTAATGTTAACAAGGATGATTGGAACCTCAAAATACCAGCAGCATTGTGGGCATACAGGAGTACATGCAATAATTTGATAGGGTACACACCATTCAGACTGGTATATGGACAAGAAGAAATGGTAACATTAGAATTTCAGGTACCCAGTCTGCACATAGCAATGATTACGCACATGATAGAATGAGGCACAGTATAGCATAGCCTGGATCAATTGAAGATCATGGAAGAAGATGGGATCCTAGCAGGGTTCCACCAACAAGTTCATAAATCAAGGGAAAAAGCATGGCATGATAGATATATCAAGAAGAAAACTTTCAAGGAAGGATACTTAGTGTTGATGTATGACAACAAGTCCATTCAGCATCCAGGAAAACTCAGAATGCACTGGTTAGGACCGTACAAAGTAAAAACTGTCACAGATGGGGGAGATGTATAGTTGAAGGAATTAGGAGGTGTAGAACTCAGAGGGATGATTAATGGGATCCGATTGAAGCTGTACAAGGAC
>SNQJ01S0005620.1:168738-182566 GCA_010110895.2 Picea sitchensis
ATAGTGCAATGAAAGGAGAATGAGCACACACAGTTAGGAATACAAGCTCGACGAAGACAAGGCCAATGGTCAATTCAAAACAAAAACAAGCGAGAAAGGGGAAGACGATAAAAAAAGTGTTAAGTGACGACGGTATGCGGAATTTAATGTCGAAAATGATTGACGGGGCATCGCATTAATCACGCCAATGGGGGATAGCGAAGGGAAGTAATGGAAAGTATGAAGGAACTGGAGGTTCATTGAATCCATAATAAAGGTAAAGTCTTCGACAAGCTTCACACTACGCCCATACAAAGCAAGGACATGAAAGTAAAAATATTATTACGAAAGTGGAAGAGGTAGAGAGTGATAGAGCATATGAAGCACATAGTGAAGTTTACAGAAGTTGAAGCGACCACCGAGCTCCAAGGACAATCGAATTTTACCACCATGGCACCACCAAAAAAATCTGAACCGAGCCAGACTGCCAGAAAACCCAGAATTAGGACCAGAGAGAAAACAAAATCAGAGGGAAGCAAACAACAACCGTCAGAAGTCATCAATGTGGACAAAATACCATCACCGGATACGACACCAGGAAGCCCAAAACTCATCGTAGAGGAAACCCAACAAACAACACTTGTGGGAATGGACATAGATAGGCCAGAAGAGGGGAAGGGCCAACAAAATGAGGACAAAGGCAGTCAAGTGCAACCAGAAAATCTTAAAGAAGCCTCGAGAGTCAATGGGATGACCCCAAATTAGGAAGTAGCAGCTGAGCCAAAGTATCATAGACAACCATGCTGGAACACCCACATGAGGGAGTAGTGGAAGATGTCATGAGATGGCCGGAAGAGTGTGCCGAAGAATGACCAATGGAGCTTGGAACCTCGAGTCAACCACCACCATGAAAGGACAAGCAAATAGTACCTAGGTCATCACCTTGACAACCCGTCGCATCAATTGTTTTGTTGTGCATACCAGAAGGGGTACGGGTAAAAGAAGATTTGTTAGGATATGTAGAAAAACTAAAGTACTTGGACCATGATGTAACAGACATGGACAAGTTCCCAGATTTATCAAAGCAAGTCTACCTACAGACTGTGGGTGTATATCCCTTTGGGGAATCGATTCATCAACCACTCCAGTGGGCAACAAGATTGGAAAAAACTGGGATTTTAGGTCTGTTGGACCTACCACACTTTGGCAGAGGACAGTATGAAAATAGTTGCTTCAAGCATTTGATGGAGGTCACACATTGCGGAGATCTCTGGCTGGACAAGATCGTATCCATAGACGTAGAGCTCATAGCGCACATCACAGAGCTGCGATCATGGGGCATGGATCCCGGACAATTTCTTGAGGATAAAACAAAGGAGAAAACACTCGCTAAGGAGATGAAAAAGAAACATGACATTGAAAGGGGGACGTGCAGAATCATTATCAAACAGATCTGTGATAGCGTGACAAGAATGACCACAAAAATCACGTCCTGCAAGCTACTCATAAAATGCCGCAAGGAGTAAGTCCCAGCCGGGGTTGTCATAGCTGCAGCATGGTGTGTCGAGGGCACCACGATCAACTTGACCCCTTATCTTTTGAATATGTTTCTAGATGATTGTAAGGATGTGCACGATCTAGGGACATAATTTCATTATTCATGGATGATCATGTTGATAGCCATTATGGGATGGAAGGAACTGAACTATGTATTTTTCGCCACTAGACCCAAACCCAATCATGGAGCAAGATACTTATCGCTTGGAGCCGCTTCGGAAGCCAAGAATAAAAGAATGAATGCAACCATATTCGAAGGGTATCTTCACAATCTACAGGATACCATCACCAATATTTGGAGCACAATACTACAGGTTGTTGCATACTATCAGGGCATAGCTAACTTCAAGGCCATTCGACATGCAATGTGGATCCAGGTGCAAAAGGACCCCAACAAGCAATGGATACAATTGCGCTATTGCATCATGGAGAGGGACATAGAAATTGTTATTAAGGATTGGGAAGATGAATGGAGTATTCCAGTCCTCACTCGAGACATACCTGCATGGGAAGAGGAGGAGGAGGCAAGGCAGGAACATACACATGCATGTATATTTTTAATGACAAAAATCAACAAATGAAATTGTTTTCATACACTTAACAACCTAGAGATAATTGTATTCATAAATTTCATAAATCCCTTAAACCCACATTTAGAAATTACCATAAGCAGAAATACACATTTCTAAGAAAAATAGCATCAGAAATAACATAGTGGACAACAACCCATAACACTCATAAATTTAGGCAAATGGCAGGGAAAACCCCAATGTGGGGAAACCCAATGAGAGAGAGAGAGATATATATTATTCAACTTCAGGAAAGTACAAAACAACAACAAAATATCACATTTCCAGCCAAGAGAAATACCTCACAACACCAACACAATCCCACAAATTCTATCTTGAAAAATGTGCCAAATTCGTATTGTTGTATGACCTCCTCCATACCTCGTTTTCCATGCCAACAATTAGTTGTATGGACTGTTCTGTATGGCCCAAAAACATCGAACATAAATATGAAATCCACCTCAAAAATTATGCCCAAAACTGCCTCAATTTTCGTGCCAAATTCATATGGTTGTACAGACTATACATAATCGTACGGGCTATACAGATTCGTACAGTACGACCTCCCACAGCATAAAAATAATTAGGCCCAAAACTCACATAAACGTTTTCATGGGATTTGTGTCCTCCTTTCTTGGAAAACGTGCCTTATTTTCTACTCACTTTCCTCTCTCAAGCATACTTAGAAAATATCTCTCAATCTCCTCTCGATGTCTTCTCAACATGTCTTGCACACTACCCAATGCATTTTTTTATAATCTAAAAGTGACATTTTCCTTCCAAAGTGTCTCTTCACCTTCTTCAAACCTAAATCCAAAGGCCAAGATTAAATCTTGCCTTTTTCAAGATCAAGGGTCATGATCCATTCCCTCCAAAATGAATCACTTGAAATATTAAAATGATTTCACTTTATTACATAAGTGCTTTATGAAAATAAATTCACTTTAAAATTAAGAGGTACACTTTATTAAAAAAACACTTTAATAAAAGAACCACTTAAAATAACTTTATAAAAACACATTACAAAGTTAAGTGCCTAGTAGTGTAAACATAAGGTAACATTCACATTCAATAAAAAACATGTGGAGTACATCTGGAGATAGAAATATAACACTCCCTCTTAGCGAGGGATGTACTCGCTACCATCTCCATCATCTGGTCCCATCACACTATCCTCTATAGGAGCTCCCTATGAACCTGGAGACATTCTCAACACCTGCATAGAATGTGAACTAGAAGATATTCTCCTGGAAACATTATGGAACCATGATCTCACTTCATCTTGAGAATTGGTTCGATCAACCTGGCTAAGCCTCCTACCAGTGCTCAGAAGAGACTCCCTCTCTTCTCTCGGAATGAAAGACTGAAATCTTGGTGCCATCGTAGTCTCAGAAGCCTCCTCACGCTCCTCATCCGACGTTGAATCATACATCGAAGGTTTTCCTCTCAACATATACAATCTTTCCACCCGGTTATCGATCAGCTGCAGATCTATTGGGTCCACTCCCTGCATGTAGATAAATACATGTTCCCTCTTGAAAAATACACAATATCCTACATCCTCCAAGGTTGAGACTGAGATCAAATTAACCCTCAACCCTGGAACAAAGAGAACTCCATCAAGCTCCAAGAGTCCCCCAAACTTGAGTTGGAATCTAACATTCCCAACTCCACGTACAAATTTCGCCATACCACCTTCATTTACCACTTGTCGACGATGACCAATCTCTATGAAATCTAGGAATACTCACCATATTCCCATCATGTGGATAGAGGCTCCGTTATCCACAATCCATTTGATATCACCTCCAAATCCCACTGTCGACACTGAAAACTAGGGTAACCAAAGAAAATTCCTTTTCATACTTTGAAGCAAACTCCTCCATGGCTATTGTAGCATCTGTCTCAGGCCCCTCTGACTTCGTCTTCTTCTTCCTCTCAGGACAATGAGAGGCAAGGTTCCCCAACTGGTTACAACAATAACATCTGATTTTACTCAAGTCCGTTCTGAAAATTCCTTTCTTCTTGCTCTTTGCAACAAGAGAAACATTCTCATCAACTTCGTTTGTCTTTTGTTCACTGCTCTGAGATATTTCTTGGATCTCCTCCTGAGTGAAATCATCCCACAGTCTTCTCTAATCTGGTAGATGCTCACGTCCCACCACACACTTCACGAAGACTTTCCATTCTTTGGTGAAGCCATTTAAGGCTATCCTCACCAACTTCGAATCCGTAATGACCTCTCCAACAACTGCCAACTCATATTTTACTTGAGCCACCCAGGTAAGATAAGAAGAGACACTTTCCTCCTTACCCATCTTGGTATCATGCAACTTAGCCTTCAAGGCCATCTTCCGGTTCTTGTTCTTCACCTCGAACAAGTTCGTAAGTGCATCCCACATCTCCTTGGCAGTGTTTTTCTTAGCCAAGTGTGCGATAAGGTGATCCTTCATCCCATCCAAAATAATTCTCTGAGCCTTGGCTTCCTTGGTCTCATGCAAGTCCAAAGCAACAAGATCTATTGCAGGAGTTGCCACAACAGAGTTGACATAGTTATAATTTTTTTTTCCTTGAGAACAGTTGACAATCAAACCTTCCATTGCAAGTAGTTGGAAATGCCATCCAACTGATCCTCATATCTAATGCTTGCATCCATATTCCCTATCACAACTCAAGGAAAAAAACACACCCTTTTGCCCAAAAATCACACTGCCCACTGTCAGAGACAAGCTCTGATACCGTGTAGATTTTTAATGACAAAAATCAACAAATGAAATTTTTTTCATACACTTAGCAACCTAGAGATAATTGTCTTCATAAATTTCATAAATTCCTTAAATCCACATTCAGAAATTACCATAAGTAGAAATACACATTGCTAAGCAAAATAGCAGCGAAAATAACAGAGTGGACAATAACTCATAACACTCAGAAATTTAGGCAAATGCCAGGGAAACTCCCAATGTGGGGAAACTCAATGAGAGAGATAGATATATATTATTCAGCTTCAGGAAAGTACAAAACAACAACAAAATACCACAGTTCCAGCCAAGGGAAATGCCTCACAGCACCAACACAGTCCCAAAAATTATGTCTTGAAAAACGTGCCAAATTCATACTGCTGTACGACCTTCTCTGTATGTCGTTTTCCATGCCAACAGTTAGTTGTATGAAATGTTCCATACGTCCCATAAACAACGAACAAAGATCTGAAATCTACCTCGAAAACCATTCCCAAAACTGCCTCGATTTCCATGCCAAATCCGTACGGACTGTACAGACTTTACGGATCCAAATAGTACGACCTCCCACAACAGAAAAATAATTCGGCCCAAAAGTCACAGAAAAGTTTTCTTGGGATTTGTGCCCTCCTTCCTTGGAAAATGTGCCTGCTTTGTTGCTCACTTTCCTCTCTCAAGCATACTTAGAAAATCTCTCTCAATCTCCTCCTGATTTCTTCTCAACATGTCTTGCACACTACCTAATGCATTCTTTTATAATTTGAAAATGACATTTTCCCTCCAAAGTGTCTTTTCACCTTCCCCAATCCTAAATCCAAAGGCCAAGATTAATCTTTCCTTTTCCAAGATCAAGGGTCATGATTTATTCCCTCCAAAATGAATCACTTGAAATGTTAAAGTGATTTCACTTTATTACGTAAGTGATTTATGAAAATGAAGTCACTTTAAAATTAGAAGGTACACTTTATTAAAAAGTCACTTTAATAAAAGAACCACTTAAACCAAAACAACTTTATAAAAACTCATTACAAAGTTAGGTGCACGGTAGTGTAAACATAAAGTAACATCCACATTCAAGACAAAACATACGGAGTACCCCGAGCTAAAAAGCTAACAATGGCGGAGTACCTCTCGAGCTAAAAAGATAACAATGCCAAGGAGGTAGGACATGAACAGACACAACCCTAGGAAGTCATAGTGCCCAAGAAATGAAGGACATGATAGAAAAAACCAAAGCATAATAAAGGGGGGACATCCAAGACATGAGTCTAGAAGGGGAAGAATAATAATACATAGTCACCCCAAGTACAACAGAAACATTCTGAGGCAACGTAGGGGACTACACCAATTCCTAATCCACAAGAGGCAAGCTCAACTAAGCGACCAACTACTCAGACGAGGGGTGCGCACAAGAAGATGAAGGTGCATAGAACACCTCTTGAATACACGATCACGAAGGATGATGCAGAAATGGTAGCCCAAATGGTCCAGTATCGCACATTCAAGGATTTTGAGAATGTTGCGCGCCACAGGGACAAAATTGAAGAAGATATGACATACCTACGATATCTCCTCAAGCATATTTGGGAAGGCAGCCAACAACAGCTTAGAAACGGGCCTGACAGTATCACATACAAGAGGGGAAACTGAAGCAATCCAGCGAGATAAAATCTAGACAATACCACAATCGAGTGCAATGTTTCACGTTACACCCAGCATACTGCGCATGGACAAGATCATGGGGCAGACACCCCTAAAGGACTTGGCTCAATTGTAGTTGGTATTTTTGCGGATACCAATCAAGGCCCTATATAAACTATAGGTCAGTGTTACCCAGGAGGTACAGTCTCGTGCAAACACAGATACAATTGAATTGCAGCAGGTAAAGGATAAACAGGATGAGTTGGAATTGGTATTCAAGAAGGTCAAGCTCGAGACCAAAGAGGAGGGGGAATGCATGAAGGGACTGGAGAAGAAAGTGGTCGGAGATTACGAGAATATTCCAAAGATCGCGCAGAGGGACGAACTCATGACAACAAAAAAGATTGATTATATTAAACAGACAATCGATCAATATCAACAAGAGATTGAGAATCTCCGCGAGAATCTCACACCTACCAATCCACCGGAGGCCAGGGAGTAGAGGAAGTAGCAGGCAACAAAGAAGATACATGAGATAGAATGACAAGTCCATGTAGTGGTTGACTTGTTTGATAAAGCAACATAGCTTTGGATGAAGATAGAAGAGGATCAACAGGTCCAGCAGTGGGACTAGGAAGAAGAAAGGATAAGCGCAGCTATCCAAGACCTCAAGCAAAGGCAGAAGACAATGTCCATCACAAGGTGCATCAAAGGGGCGCAAGATATGAAGAAAATGTAGGCATAACTCATCACTGCATAGACGTAGAAAAAGGAGCATTAGGCTCAAATGGAACTGCTCCAAGAGCGAGTAGCAGAGGTCATTGCACAAGCAAAGGAAGCCAAGACATATATGGCACATACCGAGGCAGAATGTGCAAGGTTGGTAAACGACAATATTGCAATACAGACATCGGACACACTCAAAGAGAAGACCGCGTAGGCTCAAACACAACCAACGAAGCTTAGGGAGAAGTTCGAAACGATCCCTAGGGAGATCTACAAAGCACACAAAGTTTAGGTGGATCTGGACGAGCCACATGTCAGTGTTGGGGGTCTATTGGAAGCAGGAAAAAGTGGAAAGAAAGGCTATTTGGGGAAGGAAGGCATGCACGAGGAAAGTGACAGGTGGAAGGAAGAGCAGCATGTGTGCATGCATGGAAGACCTAACGACGTTAGGGTTAGGGTTTTTGTAATACATTGCAATGGATGATGAGCCATAAATATATAAATATAGATACCTAGGTATCTTAGAGGGGGTGTGAAGAAGAGAGAGAAGTAGATATAGAGGGTTTTGAGGAGGACTCGTGTTTTGATAGCTAGATGTAATATTTTTCTATACGACCTAATTTTATAAGTTGTTGAGATGGAGAGGAGTAAGGAGGGTAGATCTTGAGGGTTATATTGCAGGATGAGGAGCCTGGTGTGATCTAGTCTGCCTCATAGCAGATCTCGACCCGACTGCAAGGAGTTGTAAAGAACACGACGCTATAGTTTTGGAATTTCTATAATAAGAGAGATTAAGAGCCAGATCTTTGTGGACGTAGCCCAGGAGGGGGTGAAGCATGGTAAAACCTGTGTTATGTAATTGAATGCATGTGTTTCCTTACTAATTTAAGTAGTTGTTGGTATGCTAAATGAATAAGATGATTATATCCCATGCATAAACGTGAATAATAGTTTATTGCTTAATAAGTTAAATATAACTCTCAGCACAAATATCTTAGATATCCACTCAATCCTGGGCTGCAAACACTTGAGTATTGTAGTCACCATTAAGACTATCTCGGGTGAGAATGCGCAGTGCACTCTGTGAGTTGCGTTGCCTTCGGGTTTACTAGGAGGGTCGATAGTTTTAGAGGCTTTGTTGCAACCCCAATAGACATGAACCTTGGGTCAATCAAGTTAAAGATATAAACTTAGATAAACTATAACCAACATATGGTCCATTCTTTTAAAGTAGAGTTTTATACCCAAAAAATATCTCTTTTATATACGAAAAAGTATCATGCTACCGAGTATAGCCTCTATGGGATTTGGGCTCCTCCTTGAGTTGTTCGATAAGTTGAACCACATTTTTATTATCCAACCATTTCTATTGTACCTTTACAATCCAATTTGTTACTAATAAGGATAAGGAAAAGAGGGATTCTTCCTCCTCATATTTCTTGAACAAAGTATCAACCACAAAATTCTCCTTTCCCTTCTTGTATATGATCACATAATAATAACCTAACATCTTAGTGACCTACTTGTGTTGCTCTAGTCACAACAACCATTGTTTCAAAAAGTAATTAAATCTATGTTGGCCTCTGTTGGTCTGGAAGCACCTCCTAGTTGGATATGGGAACCATGCTTCGACATCATGAAGGATGACCATCATTCGTCATTTCTTTCTCATAGGTGGACTTTCCAAGTTTTGGTCATTTAATTGTTTAGAATTAAACACCAAGTGGCACCCCTTTCCCACCAAAACTTCCCCAATACCTTTTCTTGAGCCATCACATTCTAGGACAAAATACTTAGTTAAATTAGGCACTGTGAAGAAGCTTTCTTTGCTACTTCAATCCACACAAAGGAAACATTCTTGAGAAACACTATTAATGGGGCTTCGATTGACCCATAATGTTTAATGAATTTTTAGTAGTAGCGAGTAAGAACTAAGAAACCATGTAATATGTTCAAGCTCATGGGCATGGCCAATATTTTATAGCCTCAATTTTCTTGGGATCCATTTGTACCCTATCCTACTAACTATGTGACCAAATTATTTCACTTTAGAAGTGACAAAAGCACATTTTGAATGTTTGAGGAACAACTAGTTATTCTGAAGTAGTTGTAGGGATTTATCAACATGTTCCACATGTGCCTCCTAAGTGTTGCTATATATCAACATATCATTAAAGAAGACAAACACAAAGTTGCATAGAAAGGGTCAAAAAATCTTTTTCATGAGACTCAAAAAGTGGATGGGGCATTGCAAAGACCAACAGGCATCACTGAAAACTAGTAATGTCCTTCATGTGTGTGGAAGTATTAGGAATGTCTACCTCCTTCATCCAGATTTAGTGCTACGCAAAGCAAAGGTCTAATTTAGTGAATAAATTGGCACCATGAAGCTCATCCAAGAGGTCATCATTTATTGGAATGGAAAATTTGTCTTCAACCATCAACATATTAAGAGTGCACCATTTTGAGTACAAACATAAATTGCCTTCTTTAGACTTCAATAACATGAAAGCTAGGGAAGAGTAGGGGCTAGTACTGGGATGTATCATGCCAGACTCCAATAGTTCCTAAATGATCTTTGAGACATGTCTCCAAAATGGTAATAGAGTATTACCCCTAGCCAAGTATTATTGTATTAACAAAATTCCCAAATTCCTTATATTCCAAGTTATGTAGGAATTTCATTGCTTGTGTTGTAGAGGCTAAGATTTGCAGGGTCTTAAGGGAAAAGTAGTGTCAAGTACCACAACTCTTTTATATACTTGAGGGTTTCCAACAATAGTACTTAATCAATTTCTCATGGCGCTAACTAAGGAGGATAGATCTTACCTTTAGCCAGATTACCCATTAGATAAATATTGAGGTTTAAAATGGCTATTCTAAGGAAAATAATAGTTAAATAATAAAATTTAAGAATTATGAATTTTGAAAGGGAAAGGAGGAAAACTATTTTTTATTGTACTTTTGACTTATCTTTGTTTACAGGTTTACTCAAATTTCAAGTGTAGACACTCGTTTGAGGTGGAATTGAATTCCACATCTAATGAGTGCCCACTTTGCATACTTTCAAGAAACACATTTTGTTGATTTATTTCTAGTTTATCTCACTGTGGGTCTATTAAAACTATGTAGATTGGGTACTCGATTAACACAAAATTTCCTACAGTTGAAATTTGAGTAAACCTATAACTAGATAAGTCGAAAATATGATTAAAAAAAGTAGTTTTCTTTTTTTTTTCTCCAAAACTATTTACTATTATGGTTGATGGCATCATCTTAAATTCTATTGGTTCTTTTAAATATGATATTGATAACACATTTTTTTGTTTTGAGACTCATTTTTAACCTCAAAATTTCTCTAATGGAACTCCCTAGTATAT
This sequence comes from Picea sitchensis, assembly GCA_010110895.2. NCBI lineage: Eukaryota > Viridiplantae > Streptophyta > Pinopsida > Pinales > Pinaceae > Picea > Picea sitchensis. Next base: position 179,332 of record SNQJ01S0005620.1, read on the forward strand.
GAGAGTAATCTACCTAAATGTTATGCTAAATGTACTATAACAACAAAAATACTTATACCTTTGTTATGCTAATAGTACTATAAAAATACTAAATGTTTTGAGAGTTTCTTCTATCATCATTTCATTTGTGTTATGGTTGCAATATTTTTTCAAGATGGTGTCCCTTGTTATGAATAGAAATTAGTTAAAATAAAATAAAAAATCATTTTTTTCATTTTTATGGTTTAAATATATTTGTTTGAAATAATAAGATTGAGATAATACTTTTTGATTTGAGGATTAAATTTTGTTATTAATATTTAAATTGTGAGTATATAAGGTGGGATATATCTTCTAAGAATTAAACTAAATTGTAATAGGTGGTAGGTAGTATATGATTTTAGGTATGGAATTAATGTTAGATGTTATTATAAAGAATATGGCACTACTGAAGGTAGTCTTGGCTATGATCACAATAGACATTTCTTTTTTTGTGGATATTGTTTAGGTTAAAACTCCCTTTTGGATATGTAGTAAGAACTAAATCTCCTTCTAAATCTATAATGAAATTTTCTTTTGTATGTCGAGTTGACCTGAAACTGCTTTTGATTGGCTAAGAAATTGTCTTTCTCAAACACAAGGGACTAGGTTAATGGTACAAAACCCAAAAACATCTAGTAAAACTAAAACTCTCCCACCCTACAAACTCTAAATACTCTAAATAGATAATTTCAAATACCATAATTTTTCTTATTTTTAAGTAAAATAGTTTTTCTTAAATAAAAATTATAAAATAACCCATATTCATAAATAATACTACATAACTCCTATAACTATTATCAGCCTTATCCGTTATCACTGTTTCCAATGGCATCTTAAACCGAAGTAAACGACAGGCTAAACGCACGCGCTGTCTCCACGTTCCTTGATTAAACATGATTATAATATACTCAGGTTCCTTGAAGCAGCCAATGCCTATTTTGCCCCGCGATTACTCCTATAACTATAATATATTATAGCCATGTAACGTGAGTATATTATTAAACATGATTACAAAATATTATAATTATGGCACGTGAGTATATTAAAATCATAATCTTATCCGTTTGCACGTCGATTACTCCTATGATTAAACGTGATTATAATATAGTCACGTGGGAGAACGTTCCATGATTATAATATACTCACGTGGAAAACGTTCCATGATTATAATATAGGTTCTCCCACGTTCCTGAGCTACTTAAACACCGCGCAGCTCGTCCAGTGCTCAAGCTACGTGTTGTTAGTAGAGTTCTCTGTGCGCACTCTGGTATCGTCCAATGGAGTTTCACACGGCTATTGTGTTCTCCTGCTATGCTTTGTTTCTGTTAGCACCGATTGTGAAATGTAGCCCGCCGCGTCCTTCGGTTGAATGTTCTGATGGATTGACCGACTGCAAAGTTTATAATGCTTATGGTATGTTTTCCGATCGAGGTACCTGCAAAGCTGCGCGAGTCGTCTATCCTGCCACCGAAAATAAGATGAGAGTTGTGACGCGATACTCCCACAGTATTCCCAAACTGGTATGCCCTCCTGGAAAGTCCGGTCTGATCATAAGCACTCGGGATCTAGACCATGTTGAAGTGGAAAAAGGTCATTTATAGGAAGGATGATCGCGAGGCTGTTAGTTCGGATGGGAATGGATTAAACGATTTCACCGGATTTCAACCTATTGATAATGGGGCCATAGCCTATGTAAGGGGACAAGGTAAGAGAATCCAACATGCATATATTCATATAGATTGATATAAATATCGGTATCATGTAAGGTTGAGTTTATTAAAATTCACTGTTTTTTTTGGTTGGTATTCTTTCGGATTCATCGTTGTGATGAATACGGAAGAATACCACTAAAATACACTGTTTGTAATGGTAGAATTCTTACATTTGAAATTCATTGTTATTAATTTTTTGTAATTACGTTGATAGGGGTATCTCATATTGGAATTGATGAGTTAATTGAAATAAAGTTTTTAATTACAAATTCTAATTTTATGGTCAGCATTTAAAAATGTCAGCATATTTTTAGTGATCGTCTCAAATCAAATTAATGAATGATATTAAGTATTCACAACTTTCTTGCATTTATAAATGCATCTGTTAACTTAATTATTTTTTCACATTTACTTAATCATATTAAAAAATTACTATACTGACTAGCTGATTGCAACATAATTAACAAAGATTAAAAATTAAAATTTTAACAAAGTGTAATTAACAAAAATTAAAGATTAAAATTTTAACAAAAAGTGGAGAGAAGTGAAAATGAAAAGCCAATACCGAGATGTTTAGACTTCAATAACATGAAAGCTAGAAAAGAGTAGGGGCTAGTACCGGGATGTATCATGCCAGACTCCAATAGTTCCTAAATGATCTTTGAGACATGTTTCCAAAATGGTAATAGAGTATTACCCCTAGCCAACTATTATTGTATTAACAAAATTCCCAAATTCCTTATATTCCGAGTTATGTAGGAATTTCATTGCTTGTGTTGTAGAGGCTAAGGTTTGCAGGGTCTTAAGGGAAATGTAGTGTCAAGTACTATAACTCTTTTATATACTTGAGAGTTTTCAACAATAGTACTTAATATTTAGCCATATTACCCATTAGATAAATATTAAAGTTTAAAATGGCTTTTCTAAGGAAAATAATAGTTAAATAATAAAATTTAAGAATTATGAATTTTGAAAGGGAAAGGAGGAAAACTATTTTTTTATTGTACTTTTGACTTATCTTTGTTATAGGTTTACTCAAATTTCAAGTGTAGACACTCGTTTGAGGTGGAATTGAACTCCACATCTAATGAGTGCCCACTTTGCATACTTTCAAGAAACACATTTTGTTGATTTATTTCTAGTTTATCTCACTGTGGGTCTATTAAAAGTATTCAGATTAGGTACTCGATTAACACAAAATTTCCTACAGTTGAAATTTGAGTAAACCTATAACTAAATAAGTCGAAAATATGATTAAAAAAAGTAGTTTTCTTTCTTTCTCTCCAAAACTATTTACTATTATGGTTGATGGCATCATCTTAAATTCTATTGGTTCTTTTAAATATGATATTGATAGCACATTTTTTTGTTTTGAGACTCATTTTTAACCTCAAAATTTCTCTAATGTAACTCCCTAATATATGAATATGAGAGTATTCTACCTAAATATTATGCTAAGTGTACTATAACAACAAAAATACTTATAACTTTATTGAAGGGGA
>SNQJ01S0005620.1:182711-211788 GCA_010110895.2 Picea sitchensis
GTGGTGATTGATATTGGGTGGGAAGGTGAACATTTTATTCATCCCACAATTATATATCTACATATGTTTTGAGTGTATTTCTTCTATTATCATTTGTGCATATGTTTTGAGAGTTTCTTCTATCATCATTTCATTTGTGTTATGGTTGCAATATTTTTTCAAGATGGTGTCCCTTGTTATGAATAGAAATTAGTTAAAATAAAATAAAAAATGAAATTTTTTTATTTTTATGGTTTAAATATATTTGTTTGAAATAATAAGATTGAGATAATACTTTTTGATTTGAGAATTAAATTTTGTTATTAATATTTAAATTGTGAGTATATAAAGTGGGATATATCTCCTAAGAATTAAACTAAATTGTAATAGGTGGTAGGTAGTATATCATTTTAGGTATGGAATTAATGTTAGATGTTATTAGAAAGAATATGGCTCTATTGAAGGTAGCCTTGGCTATGATCACAATAGACATTTCTTTTTTTGTGGATATTGTTTAGGTTAAAACTCCCTTTTAAGGGATATGTAGTAAGAACTAAATCTTCTTCTAAATCTACAATGAAATTTTCTTTTGTATATCAAGTTAATCTGAAACTGCTTTTGATTGGCTAAGAGATTGTCTTTCTCAAACACAAGGGACTAGGTTAATGGTACAAAACCCAAAGACATCTAGTAAACTAAGTTAATGCTAAATGCTAATTTGTGAATGCTTTTGTTTATTTTTGATATATTAAACAGATGCATGGTAGTTGATTGACAAGAACACCACACCGTTTAGTTTTTCTCTCTGTTATCGGGTGATAGAACTAACATTAAAGTGAGCGCCGTAAGGATCAACTATGCATCATCCGGGTTATTTTCATGTGGAGAGATCTTTCTGCTCGCTCTGCTTTCAGTGTTTCTTTATTCATTTTTTGGTCTTATGTGGTTATCATAAATTGTCTGTGTTTTTCGTTTAGTAAGGCCTTTTTTTATTTATTGAAGGGATGACAAATTGATGTTCGAACTATTGGTAGATTGAGGGAGGAAATTTCAGCAGGTAAACCAGAAGGCTGTAATCCTGAAGGTGGAACGTAACTATTCAAAATTGTGTTTGAGTGTGGATAGGCATAGCTATCCGATCATGCAATAAAATGCAGCCTTTTTTCAACTTTATCAAGTTTGGATGCATGACAGTCGATTTTTTCTTCCTGAGTACAATTAAACTCATAACTTCAAAGACACCATAGGCATGTATTTATTGGTATTCTAAAGACATGATTTTTATTTTAATCATATGTTTGAGGTTTGTAAGCGGATTGAAACGATTATTTTTTTAGTATTTTTTATTATCTGTTGTCAAGTATAAGAGCTGATAGTTGGATTTAAATGCTTTAATTGGGATTAAAATGTCCAGGTCTCAATGTACACGGACGGATTTAAATTCTTTAATTGAATTAAAAAAATGCGTCCCCTCCATTGATAACCCAGTAAAAATACTTCACGCATGCAGGAGTCATTGATAACCCAGGAAAGCGGCCAGGTGTAGGATGCTGGATTCAATTAAAAAAATGCATCCCCTCCATTGATAACCCAGTAATAGTACTTCAGGCATGCAGGAGTCATTGATAACCCAGGAAGGCGGCCAGGTGTGGGATGCTGGATTCAATTAAAAAAATTTGTCCCTCCATTGATAACCCAATAAAAATACTTCACTCGAGTCATTGATAACCCAGGAAAAATACTCAGATTCATTAATTCAACCGCCATTGAATAACCCAGGAGAAATACTTCACGCATCCAGGAGTCATTGATAACCCAAGAAAAATACTTCAACTGAAATAATTGTGGAAATTGAAAATATATATCATAATGACATGAAACGTTTTGTATTATAAAACATTAGTTATTAGGGTTAGAGTATGCATGCTACTACTGTTGCATACTTTTCATTTTATCAGATTCATTAATTCAACGGTCATTTATAGAAGTAGATTTTCTTTTAAGTTGTTTTACTTTCGTAAAAATAAATTTAGTAGTTATATTAGATTAATCACTAATTAGTTATTAGGATTATTTTAATTATTTAATTATATTTATTATATTAATAAAAAAATATAAATATTAATTATTAATATATTATTACATTGTATTAAAAAATAATATCAATATTAATTACATTTATTGTTTAAAGAAAAACACATTATTATATAAGAAAAGGTGTTACATTTATTATTTGATTACTCAATTAAAAAACATTCATATTTAATTATATTTATTAGGTAAAAAAACATATTATTATATCAAAATACATTAATTATTAGAGTTAAGATTATATTAATTAAGATTATTTTAATTATTTTATCAATAAATAAATAACCGAAACCTTGCATTTGATGGAGTGTTGAAAAAATATAAGAAATCTGACGCCTTTCTAAAAGTCAAGAAAAAACACGATCCTCTGGGACTGTTATCCAATGAGAGGACGGACGTTGTTCTGAAAATAGGAGAGGCGGAAGTGATTATAAAGAAGGATGGATGTGCTTTGGAAGGCCTGTGCGTGTGCTCGGAAGATAAGCATTGCGCTCCCTATAAACACTATTTTTGCAGATCTGGGGCGAGAGGAAGAGGAGGGTTTACAAGAAAGCTAGCGTCTGCAGACGAGAGGAAGAGGAAGATAACAACCGTGATAGTCCTCAGACGGAGGTTGAGGAGGGAGATAATGACACTGATAGTCCTCACACTCACACTGAGCTTTAGCTTTTTCTCTGCAAATTATAGATATAGCATTCTCTGATTATGTTTCTAGTTTATATAGTTAATTTATCAGCATTAAATGTTTAGCCTGCTTTAATTCAGGCATTTTGATTCTAAGCCTACTTTAATTCAGACATTTTGATTATAAATAGTATAATGTAGTTAACTATTTCTTTGTTTTTAAATGGAAGTTATAGATATAGCACTCTCTCGTTTCTATTTGTGGTTTATGTAGTTAATTTATGAACTTAATATATTTATCGTTTCTATTTGTGTTTTATATAGTTAATTTATGAATTTAATATACCTCTCGTTTCTATTTGTGGTTTATATAGTTAATTTATGAACTTAATATATGTAGTTTTATATTTATATATTTTGATTATAAATATTATATTATGCTTAATAGGAGGTTTTATACATGAATTTGGTGTTTGGCTTGGCTTTGATCTTAAAAATAGATTATTAATATTTGTTTGGTATAATTGTGTTTTTAAATTTTCTAATGAGATCAATTGCTTAATTTCATGGCATATTTAAGAAAGATTCTCAAGTAATTTTGATATTTAAGATATTTAAGATTCATATATTTTGATTATAAATATTATATTGTGTTTAATCCACACAATATAATAAACATAAACATCTTAACCTAAATAATAAGCAATAGATATAGTCATGTTAGATTTAGATGCATATAACACAAGTGGGGTATCTTCATTGCTTTTATGGTATTTTGATGGAATTATCACCTTTGAACAAAGGTCCCAAGATATACTACAATTTCTTCTTTTCTAATGAGATATAGAATGAACATGACTCTCATGGTTAAACATGATCGGGGTATGATCAAAATATGAATATAAGATGTGGTGCTCATGCATCATATGAATACATAGATTACATACTCTCTTATATGGGTGTTCACAAAAATGTTTGATTTTTTTATTGTGTCTAAATTTTTATATTGTTATTTTTAACACTTTGAAATTCCTCCAAATAAAATGTGTCTCAATGGTTAAATCATACCCCAATCATGTTAAATCATGGGATTCATGTTCATTCTATATCTCATTAGAAAAAGAAGAAATTGTAGTATATCTTGAGACCTTTGTTCAAATGTGATAATTCCATAAAAATACCATAAAAGCAATGAAGATACCCCACTTGTATTATATGCATCTAAATCTAACATGACTATATCCATTACTTATTATTTAGATTAATATGTTTATGATTTGGAGCTTCCCATGATCCATAGAAACACAAAATTAAAGGAACTTACTAATCAAGACCACCAAGCATGTTATTTTAATTTAGAATATTGATTGTTTGTTTTATCTCTCAAACCATAAGAAATGCATGAAAGAGTGGGATGTTAGAGCATAATTTCTAATTCATAAGTTTGATGATAATAAAAATTATGTTATCTTCTCCCTAGCTTTCTTAAGAGTCTCCCTAGCTTCAAAAGTGTTGTTCTGAGCATTAATGCTACAAAGAATAAGTATTTTTGTCTTTCAAATATCTACACAAACAACTTCATGATTTTGTCTTCATGGTCATCCTTAATGTCTTCCATTACTGAATGAATTTTTTTCACATGCTCATATGCATATGTAATATTTTGACCCTGAAATCTTGGACTGTGATTTATCTATAAACATATAGATGTAAATGAATTTGGGTTCTCTAGAATTCTATTGAAAATTAAAGGATCAAAATCCTCAGGAGATCCTTCATCATTAATTTCTTGAAAACCTAGTGTTTCATTTTTATTTAGGTAATCATCATAATTTTCCCACTACTGTCTAGGAAAACCTATGATTTCACTCTTCTTTTTATGTTGATTCATCATGGAAATAAATCTTAAGGTGATCACTAATTAAATAAACCAATGGTAGGTGCTTCATTTCTCACCACTCCACTTCTTCAATATAAGACCCAATTTCCATACCATGAGGCAGGGATGAGAGATCATCTTCTTTCCACTTTGGTGTCTCCTCAATATTTTGACCATGAGCTATAAAATCATTTTCAAAATGTGGAGTATTTCAATATAAAATCAAATCAAGAATATCATGGAGTTCTAAAGCACCACATCTACCACTATTTTTGTCTTGTAATATATCATGTGTGGGACTTCAGATTTTCCATTTTTTGTTTCTACTCCAGGTTTACTAGCAACAAGATCATTACTTTAAAATTCCATTTTATACATTTGGTTTCATATGGACTTTATATCTATCCTTTAATCAATTGGCCTACTGCATCACTAGTTTCTAGCCTCCCATCATCATCATTCAAGGAAGAGTAATGAGGTTGAGCTCTTTTGGGTTCGTTTCATTTCTCATAATTATTCTCTCTAATTAAATCCTCATTAGAAATTTCATTGTTTCCAATCAAACTAGCACTATCTACGAGCATAAGAAGTTATTTAAAGATATATGATTCCAAAAGATGGGGGGGGTGAGAAATTTATCATTTCATACTAGATCATGAGAATGCATAAAGATATGTGATTCCAAAAGATGCAGGGAGGAGATAAATTTATCATTTCATACTAGATCATGAGAAGTATTGGGGCCTTTCATGGAATTTGTATGGTCTTCATCACCAGTAGTGCATTTTCCCAATTCCATTTTTTTTAAATAAAAAATTAGTTTCCAAGAATATACAACATATAGAGTTAGGAAATATTAACATTTGCATAAGCAGTTAGGCATATAATAATAAACAATGTTGATAAACGAATTTCTCTACAATTTTCAACTTAGCAGGGTTTATAATTTTAATGTTTTGCAAGTGTCCAATTTATTAATAAGAAATCAATTATAATATTGTTTTGTTTCTACAGGTTGTTGTTTCTAAAAGAAATGAACCATGTCCATATGGGATGGTTCATTCTTCATCTAGTCACCACTACCCCCATTTGGCATAACATTTTTCCTAGGTTACAGGGTGGGTCTAGTCCTTGACCACCCTACCCCGGCACTTGGGATTCCATTCCTGACCCCAAGGTACTTCCTCCCATCGCACAAACCATGGGGGTTTACCACCAACCACCCCTACTACCTTTTCCCTCCCATACATTCACAATGGATGCACTCGTCCACCATGCACTAGTCCACCATATTGTAGCCCCCATTGTTGGATCCATTGTTGTTGCACCAATCCTCCATGTTGTATCTCCCATTGTTTAATCCACTCTAGTTGCACCATTTCATCCTCATGCAACCCCCCTTGTATCACCCATTGTGGCTATATAGTTGATGTTTCCTCAGAGAAACTTATACAGTTGAGTGCTCCATATGCTAACCAATTTTCTCCATTCCTTTAGTTATTCACAGTGAGATCATTCGTTGATGATTTTTTTGTGTAGTGTGAATGGAATTGATTTTAACCATTTTTTTGTTAAATTATGTGCTTTGATTCTTGTAATTTATATGGGGAAGCATTGTGAAGAGGTTAGGGTTGTGGAGGAGGTCAACACTCATAGAAATTACACTATCATTTATAGTGAGTTTTCTTGTCTTTAATTATAAAGTATCATTTTGTAAGTGTGTTAATTCACTGTGGAAAAAAACTTATAAAATGTTGTTTCTTTTTCTAGTCTCTAGAAAGATGAATCACTCTAAGACACAAGAAGACTTGATTTTTCACTTCAAGTAATAGGAGGAAGATCATATTCAATGACTCCCCTGGTAGTTGCAAGGGTGGAAATGGTCAATGAGTGTCATTTTTTTTTTATCTAGGGCACTAGATACCATTCTTCCATGTTTAGGCATGAGGTGCCCCTATGTATCTTGGGCATGATGTGATTGTTTTTTAAAAATGTGAAATGACCCGATTTTTTGAACATGTATATACATTTCATGACACATATTCTATGAATATAAGTTTTTGTTTATTTGATGTTGATGGATGGATATGATGATGACTATGGTGATGATAATGATGTAGGAAAATCAATAAAACATTTACATCAAAAGGAATCTATATAGTATTTATGTATTTTTACAATAAATAGCTTTAAATAAATCATCTTAAGATCCTCTTAAAAAAATGGAATCATAGTTACTTCCACTAGCAACATCACCTGTAGTGCAAATGACATTGTAGAAAATTAAACTTTCCAATTGCCATACAGAAAATCAAACCCAAGAAAACCCCCCATTCATATATTCAACAAATTAACAAATCCAATGATGGAAAATGCGACACTTTTCTATAGCTACAGAATCTCACGATTCTATAGCTGGTCTAATTTGAAAATAGAACTGTTTTAAATCAATCCAAAAATAATAGAAATATATTCGACTTATCAAACAAATATTTAATTACTAATTGAAAACAACACAAATCGTTCATGCCAGAAGTAACCAAATCTTTATGCCAATTTGAAACAGACAAAAATCATGTTTAATTACCCGAATGGTAACAGGGATATATGCAACCTATCAAACACTTTTTATTACCAATTCAGAGCAGACAGAATCGTATTGATAATTCGAAACCAATGAAAGATTTTTTTGAATCAATCTCAAACGAAACAGACTATAACCGATCTTTCATATTCATTAAATACAAATGCAATATTTTATGTTGACTCAGAACTTTAATCAAAATCGTTGTTGACTCAAAACAAAACTAACATAATTGTTTGAAAAAAACTAACAGAACTATATCAAACCATTCTTCAACGCATATACAAATGACTATGCTAATTCAGGGCATACAACATCGTTTCAGAGTCAAAACAAAAAAAAATGAATCGAACTAACTTAGGGCCGACACAATCATCATGCTAATGAAAAATCATATCAATCAAAACATAGTTGTGTCTGAGTTTAGCAAACAAATCTTCTGTACAGATCGAATGCAATCATAATCCAAAACGAAAATACTCATTCAAAACAAAACATAATCGTTTCTTGAATCTATTCGAATAGAACTAAATGAAAGCAAACCCAATCGGTCATACTAATTCAAACCGACTCATAAAACAAAATCAATGTTGAAATACATACCTGGGAAGTAAGAAAATGATTCGATCATGATAACTTTGAATTGACAAAGGTCGTTGTTGCCTCGACATTTCTGAAGACAATTGAACCGGTGGTTTTTTGTTTCTTCTCGTTGGCTTGTAGCTTGTCGTTCTCCTTTGATAGCACAGTAACTCGTTCCTCTAATGATTTAATCTTAGATTGCAACAGGGGAACATCCGTGTAGTAACGTTCAAGCCAGGAATTGCATTGGGTACATGGTGATTGATCGGGCCTTTGCATTACAGGCGAGGTTTCTTTCAAGTTATCAGGCGAAGCTTAATTCCTGGGAATTTAGGATCGTTCTTGAGGCACGAAGGTAAGTTGGAAACATAGTCATAGGGTTCCATAGAGTAGAGGCCATGAGAGTAAGGGTATTCCTCGACTAGGAAACATTCAATCTCAGAGTCTGAATCCTTGCTCAAGACGATAGGATTTTGGTCAGTGCTCTGCTTAGGCTTATTCTGAGCACATCTCGATATCCATCGTGCATTTTTCTTTCCCTTACTGTTAACAACAGTATTACTTTTGCCTTTCTTCCTCACAGGCCTCTTGACGGACTTAGTATTGTCTTTAGCACACGGGTCGGCCATGGTATCGGGTAGGTCCATGTCGGGGCAATTCGAGGGTTTGACAGGGGGTAAAAGGGTAGGAGGTGACACGGCTAGCTTAACCAGTGTTTCAGTGACCACAGATTTATCCATTAGAACACACTCGGGGGTGGCAAAGCCATTCCTTGATAGGAAGGCTTGCCAATAGTCACCACTAAGGCTCAAATGATGAACGATAATGACTTTGATCAAGCAGTGATGGAAAAGGCTGCTATCAGCCTTCTCACGCTTAAATCGTTTGGACATTTTGTAAATACTACATAGGAGATAGTGGGGCATGTTCAGAGTGTAGTCTATAAAATTCATCAGTAACCAAAGATGATACAGAAATACGAAACCATAACGACCTTCACAAGTCACAAACTGCTTAAAAATTGCCAATAGATCATGCCACCTGGGTTTGAGGGCAGTGACAGGCATACCTCTATCACAACTAACAATCTTCCTTGATGTGAATAGGAGCGGCCACGACACCTCATCTACTTTGGAGTTCTTAAACCACCTTTTCCCTGTAGCTGGTAAGCCTATAGCCGAGCTAAGGAATTCCTCATTTAGCTCGAGTTGTATGTCTCTGACCTTATCCCTACATCCATCGAAGGTGAGGGTGAACTGTTGGGCTATCGAAAGGTTGAAACCCTCAAATCTTTGGATAAACACAAGCCAACCACTATTTTCCAAATCCTCATGAGCATTGTCAAATAGCAGGAGTGTTTGGCTGCCATTAGGCTCTATGCACACCACAAGTGCCATAGATGAAGGCACACAGTGGGCAGGGTAAATGGACAGGGGTTTGGAAAGGGTATACGTAGGATCGAATGCTCAAGGATTTCCCAAAAACCAACAGAGGTAACCCAGGATAGAAGGCAGGCATTAATGTCTAAGTGTGTGAGGGTGATGGAACGAAATCAACCCATGCAAAACAGTCATATCCAAGTGTACAATCGACGACGCATATGGTGATTCAAATCACCATCAGACAATTAATGAAATCTATGGTAAGTCGACCCAAGTACTTTCACAAGCATAGTGTTTGCATGGTTTTAAAATCAAAACAATGTTTCGAATAAGGATTTGACCATAAAACTTATGCATTGTTTGAAACTATTGAATTAAGGGTCTAATCACCAAGTTAATGCGTTGTTATGAACCCATTGAATTCGATCAAAAGAAATAGAACATCAAACCACCATTGAATCAAAGACTCGATCATAATCATTCGAATACCATCACAGTCTCATAAAAATGAAATCATATTAACAACAAAAAAATGTCAAAGGAGTAAAGGTTTTGGTGTCTTGCTAACTGTGCGACCATAATTAAATTGGAAATGCAATGAACACATAGACAAGAGTGACCATAATAATCCAGTGACAATTTTAATACCATTGATGTGACTTCGAAATCAAATTTTTGACGCTTGCAGTCGTGAAAAGGAGAACAAAGGCAGGTGTGCGAATGCACAAGATAAGCATGTCGTTTTTGTTGTAGGAAAATCTCCCTGCGGACAGGTAGATTGCCTCAAAGAGCTTGACCCTAACTCTAAGACATAAAATGCTTAACGTGGACACTGACTTCCTTTCAAATTTGTACAAACTAACACATGAGAAGGAAGGAGAACAGAAGTACCTCTTTATCGATGTTTGTCCCTGCATGCTCCGAGTTGAGCTCCGATCCTTTGCTCCTCGCTGAGTCCTGTAGAAAAACAAGATACGACCACTTCCTACTCTATTGATATTAGCTTGAAAACAGATCTATCTATCTATGATAAGTTCATGTAAAATCAGACACAAACTAGAAAGAAACAGGCCAAGCGTGTCATATTAATGAGAATAATGACAACAATACTTACAATTGTAGATGTGAATGCGACAACTTCGTCAAGTCCTCTTCGTCTAACCCTTGCTCGAAAGATCCACAAACTTGATAACAACAGCTTCACTGATCACTCTCCTTTGGCTGACTGTGTGTTTCCTATGAGATCACAGGTTTCATGCTAGCAATTCTTCCTCGTTTCAGCACCACTTATGAGATCATAAGTTTGGTGTAATTCTCCATTTCCAATCTCCTTTCACCATTAGAAAGCTTGCTTATATATCCTTGGAGAGGCTTTAACCACTTGAGATATCCTTGGGGAAGTTGAGGATTTGCCTCCTTCAGTTGAGGATCTGCCCTAGGATCATGGTTGGACTAGGGATTCGAATCCAACTGCCTTCCAAGAGTGAAAAGATGCTTCCTCCATTCATCTCAACAGCTTAAAAACTGCCCAGAATAGGTAGCACTCCCTCAAAAGGGCCATCAGAGCATTGTAGCGCTCCCTAGTAGGCTTTAGGGGGCGCCAGCGCTCTCAAAATCTATAGTGCTCCCTTAAAAGGGCTAGGGGAGCTTTATAACGCTCCCTGACAATGTAAGGGGGAGTGTTGGCGCTCCCATAAGAGGTATAGGGGAGCGCTCCTCTCCAAAAATTCAGTTTTTGAGGTGCTTTCAGATGGAAAAAGGTTTGCAAGATTGTTGACTCATTTCTCCTCTTCCAAATCAAATGTTTGAGGTGTTTTAACTGCCTCCTAAGTGTCATCGGCATGGCAGTATGCTCGAACATCGTTTGCGATACTTGCGACCTTGTGAGAAAAATGCGACACTTGCGACCTTTGTAATGACGACACTTGCAACACTATCAAAGTGAGTAATTTTGATGTGTAACAGATTGCCCCCCAAAGTATGAATTTAGAAGATGCGAACTGATAACTGAAATGCTTTGTAGACTCTCAAGCAAGGGTATAGACTCGGAGAACCTGACGGAAGCTGCACACAAACATCCAAAAAATATCATGATATTTCAAATCCCAAGGCATGCATACCTATGCTTGGGTGATCCAAGACTTCTGAATATGGCTTGCCATTAAATACACTTCGGATCCATGATTGTATTGATAAGAAGATATAGCCACCGAAGGTACAATGTGGATCTATACACCCATGACCTGAACTAATCATATCCACAAAGAATACACAACAGATCTACAATATGACAAAACAACATAACCACGGACCAATACAAAGTGGATCTATGTAATGGTGTATGTGTTCTTTGTCCAATAGAAACTCCTTAAGTAACTTTGGGAAAAGCATATATCAAAGTGATTATACTCAACCAGGGATGTACCTTACCAATCAACAGTAGAGTTCTAACCATGAATAGATGTCTTGATGTGAACATGGCAGAAGCCACTTGATTACAGGTCAATGGTGTGAATCGTTAACAGAATGAGGAAATCACCATTAATGTCAATGATTCCCAAGGTACCCTAGTACATTCCGTGAATGTGAATAGATGGTGAGGTTGAACATTAGTGGAATCATTTGATCAGAGTCAATGATGTAAACCCTCTTGTCGAATGTGAGGAGGCACGCCATTGAGGCATGCAAGTCCAAAATTACTAATTTGTTTCTAAGGATTCCCGGATAATGTATTTGAAGTCTCTGAGGGAATAGACTTCGTCGAGGAGGAGACTGATGTATCCCCATCAGCGACCGCGAAGCGGACATGAATGTTAATTAAGCGGATCAAATGGACATGGGCGGCGCAGGTTTTGAAACAAGATATTTGGGATGGTTGACTCTCGAGGTGGATATTTCCCTTGAACACTAAGACACAACTGAAAAATGTGACATGGACCAAAATTATGCAATGAATACTGCGACTTCTTAGGTCCGAGGGTGACCCAAGGGGCCGAAGAACTCAAAGGATTAGCTCGGTCACGAGAGAGGTTCGGTGGATTATGATGCGTGCAAATAACAAAGTGTGGGTGTTCAAGGGTGACTCTAAGAAGTGCGGATGATGTTCTCAAGAAGGCATACAGCTTGTCCCTTTCAATTTTTTCCCCATCGAGGATAGATGAGTACCTCTTTTTGATTTAATGAGCTCGAGGAGGATAACACATGCTTGATAACTCACCTTCGGTAAGTTCCTCTTCCTTTGTTTAATAGACGGAAAGTAAGAGGTTCGATCCCATGTAATTTTGTCGATGTGTGCTTTTAGAGTCCAAAACCCGAGAAAGCAGAAGGTTTCCGGAGTTATAGAGTTTGGAAAAACACTTAAAGAGAACTCTCTCGATTCCTTTTTTAAATGCAGTGGTCTAAGGCGAAAAGAGATGAAATTATATCTTCGAAAGAGCGCCTTCGACCTTTAGGGGTGTGAAAGGAAGCAAGGTCCTTTCGAAAATCTTTTCATATTTAGAAAGTCACGAAAAGGGTTTAAAAAGGTGACTCCAGAGGGGTTCCTTTTTCTTGTGTTCGTGTATCCATGCAGTTAGAAAAGAGATAAAATTTACCAGTTGCATTCTCATGTATTTACGGTCACGAGAAAGAACAAGGAATAAGCTTGGTATGCCCCGGCTTGAAGGCTGGTGTCTTAACTCCAGAATGATCATCGGAGGCTGGAGACATGCCCCCAAACCTAATTCATTCACGAATTTGAGGGTTGTCATAATTCACGTAGCTAGATGGAGAAAAAGGATACAGTGGATGAAATGAAGGTTCAAAATGAAACCTAACGAAAGACTTCGACTCGACATCTACGAGATCGGCGAAAGACTCAACTTGAAGGGAGAGGTGATTGTTTCATTTTAACAAGATGACCGCGGAAAAGAACTATGCTCAAGGTTCGGGGTTTGATCCCCAGTTGTTGTTTCATTTTTTAGCAATCTTGCTTCTGAGAGAAGAGAAACTATGCTCATGACCTGTTTCATTTTAGCTCAAACTTGCCATGTAGAAGAGAGAAACTATGCTGTGATTTGCTCACGATCATGGCACCAGGAATATACTCTGGAAGGATACCATGTCAAAGGAAAAACTGGTCATGGATTCCAAGAGATCTTAATTGGATGGATAATGCACTGGAAGGAACACATGTTGAGAGTCATGACAGGGGAGTGAGAGACCGGGCTCCAATAACCCTATCCCGAAGAGATCACCATGTCAACCTCTGGATCTAAATCTCGTCGGTAGTTGAGGTCATGGGAGACAATACCACATAATTAATTGACATCTTGTGGGGTTGATATTGTTGTACATAAGAACCATTTAGGGAGGTGACCTAGTCGGGGCCCGATGAATGAAAGTTGATCAATAGTCACAATTATTCCCTCATGAGAAAGATATCACATGAAAGGGTGGATGCAAGGTCTTTTCATAGCATAGACATAATCACCCAAAAGAATTAGTAAAGTGAAATACAAGGGGTCTCGGACTACCGTGACATCGATAAAGGCAGTTTTCCCTCCCAAAGTTACGAAGGAAATTGAGGAAGGATCCCGGTGGAGTCGGGATCCCTAAAGGTTGACTAGTTCTTGTTAAAGATACTTGATTATAACCCGGTGCAAGTTGCCCGGACAACCCAAAGCATTACAAAGCAACATAAGACAAAATACTAAACGGACACACCTTCATCTATCAGCATTTGAGGAGCGTCCCGACCACAACACATACTTTAATTTGGAAAGGAATGTGAGAGGAAGACAAAGGTCGGTCAAGCATTACCCCAATTAAAAAGGATAGCCTCATTACTTGGAGGGGTTCCACCTGGGAGAAGGAGGAATACGCCCCAGCATGGTAGAGTCTGTATTAATAGGAAAAACATACGTGATGTCGGGTTTACTCTTTATTGGGAGAGTAGGATCGATGGATGATGGGATCCCGGATCAACCAATGGTGGACTTGGATGAACCACTTTATCACTCTTCAAAGGAAGAGTGGGGCCCGGCCGAGGAAAGAGCTGGATTAGTCACTTTGACATTCCTCAATGGGAGAATGGAAGGATCGTCGATGGAGTGGCGGATGAAACCACTTTAGCCTCTTAAAGGAAGAGTGGGACTAGAAGAAATTTGGATGTCCAGTCACTGGCACTCATCAAAGAGTGGGATCAGCCCCGATGATTGGATCGAATGCGACCACTTCATTCAAAGGAAGAATTGGGGTCCAGCAGGTGAAGCGGATCGACGCTTTGGTGTACTCTCTAGCAGTAGGATCAACAAGGATGAAAATAGATCGACCACTTTGGTGTCCTCTTTTGATGAAGAGCAAGGCTGATCGATGTATTTGGATCCAGCCGCCCGGTTCATTAGTTCCAATTGAAGGAAGAAACTAGATTTGACCACTGATCGCCCGGTGTAGGGATGGAACCAATTGACTAGTCCATCAACCCGATGATGGAGTCCGGAGAAGCTACGATAACCTTTTGAAGTTGAAGTTTTCCTAAAAGGAAGAAGCCTCTCATCATCGCGAGGACAAAGGTAGAGAGTAGTAGTTACCTTTACATAACATGCAAGGGAACTTGGCGGTTTTCTTCTTCTCCTGCTTACGAACATCACTAGTTGGAGGGGTATCATCGACATGACCGGCAGAGGATGATGACGTGGAGGAACACATTTCTGAGAACACAACGGATAAGACGGAAATCCTTAAGAGGTGGTCACCCTTACAAAGGCGCAAGGGAATTTGGGTTTTGGATTCACTTCATTTTAATCTTGTTGACCTGATCAACACTCCCAATACTATTAAAAGTAACCGGTTAATTGGGCCAACATTCGATGTTGTTGGAGTCTTGGTCCTTTCGGGTTCTTCTTCTTCTTCTCTTTATGTGTTTCTTCTTCTTTTGATCAAATGTTTGAGGTGTTTCAAGTGCCTCCTTAGTGTCGTCGGCATGGTAGTATGCTTTCGAACATCGTTCGCGACACTTGTGACCAACATCTTGACACCGACCTTGAGAAAAATGTGACCCTTGCGACCTTTGTAATGATGACACTTGCGACACCATCAAAGTGATAATTTTGATGTGTAATAGTTTACTTCAAAAGATGCGATGAGAATCAAAGTTCCAAAACGCGTAGAGGCGACTTACAAAGATGGGATAAAATCTGATAGGCCAAAAATGGTGACACAGCGTGGCGGTTATCTACAAAGAACAAATTCAGTTATGATAATAAAGAAATAATTCGCACCCAAAAAAACCAGGAAAAATTGTTTAAACATCATCGGTAATCAAATATTCCAGCAGTTTTTAAAGGATGAAAACTGATAATATTCTTAAGACAAGCGAGCCACGATATTAAAAGATAGAATCTCAATATTGTTGACGCGGCCCGCTAGCGCGGTAGACGTTCATAGCCTCGACAGGGTTTCATTTAACCCACTCTAACACCTATATCCTACCAAAGAAGTTCCATATGAGAATAAAGGACATTTAAAGGTTAAGAGGTTTCATATTTTGCAAATTTTTATATACCCGACATTGCTTAAGATTTACCCGGTAGACTTTGTTGATGCCAAGCTGAGAAGTTGTATTGGCGTCATGCATGCATTGCAGTATGACAAACCTATTGACATCGTATCTGGTGTGTTTACAAGCACTTCCCATAACTCTTTTAATGATTTTTTTTTTAAAGATATATATAATTGAGCAGGGTGAGGTGACGGTGAAAATTATGATATTTTAACATATTTTTCTGACCTCATCAAAAATTTTTTAAATACTGTCCTTCATTCAAAGATCAAAGATGGTTTATTCTGAGAACCAACCTTCTAAAGCGAGGGAGACATCTTAGATTAGTTTATAAAGAGCGAGGGACAGCGTAAGAGGATAATAGATGATCGTGACAGGATTTACTCCGCAGTCGAAATTAGTTAACTTCTTTCAAACAGTCTTTTATCCACAGATGTAAATTTCAGAGGCAT
Source organism: Picea sitchensis (assembly GCA_010110895.2). Taxonomy (NCBI): domain Eukaryota; kingdom Viridiplantae; phylum Streptophyta; class Pinopsida; order Pinales; family Pinaceae; genus Picea; species Picea sitchensis. The sequence continues at coordinate 198,826 of SNQJ01S0005620.1, forward strand.
ATAATTGATATTTTGTTTTTGAAGTGATCATTTCCATTGAAAAGAATTTTACGCTTTCTTTGTACGAACAGTTCAAAAATCAGGTATGTGTATTTCAAAAAAAAAAGCTGATAGGCATAGGGAAAAATCAAAACCAAGCGATGAAAAGAAAGAAACAAAAGAAAATATGTACATAGTATACAAAGAATTGTCATCAAGAAAAATATATTTTTAGGCAGCCATTCACCCGAGATAGGTGTCACGGCTACCCTCTAAATTATGTCGAAATTTGGGACCCAATTTTCGACAATTAAAGCAGTCCAAACCATAAGTTCTGAAATTTGGTGTGCTCTCCTTTTCCCTCATGCGGTTTGTCCCATTTCAGAACAAGGTCACCTACTTGAAGTTCCTATCGAGGCCCGTAGTTAGAATCGAACCATCTTTTGACCGCTAGTTGATGTTGATCTAACTTACATTTGGCTTGAACTCTTACCTCTTCTAGCTTCATAAGGCATTAATTCGGTTTTCCAGAGGGGGGACAGTCTTCCTCTTGTAATTTATGTGATAGTTGTAGTGAGGGAAGAAAAATATGTGACAGTCAGCTTCACCATAGACGAGAAGAAGGGAGAGTTACCTACAACCGTTTTTGGTGTTACCCTATCATTGATTGCATTTAATAGTGCATTATGCCAGTTTTTGTGATTTTCGGATACCATTCTCTTGAGATGAGCGAGTTTTTTTTTGGAAAAAGGAATTAAATTGGAGTATTCTGCCAATCCATTGCCACGAGGGTAATAGGCGTGAGAATAGCTAATTATTCCTTTTCATGAACTAAAGCATCTCAAAGAGACAAAAATAAAGAGCGCTTGAGTATCTAATACTAAGCGATCACAGGATACCAAGCGGTAATAATATTAGAATTTAAAAGGAAATTACGTGACAAAGTTCTTAATCACGGCGACAAACCACAGCGAAATAATGTCATGGTTGTTATGATAGGCTTATGTTCTTTGTGAGGGATGGCGGATTAGGTTGGTCCCTATAATATCAAGGCTAACTAGCACAGCGAGAGTCGCGAACGGGATGCAAAGGGAAGGTTGGTTTTTGTATCCGTCCGGATGTTTTTTTTGACAAATAATACACTTGCGGCACGAGGCATGGGCATCTCTAAAAAAAGCGTGGGCCAGTAATAAACGGCTCTCAAAACTTTATGGGCAATGGTCTCACCACCAAAATTCCCACCATCTTCTCTTGTTACCAACTCTAGTAAGACTTTTACATACCGTCTTTCTCAAGACGGTGCATTAGTACTCCATCAAAATTTACGATGGAACAAAATACCATTAATCAAATGAAAGGAGATTTTTAATCTAAGCTCTTATTTTAGTGGGATCCAAGTGATGGTGACCCATGTTCAAGGCATAATTTTATATCATCATACCGGGGACTAACAGAGTTTTGTGCACATCGGTGCATTTTGATTGTCTTGTCTAGGATTTTGACCTAGATTCTCTTCTTTAACATCCTCTTCTTTGAATCGGCAACTAACTTGCATAACCCCTGTCCTCTCACTATCTGAGCTGCGGTAATTTCTAAGTCATACTCCAGCAAAGAAAGTAACAGTTCACCCTCTTTTCGCTAATTCCTTCTACATACTTGATTCAGAAGCGGTAGGTAGGGACAATAATTTTCATCCTAGATTTCAAAGATAAAGGTCCCAAGGAAGTGTTTGACTACTTGCAAGCTCGCGTGGAAACTGGCTGATAACCCATTGGGTAATTAATTTTGTGCCTTTGAAGAAGATCTCATAAAGGCAATGGGTACTTCATTGTTTTCAAGTTTTTTTGAGTTAGGCAACCCAGTAGGAAGCGGTCGAGAATGTGTAGAGTGTGAAGTCTTGTGAGAAATCAGGGCTCATCAGAGTTGGAGCGTCTATTATGGCCTTTTATTGAATTAAAAGCTTGATTTCTAAGGGTCCCCAATGATAATGTCCGTCTTTCTTAATTAAATTATGCAAAGGCCTGACCATTTCGGGCTTGGGGACGAATCGACAAAGTTTATACGGCCTAAGAAAGGCTGCATAGATTTTTGGATGTAGGAGGGTTCGAGAGATGAATTGAGCCTTTTCGGTGAAAAATCATCCAACTGCTTGACACCAATGAATCCTAAAGAGTTTACCTTGTTCCTCTGCGAGATGGATTTTTGGGATTCGAAATGTCATTATTTATGACATGTTGTATAAGGACTCTTAAATAGAGCACAGATGATGGGTTTTGTTTTTTGAAAATCATTGGCATCATCTAAGTAAACTACGATGGATTGATTTATTAAGCCTCGAAAAGTGATGTCCATTGCTCCTTGGAAAGTGGCACCCGGCATTAATGGAGTCAAGGGCATTTTCACGTAGCGTAGGTGCCCATGGAGTCTTGAGAAGGTAGTTTTAAGTTGATGCAGGAGACATCGAGGAACTTGGTTGTACCACACGAGAAACCATCCAATAAAGATAGCTTCTTAGAAATAGACACCTGTTGAAGGATCTATTCCAAGGGTGGGACAAGATAATTGTCTTTATATGACGCTCTAATGGGTTTTGAATCGGCCTTAATTGAGATTTCCCCACTTTCTTCAGGGCAGGGACAAGGTTGTTGAAACCTAACGTGTGACTAACTGGGAAAATTATCTTATCATTTAGGAGTTTATTTAATTCTTTTTTGACGGTTGGTTCAAGATTAGGGTGCATTTTCTCAACTTTTTGTTGAAAGGGAGTGATGAGTTTGGGGTTTTCCTTGATAGGAATGGCGTGTTGTATGATGTTGAATTACGAAAGTTTTAAGGTCATCATAGGTCCATGAAAAGACATCTTTAAATTGTTTGAATAATTTAATAAATGCATCTTTCTCTTGTTCATAACACCCCACCCCCAAATTAATGCACTATGGATTATCATCAGTTCCCAAGTTTAATTTTTCATACGATAAAGAGGAACCTATTGGTTTTTCTGATTGACCTTGAATTTATCTTGAAGATCGTGGAAATTTTTTCTAATCTAACTACTGATTTAGGGATTGAATTTACCATGTCAGATGAAGATTCAAGAGTTCTCGAATATGGTATTATACTTTGTGAAATCGTATAGAGTGTGGAGTCGTGAGTGCATTTGTCGATCACTGTGCCTTGGAAATTTTATTCCATATGTAGGAAGCTAATGATCCGTTGATCATCGTCGAAGACTCTCAAATTCATGATGTTGTCAGGGAGCGGATGGCTTGAACAACAGTTCGATGGAGAATTCCTTCAAGGACAAACTATACGGAAAGAGTTTAGGATGCGTTAGCTAATAGATTTGCTTCAGAATTATTCAATCTGGAATAGAATTTATATTGGCGGAAAACTTATTCATTAAAATTCCATACCTCGGATTGGTAGCTTTAAGATGCGGAGCGAACAATGGATAGAATCTCTTACTTGTCTAACCACTATTTCAGAGTCACCGAATACTATCAATTTTTGCACATCTAGATCTAGTGCCTTCTTTAGTCCCTGCATAAGTGCTTCGTATTTTGTTGTATTATTAGTACATTCAAATCAATAAAGCCTCATATTCTGCTGTGTTATTAGTACATTCAAATTCTAGCCTACATGCCATCAAGGTTTTGTTACCTGAGGGATCAATAATAATGCAGCCTGCACCAGCTCCTTCTTTGGACTTTGACCTGTCAAAGTAAAGAGACCAAATTTGATTTTTATCGAGTGCATGAGACCATTGTGTAGAAGTTGTTGGCTGCACATATGCTACAATCTCAGACTGTTGTTCTGGGTTGGTGATAGCTGAAGTCTCGGCCATGAAATTGCCAAAAAAAGTATCCATCCCTTGTATTTCGGGTGAATCAGCAGAAGGTGTAAATGGTTCGTTGGGATCATTCAAATCTGTGACTGTGAACTTAAGGTAGCGTTCACGATTTACCTTGATTTTGTTGGGATTACCATTCTCTGGAAGCCACAGGTGAGACCAGTCCGTCGCGAAATAACCGTGTAGCTGCTCCGACCAGTCCCTACTTAAAAATAGACCATACACTTCTAGAATATCCACAACAATAATATCAATTACTTGATGAACTTTGGGGTTAGACGATAATCTTATAAGCACATTCCTTAATTCACCTATGACTTTTACACTAGTTCGATCAAGTTGGATGATTTTTAAAGTGGATGGTTCAACTTCAGCGTTAATATTCTGACATACAGACCATGGCATCACATTGGATGATGCTCCTAAGTCTACCATACAATTGTGCACGTTTCTATTAAAGATTTCGAAAGTTAACAAAAATGGAGGTACATTTCTGCGAGTACCAAGTGTGGAAGCTTGTGGCTTTTTACTCACAGTTTCTAAAGATAATTTATCTACATTTGTTACATTATTTATAGGAAGTCTTCCTTTATCACGAGGATCAGGATTACTCTTAGCGGAAGTCTTCTGAGGAGCTTTGTTCTGAACAACCTTGTTACTGCTTGAATTACCATTTTTGCTATTCTCTGCGATGTTCTGTAACATTTTTTGTAGCAGAAACGGAAATTTTAATAACTCATAAACAGAAATGTTAGCCCTTAACTTTTTAAGATCTTCAACTAAATCATAATCTAAGTTGGGGTTTACATGACTTTGTTTAGTTTCAACTAGTTTAGATTTCTTCGGGGGAAAAGTCGTAGTGTTTTCGGGAGAAGGTTTGTTTGCTGTCTTACTCCTAGTATTGTAGGGATGTACTATCTCGAAGTTATCTTGAAAGATGCTACCCGAGAAGTGTCCAAAAATGTTCGGAGAAGATTCTTCTTCTTCAACTGTCTCTTGTTCAACTACCTTCTCAGGAATCTCAGGAGGCATCAAGTTATCCTGGGCTTCTAGAATTGTTTGAAGGGAGAATTGTAGACTTTCTAGATTTAGGCCCTCGGTATTTGGATTAGGTCGGTTGGTGGGAAAAGGATTCCTGAACGGGGGTTTGTAGGGCCCTTTGCTCGAAGAAGCTTCTTCAGTCGTCCTTTTCAAATCTATAACTTGATTTGACAGTTTTTGAATGACTTTAGTTAAGTTTTCTAAATCTGAGTTTTTAGGTTGTGTTTTATTTTGAGCAGGTCTAGGGAGGATTTCGATCTTCTTTTTGGAAGATGAACTAGTTTTTGTTTTGTTGCTAGTAGTGTCTTTTAAACTAAGAATATCTTTTTCAATCTGGCTGGCCTCTTTGAAGGCCTCTAACAACGTATCTTTCTTAGATCGTTTTACCCAAATGGTTATACTTTGATGTAAGGCTTTAGTATAGTATGCTATGATAAGATTCTCAACAAGCATCGAATCGGTAGGGATTCGGTTCTTAAGTGTTAAGAATCTTTGATTAAAGTCTTTAATTTTATCTTTTGGGTTCATTCTTAAGCTAGAAAGCTCCATAACTAGGACTTCCGGGGACTTATCATCTCCGAAATTCTCAATAAAGTAGGATTCGAACTTCTCCCAAGACACGATGGTATGGGGTTGTTGGGAAAAATACCAGGTAGAGGCATTTTCCTCGAAAGTGTAGGGGAATAACCTACAGACTACGTCTTTGTGCTCAACATTGCAAAGTCTAATGGATAACATAAACTTTTTAATGTGATCTTCGGTGATCTGTTTAGAGTCAGGGTAAAACTTGGGAAGCCACTTCTCCGGATGTTTGGGTAAGGGATGTTGAGCCCCAGGTACGGCTACTGCATCCTGATCGAGCCAAGGTCTGGCAGGATTGTTCTGGTTGGCCATTGGTGTAGGCGGTGTGGAAGGCTGAGAAGGAGAACTACCTTCATCAGAAGAGTCTTCTCCAGAAGAATAAGGAGAAGATGGAGATGGTGAGGGTGGTATTCCAGATCCTCCTGCAGCAGGAGTGAGGATTGAATCTGTAGGGTTTAAAGTGAGGTTAGTGCCTCCGAGTTTTTCTTTGATATCAAAGAAATATAAAGGTTGGTCCAAAGGTCAATTTGGTTTCCTTAAACGGGCGAAGGCACTATGTGTTCTTAAAAGAGATTGTCGGACAATCTCTTGTATGTCACCACCTGTAGGATTTGGGGTTGTTGGCTCAACTGTGATCTGTAGATCATCGTTTGATGTGGTTGTTGTTTGAGGGGGGATGTTGTCGTTCGAATGACTTCTTGTCACTATAGGTGAGCGGTTGGGTGGTGGAGGAGTCTTATGACTGCCTCGTGCCATTAATGAATTTCAAGCCCTCCTTCTAGCGCCATTTGTTGACAGGCAAAAATGAACGCTCGTCAACTGGAGGAGTGGATCCGGTCCGGGGTTGTCTAAATAACCCAAGCCGTTTGGGATGATCCACCCCGACGGGTTTAGCGGCTCCATTGGCTGATCTAAGTCCTAGGAAAATGAAAGAAAACTAAACTAAAATAACTAATCTAAATGAGAAAAAAGCAACTACAACAAACTATATACAAATCTAAAGCATATATATAGTTTACTAACTAATACTATAGAGCAATTGTCCTACTTATTAAATGTTTAGCTATCAACACAATTAAATCTTAATCACAAATATACAATATTTACAGATTACAGATTTTAAATGAAAACCTGCAAAAATCTTTTGTAAACTGTCCTATGACAGCAAAACTATTGTTTTTTTATTTTTATAATTTTATGAGAAAGAAATAAAACGAAAACTATCTAAGATGAGCAATTAAAATAATAATCCTAACTATAAATCCGAACTATATATATCTATCTAAACTTCTTAAATAACACTAATAAACTAACCTGTAATAGCGCTTTCCAATTTGTTCCGTGTAAAGTATCAAATCAGCTGTTAGATGGGAGGAAACCCGCACCCGATTTTCCACAAGTTTCTTGTAAACAGGAAGCAACAGTGCTCTTTTGAATATCAATTATAGAATAAACAAGACATAAAACAACAACAATCTTATAATTTACAAAGCATCACAATTAGATAAACCCGTATGCGAAGATTTGTACAAAATGATTCATTTAACGAAGAAGATAAACCTTTATTCATTAAATCGAAACAGAGTAATTTTTGTATTAAAACTGAGATACATAAGACATGGACAAAATTTAAATCACAACGCATTAACCTCTAATAAGTCTTGATATCTAATGTAGTCAATGACTTAATCACAAATTAAAATGCACAAAACCTGAACGAAGTATGATAATTTGAAAGCTAAAGTTGTTACAAAAGATCCACTTCCATTCAAGTTTGTATCATCATAAATCCATCGTCTTGTTCTCCCAACAGTCGATGATGGGTTCATTACAAAAAATAACAAGTATTTAAAGACCACAGGGTAAAACATCCCTGTGGGAATTATCAAAACAATTTACAAAAAATCTGGGAATAATCTCCCAAGTCTCTATTTCTGACTTAAGCTAACCACTTAAAACAAAACTATAACACAAAAAGCATGATCCAAACTACTACAGCATGTCTAATTGGTCATTGAAATTCGTATGCACCTGAAAGTGGAAAAGAATAGACAAGTTTAGATAATGTTTTATTTGTAAAATTAACAAAAATCTAAATTTTAAGGCTAGCTACAGAATCTCACAATTCTGTAGCTGGTCTAATTTGAAAACATAACCGTTTTAAATAAATCCAAAACTAATAGAAATATATTCGACTTATCAAACAAATATTTAATTGCTAATTGAAAACAACACAAATCGTTCATGCCAGAAGTAACCAAATCTTTATGCCAATTTGAAACAAACAGAAATCATGTTTAATTACTCGAATGGTAACAGGGATATATGCAACCTATCAAACACTTTTTATTACCAATTCGGAGCAGACATAATCGTATCGATAATTCGAAACCAACGAAAGATTTTTTTGAATCAATCTCAAACGAAACAGACTATAACCGATCTTTCATATTCATTCAATACAAACACAATATTTTATGTCGACTCAGAACTTTAATCAAAATCGTTGTTGACTCAAAACAAAACTAACAGATTTGTTTAAAAAGAACTAACAGAACTATATCAAACCATTCTTCAACGCATATACAAACGACTATGCTAATTCAGGGCATACAACATCGTTTCAGAGTCAAAACAAAAGAAATGAATAGAACTAACTTAGGGCCGACACAATCGTCATGCTAATGCAAAATCATATCAATCAAAACATAGCTATGTCTGAGTTTAGCAAACAAATCTTTTGTACAGATCGAATGCAATCATAATCCAAAATGAAAATACTCATTCAAAACAAGATGGAATCATTTCTTGAATCTATTCAAACAGAACTAAACAAAAGCAAACCCAATCGGTCATACTAATTCAAACCGACTCTTAAAAAAAAATAGATGTTGAAATACATACCTGGGCAGTAAGAAAATGATTCGATCATGATAACTTTGAATTGACAAAGGCCGGTGCTGCCTCTACATTTCTGAAGACAATTGAACCGGTGGTTTTTTGTTTCTTCTCGTTGGCTTGTAGCATGTCGTTCTTCTTTGATAGCATAGTAACTTGTTCCTCTAATGATTTAATCTTAGATTGCAACAAGGTAACATCTGTGTAGTAACGTTCAAGCCAGGAATTGCATTGGGCACATGGTGATTGATCGGGCCTTGGCATTACATACGAGGGTTCTTTCAAGTTACCAGGGGTGTCACTGTGAAGCTTAATTCCCAGGAATTTAGGATCGTTCTTGAGGCAGGGAGGTAAGTTGGAAACATAGTCATAGGGTTCCATAGAGTAGAGGCCATGAGATTAAGGGTATTCCTCAGCTAGGAAACGTTCAATATCAGAGTCTGAATCCTCGCTCAAGACGATAGGATTTTGGTTAGTGCTCTGCTTGGGCTTGTTCCAAGCACATCTCGATATCCATCGTGCATTTTTCTTTCCCTTACTATTGACAGCAATATTACTTTTGCCTTTCTTTCTCACAGGCCTCTTAACGGCCTTAGTATTGTCTTTAGCACATGGGTCGGCCATGGTATTGGGTAGGTCCATGTCAGGGCGATTCGAGGGTTTGACAGGGGGTAAAAGGGTAGGAGGTGACACAACTGGCTCAACCAATGTTTCAGTGACCACAGATTTATCCATTAGAACACACTTGGGGGTGGCAAAGCCATTCCTTGATAGGAAGGCTTGCCAACAGTCACCACTAAGGCTCAAATGATGAACGATAATGAATTTGATCAAGCAATGATGGAAAGGGTTGCTATTAGCCTTCTCACGCTTAAATCGTTTGGAAATTTTGTAAAGACTGCATAGGAGATAGTGGGGCATGTTCAAAGGGTAGTCTATAAAATTCATCAATAACCGAAGATGATACAGAAATACCAAACCATAACGACCTTCACAAGTCACAAACTACTTAACAATTGCCAATAGATCATGCCACCTAGGTTTGAGGGTAGTGACAAGCATACCTCTATCACAACTAACAATCTTCCTTGATGTGAATAGGAGCAGCCACGACACCGCATCTACTTTGGAGTTCTTAAACCACCTTTGCCCTATAGCTAGTAAGCCTGTAGCCGAGCTGAGGAATTCCTCATTTAGCTCGAGTTGTATGTTTCTGACCTTAGCCTTGCATCCGTCGAAGGTGAGGGAGAACTGTTGGGCTACTGAAAGGTTGAAACCCTCAAATCTTTCGATAAACACCAGCCAGCCACTATTTTCCAAATCCTCACGAGCATTGTCGAATAGCAGGAGTGTTTGGATGCCATTAGGCTCTATGCGCACCACAGGTGCCATAGATGAGGGCACACAGTGGGCAGGGTAAATGGATAGGGTATACGAAGGATCGAATGCTCAAGGATTTCCCAAAAACCAACAAAGGTAACCCAGGATAGAAGGCAGACATTAATGTCTAAGTGTGCGAGTGTGGTGGAATGAAATCAACCCATGAAAAACAGTCATATCCAAGTGTACAATCGACGACGCATATGGTGATTCAAATCACCATCAGACAATTAATGAAATCTATGGTAAGTCGACCCAAATACTTGCACAAGCATAGTGTTTGCATGGTTTTAAAATCAAAACAATGTTTCGAATAAGGATTTGACCATAAAACTTATGCATTGTATGAAACTATTGAATTAAGGGTCTAATCACCAAGTTAATGCATTGTTATGAACCCATTGAATTCGATCAAAAGCAATAGAACATAAAACCACCATTGAATCAAATACTCGATCATAATCATTCAAATACCATCATAGTCTCATAAAAATGAAATCATATTAACAACAAAAAAATGCCAAATGAGTAAAAGTTTTGGTGTCTTGCCAACTGTGTGACCATAATTGAATTGGAAATGCAATGAACACATAGACAAGGGTAACCATAATAATCCACTAATGATTTTAATGCCATTGACGTGACTTCAAAATCAAAGTTTTCACGCTTGTAGTCATGAAAACGAGAACAAAGGCAAGTGTGCGAATGCGCAAGATAATCATGTCGTTTTATCAAAAGATTGCGATGAGAATCAAGGGTTCCAAAAACACTTGTGTAGGCAGCTTACAAAGATAGGATAAAAATGCGAAATGGCTACCAACAATACCTTACATGTTTAATAAACCAAATTGTAAATGATAATATGATTAAAAAATTTCAATTATGTCCAAAATAATATTTCATGCTTTACCATATTATATAAAAAACATGTAAGAAACAAATCTTAAACGTGTGCCATAGAGCATGTCGGTTATGTTCTACTTGATTTTTTTTCTTGAGAATACTAATGTTAAGGTTGCTAAATTTTAGGCGTCAATTGATTCTCTAGTTGAAGCCTTTTTTCACTTAGTGATTGCCATAATATCGAATGTACCAACCAAGGATATTGTGGTCATTAGTGATTTCAACTTTGACATGTTAAAAAACAATTTTGAAAAAAAAAGATTGTTTGAGTTTAGGGAAAGGCATAACTTGAAATTGCATGCAACCAATTACCAAACCTTCTACTATAGCACGAATTCTGTTGCAACACATCTACACCTATGACTGAAACACATATTTGAAAACATGCCTTCAAATGAAATATGTCTTTACGACAACACACCTCCTATTACAACACATCTCTGTTGTAACACGCCTCTTTTGCTGCAACACGTCTCTTCTATTGTGACATGCCTCTGCTACAACACATCTTTGTTGTGACATATCTCTATTGCAACATGCCTATTATTATAGCCTCATGTTGCAACACTCTTCATGTTGTAGCCTCCCATTTAAACACACATCCTTTTCAATTCACCTTCTATTGCAACACGCCCATGCTGCAACACATCTTATGCTACTATGTGCATTTGCTGCAACATAAACTCATGTCGATATCATACATTCCCCAACAACCTCTATTTATTACCCTCTGTACTTCATTCAATGTAACATCCCCTTCGATTGTGCCACACAATCCTGAATCAATGGTCAACTTATGAACCAAGGTACATCCTCATATGAAAGCCTCTAAAGTATCTGGAATACAAACAAACTTTTTAATTTGATTCAACAGATTAAATTTTGTTGATTCGATATTTTAAATTTTGTTTCTCCACGTAAAAGGTGGGGTACATACGACTAATGTATTAAAAACATCATGACTTTCCACAAGTTTAGAGAGCATAATTAAGTATGACAAAGGTACATACTACTATTATATTAAAAATATTATGACTTTTAGAGGGTGAGAGAACATAATTAAATATGAGAAAGTGATTGGGAAATATTTACGATGTAATAAGATAAGCATTGTTAGTGTCATACTATTACAGTAAGATTTAGGATGGTGAATAATGTGACATACAATGAATAATGGATAGAAAAATATGATGATACACTACTAATAACAAGTGCCACTGTCGTGGCTATGTCCCTATCGAGATGTTCAAGGGGAAGCTTAAGTGAAAATTGATTTGAGAAGTCGATTGGGGTGGTGCCTGAATGTCATTTTAAATAATTGAAATACAGATTGGTGTTTGATGGATTTATGAAGTTGTACGACATACCTATACCTGGGTTGGCATGCTTTTGCATTCTTAGAGTCAATATGTGAAGCACTCTCTCGCTTCTAGAGCTATCATACAATGGAACTGTGTTAGATGCACGTCGCTCCGCTCCGATCGCTTTCAAAGGGCTAGGATTCGACCTGAACTATATCTTCTACTATATTTATAATTGGCTTTAGAACTGTTTCTTGCTCTGGTAATGGATTGGGAACGGGGCAAAGGGAACTGGAATGGGATGTGCTCCTAGGTTATGAGTCAACAAGATAAACCATCGTTCTATAAAACGTACTCATTCACTTTGTTTATTAATAAAATTACTTTTTTAGGGGAGTCAAGGCATCATCATCACGAGGCGCTAAAATGGATTTTCTTTTTTTATAAATCATTTTCTTTTACAAGGAGGTGGGTTGAACTTGGACACTGGGTTACTTGGATGGCGATAATTGGATCGTTACTCCAATCTCTCTCTGATTGATATATAATAAATCAACCTATCAGTCCCTATTAATGATGATCAAGGAAAATAATGAAATGTAATAATCTTGGAAATATAGGTGAGATGACATTTTCCTCTGTCCAATTGTTTCCAATGGAAGGAATTCTTACGCCAACGACCTAGTGGAACATGTTGCAGGTCACCTCAACATCCAGTTAGGGACCAAATGCCCCAATTTCTATAATCAAATGTTACCAAATGAAATATGTTACTGCCCACGAGTAGTTATTAAACCTGAGAGAGTCACACCCAGTTGATAATCATGATGTACCTTACGAACATACACATCTAGTTTTCATAACGCCCAGTTCCTATAAAATGAATTTATCGAATCAACCAATTCCCTATTGTTACACAAACAATGCCACATCAAGCCCACAGTGGAACTTGAAGAGTGAACCTACCTGCATGAGTTCGATCTACCTACCTTCATCAACCTGATTTAGAACTCGATTGAGACTCGGTCG
>SNQJ01S0005620.1:211820-236018 GCA_010110895.2 Picea sitchensis
CACAGTTGGACTTGTCTCTATGGAATAAAAATATTAGTTGAAACAACATCTCCGGATCCTCGACCTGAATCGAACGGATAGTGGGTGATGATACCAAGATATGACCTAGCCATATATCCATGCTCTTGAGCTCGTGTCTTGCATATGGGATATTGCATGAAAAAAATGTCAACCATGCAAGCACTTTAGCAGTTTTCTGGACATATCCTCCAACCGGCAGTGGCATATCTAAGGAGGAGATGGGTATAGAAACTATAGGAAAGCTATTCATTTTCCTCTTTCATTTGTTGAGGAAGAGAAATTGCAGAGACCATCTCCGCCCATGTAAGTTTATTTGGATTTTCCATTCCCCCATCTTTAATGGATAAACTAGCTGCCCAAGTTTGCTCCCTGAATGGCCCGCCCTGAACTATTCATCATTTTGTCTAATTACAGTAAATGAAGAAACTCGTTTGTTTATTTGAGGTGGAAGAATTTCATCTCCTTGACGTCAATGGAGTCAAACAAATCCTCAGCCTCACGACTGTGTTTTCTGAGAGTCTCAAACATGCTTGAAATATGTCTTGGAGAATTGGATATGGAACACAATGACAGTGAAGAGACGAGAAACGTGATTATAGTTCATCCACAATGAATAATTGGTCTTCCTACTATTATTTTCCATATGGGTAGCAAATCCATTATGAGAGTAGTGGAAATAAGGATTGGATACATATAACTGAGACAAGACATGTGAAGTCTTATATATGAAAAGAATGGGAGGATATACTGGTAGTAGCAGGCTTGGACGTTGTGGTCTTCTTCAAGATTTTGTTTTTCAGGTAAATTCTGAAACAACAGTTGCATCATTTGATTGTTGAGAATTCGTTTTACCTATGACATTCAAAATTCCTATTTTTCATAGTTTACCCAATGCTGGTTCAGGGAGAATCTGGTTTACCTCCACTCCCACCTAGGGAATCTGGGAGAGAGCCCAATACCACCCAACCAACAAGCCCTCTCCCTCTTGATGAGTAACTTCATGGATTTTTAAAGATGAAATATCATAGGACGTTTGTCAACTGAGTGCCACCATATGCGCAAAGAAGTTTCCCAGAAATTCACTCGCTCTCTCCCTCTCTCTTAGTAAGACCCAAAAATTATTTGATCCAACTACAAGGAAAATAAATAGACATATCCAAATAGGATGAACAAGAAACCAACCATCATATCCTCCAAATGGGAGGCAGACCAACAACCATCCATCTAACTTCTCCATCGCTTCTCAATCAACCCTCTACCAACCTAGGTTCCAATTATGCAAGTGTCGAAATGAAGTTTCGTGAGCAACCTATTATAGGATTACTTCAAAAAAATTCCTTGTTGTAGGAAAGAGAAATTCCATCCTAACATAAAATCTATCTATGACTTGATGCATCACTAGTTTGCCTTTGGCCCTACTCTTATTTCCCTTCCCTTCTTTGATCTATTTGAAACTAGGGAATTCCTTACAAACCTCACTAACCCTCGACCTCCTCTGTGGGCTAATAGCCTTAATCCTTTCACTTAAAACTATTATTTATGGCCTCTAAGCCTCCACTAATATTGATTAAAACCATTGGACATTTTGGTGTGTAGATGATTCCCTTAGCTGAACTTAAGTGGGAGAGAGAAGAGACCCTAAGTCTTCCTATAAAGGTTGGGGTTTTGCTTTGTTTGTGGTTGCTTCATTTTCTCAGGTTTTGGAACACTTTTTTGTTGTCTGTCTAATTGTGGTTTGTGAGGATTGTTATTCTTTTTTAGCGGGCTTGTGTTTTCCAGGACCTCACCTTAGGAGAGATGATTGGATCAGGTAAAGAGAGGATAGGGCAATATTACTTGGACACATGTCCCACTCAAGTATTGAACTTGATGAACCGAGTCTATTTTATACGTATTAAGCACATGTCATTCATGGACTTGATTGCCACAAGCAAAGGCAAAAGTAACAGAGTAAATAAAAGAGTCAATTGATAAAGCCTCTCTATCATAAAAGACATAATATCATTCATGCTCACAAGCCTGAATATAATACTGGAAGCTTATTCCATTCATTCAGGTGTTCTCCAGGCGAGTGGAGCCTCACGGAGCTCGCCCCCATAGGCTAAGCTCAAAAATGAAAAAGACTAGCTATATGCTTAGCACAAGCATATAGAACTCTATACACATTCTAGTTGAAGGTTTAGGGGAGCGAAGCGATCGTGAGTCTTCTCACGGATTCAGGCTCTTTCGGTATATGTTGCGGGGTTATCTCTGGTCTCTAAAGCTAAATAAAATACCATCTGGGAGTCTATGGCACAAGCGTTTTGGTCATGTCAACTATCAAAGGATTCAGTCTATGTCTACATCAGGTCTCATTCATCTTTCATCTATGTTCGTCAGTTAAATTATGAGAAAAGACTTATTTAAGGGAGATAGACCAGACCAATGACCCATTGACTGATTAGAGAGGAAAAATTGAACCAACTCTAGCTTTTCTATGTTGGTCTGGTTTCCAACATATGTCTGGATGCTGGTAAGATCTCCAATGAAGGTGTGACTACCCAAGTGGTTCCCACCCTTGAATACCCTTGAATGTGATCAGGGATATTGATTAGTAAGGCTCCTCCCTTTCAGGTATTTATATAACATAGGGAACCTTGACTGTGATCAAGGCTCCTGCCTTTCAGGTATCCCTATAAAACAAAGAATTTTGAATGCCTGTCACAGCTACAATTAACACTTGCTCAAACAAATTGTTTCTTATGCACATTTTGGAAGGTATCTAATAAAATGATTTATAATGGATGTGAAATGAATGAACTCGTACCTCAAAAAATATTATCCAATGGATGTGAAATGAATGAACTCATACCTCAAAAAAATATTATCCACCAGGTGCATGTACAGTTATTGCAACTATTGTCTGAGTAGTATAGTTCATATTTTACTCTGTCTGAGGAGAATATTTCATAGTTCACTATTATGCTTCAAGATCCAAAGAAATAGAATTTTACAAAGGGCGTGGAAGGTGTATTTTATAGAGCTGCTAGTTCATTGTTTCATTCCGAGATCTAAAGAAACAGTGTCTCCAATTGTTGTAAATCTTGGCATAAATAGCATCTCAATTGTTTTAAAGCTTGGCATCGGTACGCATCTCTCTGGGTATGAGTGAGAACAATTGGCTGTGGTATGTTGATGAACCAGTGATGAACCATTCATGAATCTGTGTGTATTTTTTTATTTGTATGATGCCCATCATGCCATCGCACATTACAGACTGTGCTCGAGACAGTGGCATCCACTTGGGAAGGCAGTGAGCAGAATGACATGGCGGTGAATGCAATGAATGGAATGGAATGGTGGTATAGGATAAGGGCGGAATGGAATGGCGATGTAGGATAAGGATTCGACAGGTAGACTAGCTGACATTGAGTATTAAAACTGACAACAAACTAACATTTGAGAGTAAAGTGTTAATGCATTGAAGAGTTAAAAGTTAAGTTTTAATGCATAGAAGTTTTTAAAATTTTGATTATAATAGATGTATTTCATCCTCATAAATGCTTCATAAAACTTTGACATTGCAAAAAATGCATTTTGTCAAACACTTATAACATAGACTGAAAACCTAAGATCATATGCCCTTCATATAAAATCTCCATTCATATAAAAGCTTCATAAAACTTAGACACTTATAATATATACTGAAAACTAAGAATCATCGGTACTTCATATAGGATTATCTGCAATAAGACTTGGATCATCTTAACCAATAAAATGGTTAATAAAATCAACTTAAATATTAGGAAAAAATGTTTTTTTCCTTATATACAAGTTTGGAACTGCAAAAAAATAATCGTAGTCAAACTCAAACTAATTGATAGTCAACTTAGAATCCATTGCTACAGTACTACATGGACTAATAATTGACTTGCAACATTATGCATGATTTTCTCCCACCCAACTTAACCAACTCACTCTGGCCATGGTTTTGCAAAATGTGGCCGAAAACTTCGGTTAGGTGGGCATCCTTAGGAAATGATCTTATGCCACAGTTGAAGTTGCTTGTAAATGTTTATTCTATGGATGCACTTTTGAACAAGGCTGCGTGGAAGCGTACTCCCTGCCAACGAAGTTAGAAAGAAAAATGTGGAAAATGGGGTCGAAATGTAAATGAAAGGAAGTGTTCGGTGCACATCGCCCCAAAGAGAAGCTACATTGAAGAATCATGCAGGTTCTCATTATAGAGCACTTCATGATTCCTTTCGATCCATTCTTCAATGTAGCTTCTCATTCCAGAAAGATTACAAAGAGCTTGATGAATTTCCTCATTTTGTACTGCATATTTGACTAGCCAGTCATGGACGTGAGCTTGATCAAATTGAAGGATGCTATAAAACTTTTCCAGAGACAAGGCCTTAAACATAGCAACCTATTTATTGAACTCTTGCCTTGTTAAGGGCAAGGAGTTTGAGATTAAGTCGCAGTCTTGGAAGTCGTTGGTTTTCCCGACTAAGTCTATATTTGATAGCCTAATGAATAATTTATCTTTCTTCGATATGGATTGTTCACATGACTGAACAATGAGATGTAGGTTCTTCACTTTTTCTTTCCAACATGCATTCAATTGACCGATCTGGTTTTTGGATGGAAGATCTTTTTCTCTTCTTTTTGTTTATGTCATATTGTTGACAATCTTGCCAAAAGGAATGACCATTTTTAAAAAGAAATTTTCTTCATCTTTTAACTCGGCTTACAAAATCTCGAGCAAACTATGTGCCTTGGTTCTAAGGGAAGTGATGGTTTGTGATCTTTTCCACGCCTTGGTAAGCAGTTCCATTCTTTTTTTGATATTATTCTCCACATTTCATTTATAGGACAAGGAGGGTGGAGGATTCTTTTACATTGGGTGCAGGGGTGCCAAGCATGTCTATTGCCAAAGTATTGACAAGCAATGGCATAGGAATGAAAGCGTCATCCAATTCCTTGACCCGGTTATTCAGTCTGACATTCTCAATCTCCATGCTTCCAATGGAATCATGAAGTGATTCTCCGCTCACGGTGTGAAGTAGACAGATTTGGGATGACCGCATGTTGGTAACGTGAACCTCTGAACGGGATTTTCCTTTCTTATTTTTAACATCTTTTTTCTCAATTATCAATTTTTTGGACTGGCTATAAAAAATAACGCTCTGGAACACAAAGGATTCATCTTCGTCAAAATTTCCGGTGATAGATATGTCCATTGGATGGATATGGTAGATGGCATCTCTGAGCTTATCAAGGAAGCGGATCATGATATCCAGATCAGTGTCAAGTTCCATGTTCTCACTCTGAATTTCTGGCTCTTTCGCCTACCCCAATTTGTTTTTTCTCTTCTTCTCTATTGGAATCTTATGAGAACTATCAATTTTAGAATGAAGAGGGTCGTTATCTTCTCCTCTGTTTGAAGAAATCTGAGTTTCTTTGTTGTTGTGGTGGGTCGTTGGAGCGATGCTCCGGGATTTCATACTTTTTGGAGTGGTATTTGTGGATTAAACACACTTGTCACTGGGGCCTTTCCCCTGTTGCATGTACAATTTAGTATAGCTTTGTACTGTGTCCATTTCGTCGACATCAGAGGTAGGACCCTTGTCGCCACTGTCTCTATTTTTGGGTAGGTGTTTATTTAAAAAACAATTGTCAAGGCCAAGTGTTTGTAAATGTTGTCGAAGAATATTATAGGGGTCGAACCCTCTTATGATTTCAGCATATCTCAGGTTGGATATGCTAGAATGTGCTGCGAAATCATCAATTTTGTTGACGTTTTTCAACACGAACTCCCCTACTTTCCAAGGCAAAGGAATGAACTATTTTTTTCTTCTTCTTTTGGAACAGATGGAACCAATAGTTGTATTGACGTGCTACTTATGCAACAAACATTCTATCTATAATGTGACATGGAAGGAGAGCAGGCTGTTCCGTGGAGCCAAAAATTCTTATCACAGTGTAATTATCCAAAACTTCGAGTGTCCCCTTCTTGTCCAAAAAACTAGTTTCCTGTTAAGATATGCGGGGAGTATCTTATCCTAATAAAAAAACTTTGAAAACAAACAGGAAGCCATTAAAAACCTCATAAAAACAGTGGGAATCCTTGTGCTTCCACAAGGCCTAGTACCAGAACGTTACTCGGTGCAATTCGCAGTTGACATTCTTGGATAGAAACAGTTGCAAAAACTGACAGGAATGCGCTATTGCAAAAAATAAATAGGACGACATATAAAAATTCTTTTTCCTTTTGTAGCTTGACAATTACGAACAGATTTCATGGGAAATTAACCTGCCCCAATCAAAAATGGATTGTTCATTGACTGTGAAATACAAAATATAAAGAGCCATGCAGGAAATATTTGTTGTGGACTCCTGACTGGTTATTCTTGTAAACAACCAGGCAATTTCGTGAAATGGATTTCTAAATGAACTAACTTGCATGCTTGTAATATCTTCAGGAACTAGAAGTGGGTTTTCCAAAAAAATGGGGCAAGAGGTCCAATTTGTTATTATGCTTTGCTAGGAATTGTTTGCAATCTTCTCCTCTAAACATGAATGTTGGCTCCAACAATTTTAGCATCTAGCGGAAGACATGAGGTGACAAAGAAACAAAAGAGTGGTCCTGCAGTGGAATAATTCTTTTCTCTGAAATAAATTTATCAGTGCATGAAGAGACCAGGTCCTTATAGTCAAAAACCTCAGGGGCACATCCTGCATGAGCAATCCCAGAGGTCCAAATTACTTGGTTCTTTGCAGCCGAGGTTGAGTAATAAGAATATGCCCTGGACCACTGGAAGTTCTGGTCCTCGTGGCCGAAGATGTTGAGTGTATCTCCACAGAAATGTTGTCGAGCTGATGCCATAGGTTTATGAGAACGTTGGTTTGTTTCAGATGATTGTTTAAATGAACAGTTAGAGCCGATAATGTAATTCTTCACTAAATCTTGGTTAAATTCTTATGAATGGGAAAGCTCCTCGAGCCTTTCGTTGAGTAATGACAATATGTATGGGTGGTGCATGATGAACTATTAGCAGTAAAAGTTATTTATTGCATATTTAGAAATGTGAAGGTGGTGGGTATGACGAAGAGAAATTAAGGATTGGAGGTTTCGTGAACTTGCGAAGGCCACGACGTGCGAACAGGATTTTATGATTTTGATATCCACACTCGGAAGGGATAGTATAATCCCCCCGCAAATTTTGGTTTAATGCGCATCAATACAAGATCTCCTCGAGCCTTTCGCCCATCAATGACAATTTATACGGTTTCTGCATGATGACCTGTTAGCTCGAGCCTTTCGCCTATCAATGACAATTTATAATGGCTCGTGATGATTACCTGTTAGAATTAAATGCCAAGAATTCCATATTTAGAACAATATATATATATATATATATATATATATATATATATATATATATATATATATATATATATATATAGATAGATAGATAGATATAATCTTTTTATTATAGACAAGTGTGAAGTTGACAAAGACGATGGAGAGCAAGGAAATAATGACAAGCTCTGAAAAGCAGTCGAATGGGATTCAAAAAAGGATTACGGGGATACTCAGGACAACCAAGTGTTGCATGGTCAAATTTCATGTATCAGAATTTTTGAATGCAAAATGTGTAAAACGGAAGAGATCATGATGGTGCAGTTCAGCGAACGATTTGTATATTTGCGAAATTATAGAAAAGTGGCTAAGTATGGATTAGGGAAATTTCTAATTGAATGTGTAGCAATAAGATATTATATATAATTGGCAACTGCTAATTGCAAAGGGGCGCGGGCACAGGAAAGAACGACTACGAACTGAATATTTATTCAACTTGCCAAATCGACGATCCACCAAAGAAATTTGAAGAAATGACGAAGTATGGAAAGCGCACAGACAGGCTTCAAAATGGGGTGACAATAGTTCCACAAAATATGCGAGGACCCGACGGTTAAATTGTATTTCTCAGAAGTTTTCAGTGAAAAATGTATACCACGGAAGAGGGTAAGTCCGGCTGTCAATTTGTATAGTGTGGAACTATGGGTGTTGTTTGTAGGACAAGGAACTATAGAGGAAATACTTTTCCCTTTAATATAGCTTATGTGCCGCAAATGTGGTATGGCTCGTTTTAGCACTTTTCCATCCGTAAAGAAAGGCAATCTTGATCCTGCTAGCCCTGGAGACCATTTGTCAATTTGTATATCGCGAAGCTTCGAATGTTATTTGGAGGTCACAAAAAAGTAGAAGTGAAATGTCGACCCACTCAGTGCACAAGTCCGCTTGTCAATTTGTAAATTGTGGAACTCTAGGTGACAGTTGTAGGACATAGAACAATAGAGGGTCAATTTAGAGAAAGGGGAAGTGGTCGTTGGAAACACATCAATCCGCCAAGCTGTGCAGCAAGACATTTTCAGGAAAAAAATGATTAAGTAACCAAGAAGAGAAGATAAAGGAAATAAAAGAGTGGGAAAATAGAGAGGCGGAAGGAAGTTTTCGTAAGCGCAAATTGGTTTCAAAGAAGCCCCATTGTTGCAAAACCATCATTTTATACTAATTGTCAGCAAATGCATTGTTCAAGATTAGATTTTATTGCAACATGTGCGTGTAAATATGTTCTTGATACATTATTCCATGACTGTAACATATTAAATTAACTACTAAACTTCATTTTCTACTAATTGCCAACAAATGCTTTGTTGAAGATTATATTTTATTGGAACATGTGGGTGTAACTGTGTTCTTGATACATTCTTCCATGATTGCAACATATTAACTCAAGTATTAAAATTATTGCATTATGGGTTGTTATCATTAAAACTTAATAATTGCATGTCTAGAAACAAGAATAACGATTTTGCTGCAACATTGTGCATTGGTATTGCTATGTTCTATCTGCATTACGAATAGAATTGAATGTTGGTTTGAAACTGTGCAATCCATTTTTTCTTTCCATAAAAGGTTGGTGGATTGACACAGTGCATTGTCATATAATTGTTAGATGTTCCATTTTAGAAAAAAATAGCCCAAGTAAACACAATATTGAAGAAGTACGAGAGCATCGAACCATGCCAATGAGAATATGCGTTAAATCCATAAAAGAAGAAGCAACAAAGAGTCGAAGGCAAATATTTCTTAATAGCAAATCCATTTTAAAAAATAAGAAAAACACTGAGTATTGTACATCTATCATTAGAAATTGGACCCAGTTCTTTGGGCCAAAACATTGAACGTATCTACGACAAACACATGCACAGGATCTGTAGTATGCAAGATGCTTGCAGTTTTCTCCTTGATGAATCATCCTGTGCTGAAATTGATAGTTTTCAGAAGCTTCTCATGAGGAAGAAGATGAAAAACATTGCAGGGCAAATGGGATAGCCCTTAGCTAAAACCGTCTCTGCATAGTCCAAAAAAATTGAGGAACACAGGTTGCATGTGCAATTCCAAAGGGCCAAACAAGTCCATTATGGGTGGAAGGAGATGACTAGTAGAAAAATGCCTTGTAGCAATGAGAGTTTTGGACCTGATTCCCGAAGATGTCAATCAATCATTTTTTGGCTTGAAATATATCTCTGGGAGCATCAACATATCATTTCTTTACAGTGAAACTCTTTCACCCAGAACAGACTAATTTGGAACTTTGGAATTCCTACTTTCGTGCTGCAAAGTGGTTATTGTGTTACCGTTGATTTCTTTTCTAAAACTCCTTTTGGTGTTGTCAGGACCGCCATCACCGAGCTGGGAAGTTTCGTTCATTATGGTTGATTTCAATTTGGGCATAGGAGTTGGAAGATTCTCTGCATTTCCATCATCCATTGTCATATCATCGTCCATCAGATCATCTTCTTCTAATTCAGAATTCATGATATCAACTTCTGTGACAACCATGAATGCAACTGAGAAGGTTCTGTGAGCAGGCAGAGTTGCCTTGGAATTCTTTGGCTTGAAATATATCTCTTGGTGTACCAAGGCACCATCTCATTTTTTTCTCTTGGTCGGAGGGAGATGAATAGTAAGAATATGCTCTAGAATAGTTGAACCCCTGGCCATTATACCCCAATGTGTTTACTGTGTCTGGATAGAAATGATTCCACAAGTTATTAAGAATTTTCATTTGTTGGAGACAATGTTTGAAATGAAAATCGGGGAGGGATAATATAACCCTCCGCAAATTATGGTTTAATGCATATCAATGGAATATCTCCTCAAGCATTTCTCTAATCAATGACAAGCTCCAGGGTTCATGTGGAATTAGCTGTCACCATCACAACTCACTATTTCACAATTAGGAAAAAGTGCGAAAGTGGCGGTGATAGAAAAGAGAGATTAAGAATTAGAAATTTCTTAAAAGCGGCAACCTGTCGACGCACAAAAAAAAATATTGCATCATCTTTGAAATGAATACTTGGAAATCATAACATACTTGTGCACAAATATTAGTTTAATTCGTAGTAATGACAAATCTTCTTTGGATTTCCAGACATTAATGACAATGTTAATGGTTCCTACAGGATGACTACTACCATTAAAGCTTAATTATTGCACATCTGGAAACAAGTACAAAGGAAATGACGATGGCGAAACCGATTCCAAGAAATACCTAAGTATGGAAAACGGATGGGCAAGTTACAAAAGAAAAACAACAAAAGATATACCTAGGATACATGAAGGGCCGATGGTCATATTGCATCTCAGTGACAGATATCGATCGTCAATTTGTATGTCACAGAATTTCTAAAAGGGTCAACCAAACAAAAAGTGAAAGTATACGAGTCTATATTGATAATGTTCTTAAACATCGTATTTAAAAATAAAATAAAAATAAAAACATCATATTTAAAAATTATATTTACATATATATATAATTACTCCCTGGAAACTCATTTTTTTTTTAAACATCAAAATATTGTAGAGTGTTAATGAAAACTGCAAATTTGTAAATCGTGAAAGTCTGGTTGGTAGTTGCAGGTGGCAGAACAACGAAAACTCAATGTTAAATCCGCCTTTGCAGGAATCTGTGTTTCAAAGAAGAAAAGCAGAGAGAAAAGAAGAACTAGAAATGTTTGGAAAAATGAGTAATACACACTAAATATCTACTTAGCCACTTTTTGGATCGTGGGTTCTCGGATGGGTTGGCTCTAAATTGGGTATTCATTGTTCCCTAGCCTACAAATAGCATTCAAAATTCCATGATATACAAATTGGCCATCGAACCTATGGGGTGGCTCGCTCAAAATTGCACTCATTTTGTTTCTTTTCATACAAACATACTCATAGTTTCACGATATACAAATTGGCAGATAGACTTGAAGGCTGGCAGCCATGAACGTTTCGTACAAAATTGCATTTCTATTGTTCTGTGTCATTCAAACAACAGTCAAAGTTTTTCCATATACAAATTCACATATGGACTGCAGGGATGGCGGGCCCAACCTTGCGAGTGTTTACGGGTGGCGATCCCTATGAACTATGTCTACCAATGGACTCACGGGCTGGCCATCTCAAAAGTGGGGCTTTGTTGTTCCTTACCCTACAAATAGCACCCAGAGTTCCGTGATATACAAATTGACAAGCCCATTTGCAGACTATTTCAATTTTAAGGGCTTGCTGTTGATGTAATAGCACAATTGGAATTCAACTCGTGAATCCCTAAGTATGAACTCTTACAAGGTATGGACACGAGGTTCTTATAGAGTTTGTATGGATCCCACATTTCATACTTGGCCGCTTTTTCGATTGTGGGTTCTCGGTCTGGCAGGCTCAAAGCTGGGCCTCTATTGATACGTATCCTACAAATAGCACCTAGAGTCCCATAATATACAAATTGATTGTTGAAGTTGTGGACTGGGTTGCTCAACATTGCAGTTCTATTATTCCCTATCTTCTAAACAGGATTCAGAGGAAACGAGTAGTACATAGTAAATATGTGCTTCTCAAAACTATGGACGTGAGATTTTATAGAGCATGTACGGATCCCTCATTCCATACTTAGCCACTATTTGGATGGTGTGTTCTTAGGCTGGCGGGTTCAAAATTGGCCCTTTGTTGTTCCGTGCCCTACAAATAGCACCCACATTTCTGCGATATACAAATTGACAAGCAGACTTGCCAGCTATTTGAATTTTAAGGGACTCGTATTCATGTCATAGCACAATTGTGCTTGGGCTAGTTTATATTCGTTTATTACAATGTCAAATGAGGAAGCGGTCGGTCGGCCTGGTGATATAAAAGTAAGTGAAATCTGAATTCGTCAATCTGTCAGCTTCCACACCTACAATTTTTTTGAAAAATGAGTAATACATACTAAGTATGTACTCTTATAAACTATGGACATGAAATTTGTATAGATTATGTATGGTTCTACCATTCCATATTTAGCCACTTTTTTGGGTTGGGGGCTCTCAGAATGGCAGGCTGAAAATTGGGCCTCTATTGTTTCGTGCTCTACAAATAGCACCCACAATTCCACAATATACAAATTGACAAGCGGACCTGCGGGTTGTCTGGCTCAACATTGCAATTTCATTGTTCTGTGTTCTCCAAATAAAACTCGAAGTTCCACGATATACATATTGACAGATGGACTCGAGGGATGGAGGGTTCAAGTTTTCCATTGTTTACAGATGGCAATCCATACCAACTATCTAACATATCTAAAAACATTATTTTGAACAATAAATTATTAATATTACATATTGATATCGCAGAATTTAATTAGATGACAAAGTTTGTACAAGTTGGTTGGGCAAGTGATATAAAAGTTTTCCGAAAAACGAGCAATACATAGTAAACACGTACTTTTATAAAGTATGGACATGATATTTTATAGATCATATGTGGATCCCTCATTCCATACTTAGGCACTTTTTGGATCGCGAGTTCTCGGCTTGGCATGCTGAAAATTGAACCTCTATTGTTCTGTGTCCTACAAATAGCACCAAAACTTCCATGATACACAAATTGATAGGCAGAATTGCGGGTTGGTTAGCTCAACATTGCACTTTTATTGTCCCATAGAGATTCTGTATTAATTCCATATTTAGTCAATTTTTTGGATCGGGGACTCTCGGGCTGGTGGGCTGAAAATTGGGCCTCTATTGTTCTGTGCTCTATAAATAGCACCCACAATTCCGCAATATACAAATTCACAATCGGACCTGCGGGTTGGCTAGTCAACATTTCACTTTCATTGTTCTATGTGCTCCAAATAGCACTCGGAGTTCCGCGATATACAGATTGACAAATGGATTCTAGGTAAATTATTAATATTAAATATTGATATTGCAGAATTTAATTAGACGAGAAAGTTTGTACAATATGGTCGGGTGAGTGATATAAAAGTATTTCGACAAATGAGCAATACATAGTAAACATGTACTTTTATAAAGTATGGACATGTGATTTTATAGAGCATATGTGGATCCCTCATTCCATACTTAGGCACTTTTTGGATAGCGGGTTCTCGGCCTGGCAGGCTGAAAATTGAGTCTTTTTTGTTCTGTTTCCTACAAATAGCACCCAGACTTCCGTGATATACAAATTTATAGGCGGACTTGCAGGATTCTTGACTCAACATGAGATTTTATAGAGCATATGCAGATCCCTCATTCCATACTTAGGACTTTTTGGATCGCGATTTCTCGGCCTGGCGGGTTGAAAATTGAACCTATATTGTTTTGTGTCCTACAAATAGCACCTAGACTTCCGCGATATACAAATTGACAGGAAGACTTGCGGGCTGGTTGGCTCAACATTTCACTTTTATTGTCCCGTAGCGATTTCGTATTAATTCCATATTTAGCCACTTTTTTGGATCGGGGTCTCTCAGGTTGGCAGGCTCAAAATTGGGCTTCTATTGTTCTGCACTCTACAAATAGCACCCACAATTCCACAATATACAAATTGACAACCAGACCTGCAGGATGGCTGGTCAACATTTCACTTTCATTGTTCTGTGTCCTCCAAATAGCACTCAGAGTTCTGCGATATACAGATTGACAGATGGACTCGAGGTAAATTATTAATATTAAATATTGATATTGCAAAATTTAATTAGAAAAGAAAGTTTGTACAATCTAGTCGGGCAAGTGATATAAAAGTATTCCGACAAACAAGCAATACATAGTAAACATGTACTTTTATAAAGTATGGACATGAGATTTTATAGAGCATATGTGGATCCCTCATTCCATAGTTAGGCGCTTTTTGGATCACGGGTTCTCGGCCTAGCGAGCTGAAAATTGAGCCCTTTTTGTTCCGTGTCCTACAAATAGTACCCAGACTTCCACGATATACAAATTGAGAGGTGGACTTGCGGGCTCCTTGAGTCAACATTGCACTTTTATTGTTCTGTGTCCTCCAAATAGCACTCGGAGTTCTGCAAAATAGAAATCGACAGGACTCCATGACTGGCGGGTTCAAGATTGCAATTGTTTAGGGACGGTCATCCTATCTAAATTTATCTAAAAAAATTATTTCCAGATACTAAATTATTAATATTAAATATTGATATTGTACAAGTGAATTACATTAAATTATTAAAGGATGTTAAATCGCTTATTTTTTTAAAAATGAAGGAAACAAAAGAAAGTTTCTTTAAAATTCTATCACTGCAAGCATTACAAGGACAAATTTCAATTTTAAGGGCATCTTGTTCATACGATAGCACAATTTCACTCTGCACAGTATATATTCGTTGATTTCAAATTATTCAAGGACATTAATTTTACCAAGTTCATTGAATAAGAAAAAATGCCAAAACAACGACCAATTTGAATTTTAAGGGCCTCTTGTTGATATGATAACACAATTGCACTTTGTACACTATATATTCGTTAATTTCAAATTATTCCAGAACAATAATTTGACCCAGTTCATCGATGAAGGAAATCTGCTAAAATAAGCCACATAGTACAATTGCATGGCAGCGCCATAGAAACTATCAAGCGGATCTACAGGCCAGCTGGCTAAAAAAATCAATTATATTGTTTCGTGTCCTCCAAAGAATAGTTGGAGTTCCACGATATACAAATTGATAGACGAAACGCATAACCAAGAACCAACCAAACTTCAAACAGGCTGCAAGAAAGTTCCCAGAAGGTTCCATAGAGCATAACCCATCGGCCTTTGCACCAAACAATTTGATATACAAAGAAAGGATGTTGTTGCATTCCTTTTCTCTTGCATCTGGTATATGTTTCCAGTAAAAAATAACTGGGGCCATGGGATATATGGGGTGTGTTTCCATGCTAATATTATGTGCGTGTAATCCCAACTAGCCAAGTCAAACGAACATTCATCTAGATGCTGAACAAATATTACAGAGACATATGAGGTATTTTCCTTTCGTGCCAAAGTTTGATATATAATTTTTTTTTCCCCTTCTTTAGCCGATATGCAAAATTGCATTGTCCTCATTTAAGGTGAATTTTCTATGTATGTGAAGCTCCCACAACATGTACACATTGCTTTCCTTTTTCTGTAAATAAGTTTCATACGACAGCTCTGCCAACTTAGGAAGCACATTTTGTAACAGAGGTTGGCTAACTGTAGAATGCACGGTTGTGTTTCCCATGGTTCGGATAATAGCATTGATGCAATGTCCATATATATATGGACATTTTTTATTGCATCGCAGACAATCAATCGTATCATCACTTATCAAAGTGAAGGCAGAAGCATGGGAGTTTCATTTTTCACATACAGGTTCAAAGGGGGTCAAGTACACATTGGCTGCAACTAAAACACCTTCAACCTAGGAACGCGAGCATAAGAATTAATACATTGAACAATATAATACACAACTGCACCCCCCCTCCCCTTAAAAAAAAAGTAAACAGGTGCAAAAATTTGTGCAAGACCATTTCTATGAGCAAAGTGAGGATGATTTTGTGGATGTATACGCACAATAGTTGTAGAGCTAGCTAGTTTCTTCAAATCCTCTATTATATCTGCTTGCAACTCTGTTACAAACGTTGCTTGGGTTGTCTGAAAGATCCTTTCTCTAACATCCCTCTTCCTTGTTATATTTTTTAACAACATAAGTGGAATCTACCCTTTATGCAATTGTTGTTCCATTGATGAAAACAAATATGAATATGTATCGAACAATTGTAGCTGCAACATGGAACAATGCAATATTTGTGTAACTTATCCAAGATACATGCACATGCGAAAGTAAAGGACAAAATTGAATATGAAAAGCGGTACCATTGCCTTGTTGTTGTTTGACCCTCCATATTTTATATGGAGAATGTGTTGCGAGGCAAATTTCCTTGTCAGTGTGACAGTTGCCCCAATCGTTCCGATTGGGTAAATATCAGTGCTCTATGAAAGCTGGCTAATAGTCGAATCTAAGATGAAATGATATTTTGAACAAACAGCGGGAATTTTTTCCACAATGCCTGTTTCGTTCAGTGAAATAATTAGATCACAATCACCACGGTCATATACTGTTTTGGGCAATATATTAAAATTTGTAATGGATATCCCATTACACAGCAATATCTTTTCTGCATGTTTCTTGACAAGTTGTGGAGGAACAGTCAATGTCACTGTCATCATGGCCTCCTTGTCTATCATGTCAGCATGCATAATGGATCTACTTTTGTTTTCCTTGTCCAAGTAGGTGCTATAGACAACCATTATGTGCCCGATGAACACTTGTCTAGATTGGCAGTTGTTCAAGCCCTCTATTAACAGTACTTTGGATGTCAAAACTCTAGACCTGATGACATTTTTTGAACAGGAAAACTAAAGTGAATGGTAGTGCACATTTTTTTTTTTTTGGTGTATTCTTCTTTCATTGGCATAAATCTACAAGTACACACATAGCTTTGATGAACTATGGAGCTAGAGTTTCACAACCAGACCTCTTAGTCTGTGGAAAATGCAGCGCGTTCGACGTTTTGCTTGTAGTTGTTGATACTTCTTGCGAGCTGCAAACCATGTATTTCATATGACATCAGCATATCTGCCATGCCATAGATGAATATATACCACAAGATATTTGTTTAGTAAACATAGTAAGAGAAGAGCGTATGCATCTTTACCTTTGGCATTGTCGGTCTGTTGATGTCTGGGATGACTGACTGCTCATGCCCATGTCACTAGTCCAACTATTTCTGATGTAAGCATGTGCAGATGAACATCAAGACTGAACAAGCATATGCATTGTATATTGTGCATCAGAAGAACTAAATAACTGTAAAAATGTATACATCTGATTTTTTTAACTGGAAAAATATTTAACAGTAAATAGGGCGTGAGTGCGGGGCACCATGGACAATTTGTATATCATGGACCCCCGGAAGCCAGGGTAGCAATCTTCAACCTGCCAGCCTGACACCTGCAATATAGAAAGTGGTTAACTATGGAATAAGGTAGAAGCACGACCACATATGTGAATCATTTGGTCCACCAACCGTTGCACGAAGGAATTTTCGGAAAGCACACTAAGCAAATGAATTTGAAAACAAATAGGATAATAAAACTAGAAAAAGTAGAAATAGGGAGGGCAGAAAGGCCCATTACTGCCAAGTCATCGTTTTCAAGTCTAATATTATATTCCCCCACTCATTTTGTATATTTAATTTACCAGCACACTTGGTATAACTTTTAGAAGATTGTACCACAGAACCCTCTATTGTTGTACAGACCAATTCATCTCCCTGTCCAAGCAACCTGTTTTTTCCAAGGCAGCAACACCGAATATGCAATGCACATGAAGGAAAGTTAGTATGAAGACAGACATCTAAAAGAAAGAGAAATATGTCTATTTACCCGCCAAAGAGTCCATCGTCCTATCCAACCATTATGTTTGTTTAAATGTAGCAATGCATTGAAAACACAACGGACATGAACTAGCTTAGTATGCAGGAAGGCATGTATTGAAGATAACTTATAATGAAGACATACATGTAAAAGAAAGAGAACAAGGGTTATTTACCCATGAAAGAGCCCATCGTCATCTCCACCTATTATGTTTGTTTAAATGTAGCAATGTAGCGAAAACACAACGAGCGAAGCAGGTTAGTATGCAAGAAGGCATGTAACGAAGACAACTTACCATGTAGGAAGGCACACAACATGTACATATAATAAACTAGTTGAACACATATACGGACCATAAATGAAATGAAAAAAAAATCAATATGAAACAACAGTACAAGCATGCACCTTTCTATATCCTCTTCAACCAATGCAGTGGAGAATCACTCGTTTTCTCCAGCTATTCAATTTGTTTGAATGTGGGAACACACAAAATACAATGAACATTAATGGAAGTTGGTATTCACCGGAGAACAAGAAATATGTACATACACTAAAACACACTCAATGAACAGTCTAAAAAGGCAAAAACATGAACCTTTGCGCTTCTCTATCCATGGTTGTAAATGTGTAATTTTGTTTCCCTGCCCAAAATATATTACAAGGCACAAAATATCATGCAATTGCATGGTCGTAGCTAAACGATTTTTAGTTTTGCGTGGCAATTTATCTAGATATGCTTCCACCGATGGAAATACATGTTATTTATTCTCTACACAGATTGATGTGCCCACGATACAAGTTTTCGGTTTTCCGTGGAAAAACACTCAAACATGCTAAGCCATACATCAAACTTTGTTGCACATATCATATCTCAAGCACAACACAAATTTTATCGTGCGCAAACCAGTCTATGTAGAGGAGAAAGAACATGTAATGTCATATCGACACATCTAACCATACATGGTTTATAAATGTAGCCTTCATACATATGCTTTATTCCAACAAAAAAACAACAGATATTGCAATTTCACATGTAATCCTTGAACAATTTTGCATGCAACTATTTTATTTCATGCCAGCAGTGAAGCACCAACAAAATCTCACAGAATAATAGATATCAGCCTCGGCAGATAGGCAAAATAACACAACTGGATGTCGACTTCTGAGTGCAGGGGCTGAACACCGTAAAACACCCCAAAAAAGAATAATAATCCAAAAAAAAAAGAAAAAAAAATCTCCAACCACCATCATTCGACCCCAACCTTGCAAGGTCGAATCAAACAAAAGAAAACATCAAGCACCAAACCAGTGAGAAAGCATGAACAGGCTGAACTGCACCTCCAGGGCTCCAAAGTGCAAACCCAGGCAAAACAAACAGAACCAGCAAGAACCATCGAGCCAGTAAACAACATATGTATCTCCAATGATTACGAAACTGCAACCTAAGCACAGAAGGAACCAGAAACATACGAGGAGCATGCAACTACAAATAAAAAAAAATTATTACTTGCAAATTGAAAACACTGAACAACAAACAAGGAATACAAAATGAAACTATGGCATCGAAACTTACTTCAAAACAATGAATTGCAGAAGCGTAGGTCGAATCGTGGGCGAAACAACAACAAGTAGCAACTGAGAAACTAGTGAAGAAGAAGCATTGACCGAACCAGTAAAAAATGTATGTAGCTTCAACGATTATGAAATTGCATTGCAAAGGCAAAACAAGGATGAAACATACAATGGCTATTGAACTGGCGGTGGACAAAGAAGACTGTGCAAATTCACTGTAACTGTATAGAAAATTTTGAGGAAATATGTACTCCGAGAAGCGTATTTACATAAACATTTAAGGTTGTCAGGTTGTCTAAGGACCTTGCGATATGCAAACATTTAAGCTTTCGGGGATGTTGGAGGACGTCGCGTCATGTAAACATTTAAGTTGTCAGGCCTATTGAGGCATCTTAGAATAAGTGTCAATACATTTCAACAAAAATACATCTAGCAAAGACGCTATAAACTTTGGAATTCTCAATCACTATAAACCTTGGTTGAATGTTCTCATGGATTTACTGACTGCAGAGTTTATAATGCTTATGGTATGTTTCCCGATCGAGGCACCTGCAAAGTTGTGCGAGTCGTCTATCCTGCCACTGAAAATGAGCTTCTGGACTTCGTTGCCAAGGTTGTTGAGAAGAAGTAGAATATGAGAGTTGTGATGCGATACTCCCACAATATTCCCAAGCTAGTATGCCCTGGTGGAGTGTCTGGTCTGATCATAAGCACTCGCGATCTAAACGATGTTGTTGAAGTGGACAAACCCAACAAGAGGATGACATTCGGGAGTGGTGTGACTCTCGTGGATCTCATTGATGCTTCTTCTGAGGAAGGGTTAGCTTTGCCTCATTCGCCTTACTAGTTAGGTGTTACTCTAGGGGGGAATGATAGGGATGGTAGTCATGGTAGTTCCCTGTTCTGCAAGGGTAGTGTTGTTCATGAATATGTTGTAGGGATGAGGTTAGTCATCTCGGCTTTGAAACATGAGAGATATGCTAAGGTTGTGAGCCTCACTGAAAAAGACGAGGATCTAAACGCAGTCAAAGTTTCTTTAGGGGTTTTGGGAGTCATTTCTCACATATGAATAGATTCACAAATCTCAAAAATTAGAAATGGGTTTTATTAATGTTTTCAATTTTATTGTATTTTTTTGAATATAATACTAGTATAGATCCAGTTTTATCGGTTCTATGAAGAGTCTAGAGCGATTAAATCTCTCGAGGTGCAAACCTTTCCACCTTACTGTGTTTTTAGAGTGAAAAAGGAAGGTCAAGGAGAAATATATATGTAAACTCTAATTCATTTTAATTTTTATATAAATATCTATATATATTTCATTTAGCAAAAAATTAGAAATATACAATTTTCATTAGAAAGTGATTCCAATTATGTTAAATCTTTTTAGATGCAAACCCTTGGAGAGATTTCATTCCTGTGGAAACTTCGTAGAAATGAAGTTAATATACACGGTTGTTATCTTTATTGTTGGTTTATTTGGGACCAAATATTGTCCAATGAGTTGAAGATTTTCATGCTCTATTTATGTGAATACTACTCATGTTGACGTTTGACGTTTTTTCTGTGTTGTAGTGGTGGCACAAAGCGATTTGTTTTGTGAATATTCCAGTCAAAATGATTTGTTTCATGTGGATTTGCATTAAGGACTGCATCCTCACTGGAATTAACTATCAGAAAAGAGGTGGCATTGGCCCTTCGGTATGTGCCCTGTGTTTAAAAGATGAAGAGACTCCCACACATATTTTTGTACAATGCCAGAATTCACAACACATTTGGATTGATGTCCTTACAACATTGAGGATTGATCGCGAGTGGAAGAGCTCCACCATTGAAGAAAACTTGAAACTATGGTTCTTCAAACTTCCAAATTTAAGACATGTTCATTTTCTGATTATGTGGGGCATATGGAAATTCAGGAACAAAATTATGTTCGAAAACTAAAACTTGATCCTTTGATACATAATAAAATTCTTCTATCCATAAAAGAACACACAACCAAAGTGGAAGAAAATAAATTGGATGTTTTACTAAACCCAACTTATTTTAATGACAACCCAATTGGTTTCTTTGATGGTGCAGCTGCAGAAAATAAGTGTGGCATAGGAATTTATCTCAAAATCTCTTTTAGACACACTGTCAAAAACATTTCACTGGAGGTAAAGGAAATAATATGAAATCCGAGCTAATGGGACTCTAGGGAGTCCTATTACTTGCCACACATCTCTCTATAAAAAATCTAATGGTGGTAGGTGATTCCAAGGTCACCATTGATTGGATAAATAAAAAATCCAACTTCGATCTTATTTATCTCAGTTATTGGAAGGACAAGATCAGATGTTTAAAGAATGGTTTCTAGACCATAAATTTTATGCACATCCATAGACTACAACAAAGAAGTGGACAGCCTCTCTAAAAGGGCACTCAAAGACTCTTTAGGCTGGCTATTTTTAAAAGACCTTGACAAGGAATCTATTGTTAGAACGGGAAAATTACACATCTTATAGTGAGATTTTCACTTAGACATAACAGTCATGTTAAACTTAGTATTTATCAGTTTAAGTGATTTTATGAATCTATAGGTAAATACAGTAGAAGGAGAAAGAACACATTTTCTTATTGAAAGATATATTTTTATAATAGAAAGTTTCATTTGATTCTAATAAAAATAACAATAAAACTATTTTTTTTTAGCATGGAAAAGAAAAGGTAACCCTCCAACTGCAATCTATGTTTAAATGTAAATCACAAACAAATTCACGGATGACGACGATCTCCAAGACAGGATAGAGGAGTTTGGCGAGGAGCACGAATTCGCTGCTGTTACGTGGTACTCTTCTATAAAAAAGGTCATTTATAGGAAGGAACATCGCAAGCCTGTTAGTTAGGATGGGAATGGAGTAAACGATTTAACCGGATTTCAAACTATTGATAATGGGATCATAGCCTCTGTAAGGAAAGCTGGTAAGAGAATCCAACATGCACACATTCATATAGATTGATATAAATACCGATAACATGTAAGGTTGAGTTAATTAAATTCACTGGTTTTTTGGTGTTATTCTTCCGGATTCATCGCAACAGTGAAGAATACCACCAAAAACTAAAACTACTGATTGCAGAAGTCTTAGAACTGAAATGCACTGTTCTTAATTTCTCTTAATTCATTAATCTTTGATTTGTAGAGGAGACGGAAGAAGCCAGCAACAACGCTGCCGGCAAGTGCGACCTCCTCGAGCTTGCAGCTGGTAGTATTATAGATAAGAGCAGAGGACTAAAGAACGATGGTCAAGTTTCAGGATACCCAGTAATTGGTTATCAGAATGACATGCAATCATCTGGATCATGTCTTAAGAGTAAGGAGGACTCAGCTTGCCCATGAGATCCTCGAATCGAAGGCTTATTTTTCTTTGAGATTGGAATCGGTATCCTCAAATCTATTGTCTTCCTTTTAGTAATAACTTCGGATAAAAAATGATTATCCTCAAGATAGTAAACGTGCAATAATAACAAGGTTGCACGTCTAAGAGTATTGTCCGGGCTATTATAAATATTCTAGGCATGGTATCCCTATCCAACCATCCCTTTTTTCCACATTTTCAACAACAAGCTTCACCAACTTATATCTTACCAGCCATAAGCACATGGGACAACCCTTACGATAACAACCATAATGGACATGAAACCATGGAGGAAACATCCCCATAACATGGAAGCTTGTCTCTTCCCCCTTCCCATGAGTGTCCCCCTTCCCATGAGTGGTTGCCTCCTAATATAGATATAATGTCAATGTATACAAAATATAATGGAAGATATTTTCTTGCATCAAACTCTTATCTCTTCCAAAGGATATGACATATATGAGTGAGTTTGTATGAAGATGATGGTCGAAAAAGTGGCAATGGGTGGTCAAGAATGCACACACTTGTGCCAGCACGCTCGTTCTTAGAAACACACCTGTTCTTGTGAGCGTGTAGCCTCAATGTTCCTTGAACGGCCATGCACGTTGCTAACTTAATGAAAAATATGTGTTCTTAAGAATGCATGTGCCTTCATGTAATGTAAATTGGGAAAAAAGGGCCACACCTAGTCCATTGTTACAAAAGAGATTGAGCAACATGTTTTTCCTTTCCTTGAGAAAATTGAAGAGCGAATTTAGGAGAGCTTGAGGAGGAATTGTATGACTCTTCTTACATGGTGTTTGATTAGTTCTAATGAAGTTTCTAAACCTAATTTTTTTTGTATTTCATTTTTTTTTAATTATCAAAACAAATAAAAGTTTAATTTTCCCTTATTTAAATGCAACATATTTAAATAAAATGGAGCCTGCACCTAGAGAAAACCCAAACCCACCATCACCACATGAAGACAAACCAAAATTTGAAATTGATGCAATACAATCAAGAAATATCAGAGAACCCTCACATCTTTCGCTAGCCATATCACTAGATACATTGTTACTTTGATCGCAAATGGTTAAGGCCAATTATCACAATTTTTTTATTACAAGAAAAAAGTGTTTTACTATTATAGGATGGGTCTAGATAGAAACTAGGTTACATACCTCAACATTTTAAAACAATATTTTATGACATTGTTTATTGAGCCTAGAAATGGAACACAACCTTTAGTCACAAATAAACACATTTGTGTGGACTGGTGCACCTACCAAGCTTTTGTAGACAATTGGTTGGATAGTTGGTTCATGGTTTTTGACAAACCTCCCTACAATTGTTTGACAACACAGGTATTCCAACAGAGGACGAACACCTTCAGTAACCACTCACATAACCAGATCAAAGATCAACACACTGATGTTTTCA
>SNQJ01S0005620.1:236028-256880 GCA_010110895.2 Picea sitchensis
TATAGTGATTCACTTTTATACTTGAAGTGAAATACACTTTACAATTTTAGCATGAACTTTTTCAAAAAAGGTAACAAAAGAGAGACTTGAACTCAAGACCTCTTACTTAATAAAGCAACTTTTAACCAAATGATCTAGCAAAAGATATTGTAATGTTCATAAGGAGGATTGTTGTTGTTGTTGAAGATGACCTTGGAGAGCGTGCTAAAAAAAAAAATTTTTCACACAAGAAAAAAATTTCGTTTCTCGATGACAACAAGGGTTAGATCTCGGTTAGCTTACCCAGAAGATGCACCTTTTCCTATCTGTTTCTGATTTCTTGAGATCGTACAAGGTGCAGGACAAAGAGAATACGTAGATCTAAAAGAGTAGCAACCCGAAAATAAATAAAACAAAACCAAAATAAAACCAAAATACTACTCTGCAAAAATTTAAAAAGATGTGTATTCAAGATTTATACCTCCGAATCTGACTGTAATGGTCGTATCTTGGGAAAACATAAACCTTTTCGAGTGAAATGAAAAGTGTTCCTAATTGAAACGAGCACTCCGGACGTAATGGAATAGTCCTCTCAGCCCAGAAATGTACGAAAATGACAAAAAGTGGAGATGAGGCAACTCAGCTTCACGATCTCGATCTTCAACATGAGTGGGTCTTAAAACAAGCTTTGATACCATGTTCGACAACACAGGTATTCCAACAGAGGATGAACACCTTCAGTAACCACTCACATAACCAGATCAAATATCAACACACCGATGTTTTCACATGGTAAATCCCCTACGAGGAAACATCCACGGCCCCAGCCAACGCGACCACTTGGAGCAGTTTATTAATGCAAAGAAAAAGATTACAGAGAGATTTTACAAGAGAGTTTCTCACAATCAATCATCGGCAAATGACCCTCCATGCTCTTTAAATAGAGATCATGGACCAATCAGGTGTAAATCATTATCATTTCATACTAAATCATGAGAAGTATCGGGGCCTTTCATGGAATTTGTATGGTCTTCATCACTAATAGTGTGTTTTCCCAATTCCATTTTTTTTAATAAAAAATTAGTTTCCAAGAATATGCAACATATAGAGTTAGGAAATATTAACATTTGCATAAGCAGTGAGGCATATAATAATAAACAATGTTGATAAATGAATTGTTCTACAATTTTCAACTTAGCAGGGTTTATAATATTGATGTTTTGCAAATGTCCAATTTATTAATAAGAAATCAATTATAATATTGTTGTGTTTCTACATGTTGTTGTTTCTAAGAGAAATGAACCATGTCCATCTGGGATGGATAGATTTCCCCATTCCCAGGTATCACATGTCAAGTTAAATATGTTTTAATGTGAAATTTGTTCTTTTATTTTTATTGAATTTCATGTTTTTGTACTAATAAAAAATATTTTAAATGTGCATGTAGGATGGTTCATCCTTCATCTAGTCACCACCTCCCCCATTTGGCATAGCATTTTTCCGAGGTTATAGGGTGAGTCTAGTACTTGACCACCCTACCCCAGCACTTGGGATTCCATTCCCTCCCCCCAAGGTACTTCCTCCCATCATACAACCCATGGGGGTTTATCACCAACCACCCCCACTGCCTTTTCCCTCCCATCCATTCACAGTGGATGCACTTGTCCACCATGCACTAGTCCACCATATTGTATCCCCAATTGTTGTTGCACCAATCCTCCATGTTGTATCCCCCATTGTTTCATCCACTCTGGTTGCACCATTTCATCATCATGCAACCCCCCTTGTATCACCCATTGTGGCTATATAGTTGATGTTGCCTCAGAGAAAATTATACAGTTGAGTGCTCCATCTGCTAACCAATTTTATCCATTCCTTTAGTTATTCATAGTGAGATCATGGAATTGATTTAAACCATTTTTTTGTTAAATTTTGTGCTTTGATTCTTGTAATTTATATGGGGAAGCATCACGAAGAGTTTAGGGTTGTGAAGGTCAACACTCTTAGAACTTACACTATCATTTATAGTGAGTTTTATTGGCTTTAATTATAAAGTATCATTTTGTAAGTGTGTTAATTCATTGTGTAAAAAAACTTATAAAATGTTGTTTCTTTTTCTAGTCTCTAGAAAGATGAATTACTGTAAGACACAAGAAGACTTGATTTTTCACTTCAAGTAATAGGAGGAAGATCATATTCAATGATTCCCCTGGTAGTGGCAAGGGTGGAAATGGTCAATGAGTGACCAATGAGTGTCATTTTTTCTATCTAGGGAACTAGATACCATTCTTCCATGTTTATGCATGAGGGGCCCCTATGTATCTTGGGCATGATGTGAATTTTTTTTAGAAATGTGCAATGAACTGATTTTTTGAATATGTATATACATTTCATGACACATGTTCTATGAATTGAAGTTTTTGTTTATTTGATGTTGATGGATGGATATGATGATGACTATGGTGATGATAATGATGTAGGAAAATCAATAAAAAATTTACATCAAAAGGAATGTATAAAGGATTTATGTAGTTTTACAATAAATAAATTCAAAGAAATCATCTTAAGATCCTCTTAAAAAAATGGAATCATAGTTACATCCACTAGCAACATCACCTGTAGTGCAAATGACATTGTATAAAATTAAACTTTCCATTTTCCATATAGAAAATCAAACCCAAGAAAACCCCCATTCATATATGCAACAAATTGACAAACCCAATGATGGAAAATGCAACACTTTTCACACCCACAATTTCCCATCATTGGACATTGATAACAAGCGTATAGAAAAATGACTTCAAGAAATAAAATATTTTTCATTTACCATCATTTCCCTATAAAATTGGCATATGCATGAAGATTAAATGGATTAGGAGGCCTTCCAATAAAATATTCTTTGAAATTTGACCCCATTAGAATTAGACATGTTATT
The DNA here is from genome assembly GCA_010110895.2 of Picea sitchensis. NCBI lineage: Eukaryota > Viridiplantae > Streptophyta > Pinopsida > Pinales > Pinaceae > Picea > Picea sitchensis. The sequence continues at coordinate 238,943 of SNQJ01S0005620.1, forward strand.
ATTTACACAACACATTCTTGTGTTAGACATCAACCTAGTCTACCTCATAATAAAATTAAATCAATGCAATTTCATTGTATTTGAGAATGTTCCCCTTGAAATGAAAAGAATCAACATGATGCAGAATGGGATTTTGAATATGTTCTAAAATTGCTAATAAGAATGCACCATGCATGTAAATGCTCATTGAAAATGTGAACTTTGTCATTTCATCTTGCAAATATTATTAAATACTATGACTTTATGACGATTGATGTAATACCCCAAGGACAAGCCCCAGTTATGCCTATGTATTGTAAACATGTTGTATAGGCTGGTGAGCCAAGTATATATAAGTCGGTGGGCTTATGTGTTTATTAGGCCGGAGAGCCTAGGAGTTAAAGGCTAGGAGCCTGATTTTGTATATGTAATTATGCAGATCATTAATATAATATAAAAAAAACATCATTGCGTGTAGACCAACCATGAAGAAAGAGTGATGGGGGACTAAGCTTCCACAAGACTGGGTAAGGGAGAAGAGGCTAAGTGTTGGGCCTAGAGGCTAAGATATGGGGCTTACCTCTAAAAGGGATAATAATTTATTATTATTTCCTAAAAGGATAAGGTGGACAATTGTTGAGTGTTTTCCTAAGTTCTTGGAAATAAACGTATGCAAAATGGAGTGCATGCAGCTCCAAGAAGACATGTGTCGACTTGGGCGCATGCAGTTAAAGCTGCAGAAGTCAGCCATGGAGGTGGTTCACTACCCATTCTGTCATCCTCCACCTGAGTTCATTGGAATCCTTCCTCGAGAACCCATTTGGTCTCTGCACTGGACCTCTGCATAGCCACACACCTTTGAAAATAATATCTGTGAAGACAACCCGTGTCTTCTGTGAAACCTGAGCATCCCGAAATTATCTATGTCATGTGTGTTATAATTGTGGGTTGTGGTGGCCACGTAATCCCTTGGCCGAGTGTGGCTTGTCACTGTCGTTTGTTCCTTTCTGAGCCATGTGGTTGTCCTCCCAGTGTTGGAACGGAGTTAAAGAAGCAGGTTGTCAAGCCTATGTGCAACACTCTCTCCAGGTGAGGGAGGTGGTTGTGGTTGAAGAGGCAGGTTTTAGGCTTGTGGGAAACTATCTGTAGGTGAGATATTGTTCTGAGGAAGTGAGAACTTCTAGAAGGGGTCCCGTAGCTACTACAAAGCTTTGATACTTCTGTTCTGGCCTCTTGTTGAATCCCAAAGCAAGGGAGGTGAAGTAGTTGATGGACTATTTTGTGTGACAGTGAAGGTGTATACTCCTGGGGTGGGATAGGCATGTGAGGAATGAGAGTTTGTGAGCATCATGCATAAGTGGCTCCGGGGAGATAATATTTTCTCATAAACTGTGTGTCTTTTATTGAACTTGCCTAACCTAGGATTCCCTTGCCCAGTGGAGCTTAGTCCTTGCTCGAGGGTGACCTACTGCTGAGAATGATGAGTAGCACAGTCTAAGGTTGGGGGTTTCATGGAAGGTCTGCACGCAGTTGGTGGTGTTATCCCAGTTGAAAAGATAGGTATAAATTATGTTCTTAATCTTATGTTATGCATACCTGTGATAATTGAATGTCATCATGTATTCTATTGCGTATATGAATTACTGTTAATTCTATTTGAATCTGTATGGTAACAGTAACTGTGTGTTATGTGTTTTAAATTTTATTAAAATGCGTGTTATATATAGATATGTGTGAATGTTCCACAGTGATAGCATTGCCCAACCAAGTGATGGTTGGGGATGTTAAAAATTGGTATCAGAGCCCAAGGTTTCAACACTGAGTCTGGATGGGCCATGTTAGTGGAAATTGAAGCAAGAGTTTTGGAAAAGAATTTTTGTCGAGATGGAAAAAATTCAAGTTTAGAGCAAGTTTTCCGCACTAAGCCTAGATGGGTTGGATAAGTGGTCATTGGACCCAAGGTTTCAAGTGGAAATCATGTCTGGAGGGACTAATTTCAGACCTCAAAACCTTCCTGAGTGTCAACAAGTTACCTTGGTCGTGTTACGAAGCTCAGGAAGAGTAGCGGTATTGTAAAACCACAACTGAAGTGGTATTGGGCTGCAGAGTAATGTGGATCATAGGATCTATTCAGAAGGAAGGGGATCCCTTTTATGACCATCAGTTCTGGTGAACGTGCAGGAGGGTTATCTTGGAAGCTTTTCGGAGTACGAAAATCGGGACAAGTGGGGTGTGTTGAGGCACAAACTTATGAAACCCGAAACTTCAAAGTCTCGAGGGAGATATACACCGTAGATCTAGGGAAGAGAGCTTGACCGTATGATCAAGCAGAAGAGTAGAATGTAATTTTAGGAATTTGGCTATCTAGAGAAGTGGGATGTGTCGATGCACAAACTTCTGAAGTACAAAGTTCCAAAGTAAAGGGTGGACATAGTGGGGTCGTATGACGTCGCCTGGGATGATGTGGACCTTCCTAGGTGTGCCACGTGCCACCATCTAGGTTGGTGACTTTTGTACTATGTGGAACATGGGTAAGAAGTTCGGAATTTAGAAATTCGAATGAAGGAAAGGAAGCAAGTGTGAGAACTTCTGAAGTCCTGAAGCTCCAAAGTCCTGAAATTTCGTTGATGGAAGTACACAGTGGGTATCGGTTATTGGATGTTAGATAGATGAGAACCATTGATCCACACTACTTCTCAAGTTTGATAATTAGAACTCCGAGAGACTGTGGAGAGGTACTTTGAAGAATCCTCGAAACACTAAGTCCCGATTTGCAAAGAAAGGATCTGAACCATTGGATCGTGGGGAAGTCAGGACCATCAAACTGATGTGTGTGAAGTTCGAGTTTTGAAATAAAAGAGATGAGCTAACTTCTGAGGACGTGAAGCACGAAGTCCCGAAGCACTTGGAAGTTGGGGCCTAGGTCATAACCCAACGTCACAATCAAAAGGGCCTAGCGGGAGGAGCTAGTGCCTAGGGGATTTGCGATTTAGAAAATTGGGAGTATCGGGTTTGGCACAGAGTAGAATACCTGAAACGTGAAGCCATGAAGAACCTTTTTGTATAGGCAACTGGTCATGACCTGTGATCATGTGGATTGAGGACTAAGAAATCTAAACATTTTCTTAAATCGTGTTGGTTTATGAATTATGTGGGAATTGTTAAGGATTGATAGCCTAACAAATTCCAGTTGACTGCACGTTACGTTTGCAGAGTTCAATGAGTGTTAGGACCGAACCGAACTGCCATTGAGTGCATAGAAATGGAGGAGACATAGAATGCTTCTAGTTTAAAGAATGAAGCAAAAGGAATGGATGTTCGTTTAGGAGTTGAAGGCTCGAACTCTAATGGGCATGGATAAGAGATAGATAAGGAAGGAAACATGATGAAAATCATTGAAATATTGCAGAAAGATGCCCAAACTCACCGAGCAGATGGCAGAAAGCTCAGTAAAAACAGGGAGAATTCAACTTAAAGTTGATGAAGAGTTTGGAGAGAATAGAAAAGAAGTTGGATAAGCAGAGTGACTCAATCAAAATAGAGAGTCGCAAAACCCCTGAGAAGAAGAGAAGATCATGAAGTGTTAGCAGGCATCATCGCCACTCCATGAAGCAATCCAATAAGGAGGCACACAATAGTTCAAGCCCATCTCCTACCAGAAAGAACATGAGATCTGGAGTGGATGATATGAAGGGAGAAATGAACAATATTAAGCCTCCTACATTTGATGGAGAATACAAGAAAGAGGAATATGTCAAAACATGGTTGCTTGGCATGAGAAAATATTTCCAACTGCATAATTATTCCTCTCATCCATAAGAAAGAATTACAATGTATCGACTAAAAGGAAAAGAATCCATGTGGTGGGATCAACTTGTGCAGGTGCAACACATCAGAGAGAAAGATATTACTTGGAAGGAGTTCAAGAATTATTTTGAAAAGAAATACTTAACTAAAAGATATTATGACAGAAAAATGAAAGAGTTCTTTGAACTCAAGCTTGGTGGCATGACCATTGATGAATATGAGCGAAGGTTTTTGGAATTATTGAAGTATGTTTTGTTCATCAAAGATGAGACTGTCAAAATTCAAAGGTATCTGAGTGGAATACCACATTCCATTGGGGACAAGATTCAGTATGATGACCCTAAGACTATGGAAGAAACTATCAGGAGAGAAAAATGCTTGTATGATAAACAATATGAAAATCCTTCCTTCCAGAAGGCTTGGGATGACCATAAGAATTTTAGGAAAGAGCAGAGGTCGAAGGGAAACAAACCTCCATTTTTTAGAAATAGTCCTCAAGGACAGTCAGGTTTTAGAGAGCTTGGGAAGGCTGAAGTAGGTGGGCAATTGCCAAGGAAAACACCTATGGAATGTTGGGGTTGTAAAGGAAATCATAGGTACAGAGACTGCCCCCATAGAAATGACAAAGTGATAATTGTCCACAATGTTCAGCAAGCTGAAACAGTGGAGGACATGGGCAGAAGTGTACCAAGGATCTATGCAGCCTTGGATAACAAGCAGGCTGAATTCCAATTGCATATTATTGAAGTGGAAGGTATGATCAACAACCAACCCATTTCTATTTTAATTGACTCAGGAGCTATTCATAGTTATGTAGATCCTAGAGTGGTGGAAAGTTTTCATTTACCAAGAATCAAGCATGAGAAATCTTGGTTAGTGTAGTTGGATACAGGAGCCAAGAGAAAGTTTGTCGAGTTGGTTAAGTCCTTTCTAGTGGACATGAATGGACTGAGCACAAGGGATGAATTGAACATTCTCCCTTTAGGTTCTTATGATTGTCTAATTGGGATGGAATAGTTGGACCAACACCATTCCATCTTGGATTGTCATAACAAGGCATTCACTTGCCTAGATGAGGAGGGGAATCGGAGAACAATCCAAGGAATTCCCATAGCTATTGCTATCAGAGAAGCAATGCAGTTGAAGAAGTTCTACAGAAAATTTTGTCAATTATTTGCAACCCATGTGGAGGAAGCATCTAAGGATGAGGTCTCAAAGATTTAAGATAATGACGTACCAAAAGAGTTTGGAGATGTATTCCAGGAGGTACCAGGATTACCCCTGAAGAGAGATATTGATTTCTCTGTAAACTTGATGACTGGAGCAACTCCAATATCAAAATATCCTTACAGAATGAGTGCACCAAAGTTGAAAGAACTACAATTGTAGCTTGAAGAGATTCTAAAGAAGGGGTATATACACCCAAGCAGGTCACCTTGGGGAGCCTCGGTCCTGTTCGTGAAGAAGAAGGAAAAAATGCTGAGATTGTGCATCGATTTTAGGCAGTTGAAAAAAGTGACTGTTAATAAAAAGTATCCTTTGTCGAGGATCGATGATCTCTTTGACCAGTTGAAGGATGCTAAGATATTTTCAAAAATAGATCTTAAATCAGGGTATCATCAAGTAAGAATAAAGGATGAAGACATCAAGAAGACCACCTTCAGAACAATGTATGGTCACTATGAATTCACAGTAGTGGAATTTGGGTTGTCAAATGCACCTGTTGTTTTTATGTGCCTAATGAATGTGTGTTTAGGGAATATCTATACAAGTTTGTCATAGTATTTTTGGATGACATCTTGGTGTATTCCAAGTCAGAGGAAGAGCATGAACAACATCTGAGGATGGTGTTGCGGGTGCTAAGGGAGCACCAATTGTATGCCAAGTTGAGCAAATGATTGTTTTATCAAAAGCAGATCCATTACTTGGGGCATATCATCTCAAAGGATGGGATAGCCATGGATCCTAAGAAGATTGAGGCCATTAGAGAATGGTCAACATCGAAGAATGTCACATAATTTAGATCCTTTATGGATCTAGCAGGTTATTACAGAAGGTTAATTGCAAGGTTTTCAAGGATAGCTTACCCTATCACTTCCTTGCAAAGGAAGGAGAAGAAATTTCAATGCACAGAGGAATGTGAGAAAATCTTCCAGTGATTGAAGCAGTTGTTAACCCAGTGCTCCAATCCTAAGGATTGCAGACCCAAATATGGATTTCATGGTTTGCACATATGCATGCAAAGAAGGATTGGGAGGAGTCCTTAGTTAGAATGGATTCCTAATTTGTTATGAATCCAGAAAGTTGAAAGAGCACTAAAAGAACTATGTCACTCATTATTTGGAGTTGGAAGCTATCACGCTCTAAAGAAATGGAGGCATTGCCTCATGGGAAAGAGGTTCGAGCTAAGGAGAAACCATAATGTTCTGAAGTATTTGTTTGATCAACCAACCTTGAATGCTAGGAAGAATAGGTGGCTAGAGTTTCTTTGTGAGTATGACTTTGATATCAAGCATATCAAAGGAAAGGAGAACAAAGTGGCTGATGCGCTCAGCAGGAGAGTGCATGAACTACATTCTACAACAATTAGCATGTACCAAACTGATATTAAAGGCATAATTTCAGAGGTTGCAAATGCAGATTTGTAGTACAAGGATTTGGTAGCAAAGCTACAACAAGGTGAGATGCCACAAAAAGTGGAAAATTATACATTGGAAGTCGATGGAACATTTTTGTACAAGAACATAATTTATGTACCTAATGTCCAGGACTTGAAACTTATGATTTTGAATGAAATTCATAATGTGCCTTATGTTGGGTACCCTGGATATCAGAAAATTGTGGCAACAATCAAGAGCCATTACTTTTGGCTAGGAATGAAGAAAGAAATTTTAGAATACATCGCCAGATGTATGGAATGCTAGAAGGTTAAAGCTAAGCACAGACACCCAATAGGGTTGCTACAACCTTTACCCATTCCTGAGTGGAATTGGGAAGTGGTGACAATGGATTTCTTCACAAGATTTCCTAGAATAGGCAAGAAACATGATTCGATCATGGTGGTGGTGGAAAAGCTTACAAAAGATGCCCATTTTATTCCACTAAACACTACTCACAAGGAAGTTGATGTTGTTGATATTTTTATGAGGGAAATAGCACGATTGCATGGTATTCCCAAGAAAATTGTGTCTAACAGGGACCCGAAATTTACCTCAAAGTTCTGGAAAGGGTTGTTTAAAGGGTTCAGAACAAATTTGAACTTTAGCACATCCTATCATCCTGAGTCTGATGGGTATATAGAGAGGGTGAACCAAGTGATAGAAGACATGTTAAGGATGTACATGATGGACAAACCATCTTAATGGGAAGACTACCTACACTTGGTAGAATTCACCTACAACAATGGGTATCAAGAATCATTGAAGATGAGCCCATTTGAAGCACGTTATGGCTGAAAGTGTAACGCTCTAGTAAGTTGGGACAATCCAGCTGATAGAACAGTGGTTGGGCCAGAGTTGCTCAAGGAAATGAAAGAGAAAGTGCTAAAAATTAAGTAGAATTTGAAAGTTTCCCAAGACAGGAAGAAGAGTTATGCTGATAAGAATAGAACCCACAAAGGTTTTAAAGTGGGTGACCATGTTTTCTTGAAAGTGAAAGCCAACAGAAGTTCCGTGAAATTGGGAAGCTGTTCCAAATTGGTAGCCAGATTCTGTGGGCCATTTGAAATCCTAGAAAGGACTGGGCCAGTTGTATAAATGATTGCATTACATGCATCCATGACTGTACATAATGTGTTTCATATTTCACTGCTTAAGAAATATATACCTGATGCTAATCATGTAATTGATTGGAATGTGATTCAGGAGGAGCAAGAAGGCATCTTGCAAGTGCATTCGGTGCGCATATTGGAATGGAAAATCAAGTAGATTCATAATCGATCCATAGGTCTTGTAAAATTCCAGTGGATTTGGTACTGTCCCGAGGACGTGACATGGGAGCATGAGGATGCTATGCGGGAAGAATACCCGCATCTTTTTGAAGATTTTAGAAATCTTGTTGATGTTGTGTAAAAGTTGCACTAAGGACAGTGCAAAAATAAGGGGAGGGGATTGTAATACCCCAAGGACAAGCCCTAGTTATGCCTACGTATTGTAAACATGTTGTATAGGCTGGTGAGCCAAGTATATATAAGCTGGTGGGATTATGTGTTTATTAGGCCGGAGAACCTAGGAGTTAAAGGCCAGGAGCCTGATTTTGTATATGTAATTATGCAGATCATTAATAAAATATAAAAAAACATTGTTGTGTGTAGACTGACCATAAAGAAAGAGTGATGGGGGAATAAGCTTCCACAAGACTGGGTAAGGGAGAAGAGGCTAAGTGTTGGGCCTAGGGTCTAAGTTAGGGGGCTTACCACTAAAAGGGATAATAATTTATTATTATTTCCTAAAAGGCTAAGGTGGACAATTGTTGAGTGTTGTCCTAAGTTCCTGGAAATGAACATATGCAAAATGGAGTGCATGCAGCTCTAGGAAGACAGGTGTCAACCTGGGCACATGAAGTTAAAGATGTTGGAATTCAATCGTGAAGGGGGTTCGCTACCCATTATGTCATCCTCTACCTGAGCTCATTGGAATCCTTCCCCAAGAACCCGTTTGGTCTTTGCACTGGACCTTTGCATAGTCACGCACCTATGAAAATAAGATCCGTGAAGCTGACCCACATCTTCTGTGAAACCTAAGCATCTGAAAATTGTCCATGTCATTCATGTTAGAACTATGGGCTGTGGTGGCCACACAATCCTTTGGCTGAGTGTGGCTTGTCAATGTCGTATGTTCCTTGTTGAGCCCTCTGGTTGTCCTCCTAGTGCTGGAACGAATTTGAAGAAGCAAGTTGTCAGGTATGTGTGCAACACTCTCTCCAGGTGAGGGAGGTGGTTTTGGTTGAAGAGGGAGGTTTTCAAGCATGTGGACAACTCTCTCTAGGTGAGAGAGTGTGATGAGGAAATGAGAACTCCTGGAAGGGGTCCCGTAGCTGCTACAGAGCTCTAAGACTTCCAGCCTGGCCTGTTGCTGAAGCCTAAGGCAAGGGAGGTGAAGCAGTCGATGGACTGTCCTATGTGACAGTGAAGGTGTATACTCCTGGGGTGGGACAGGCATGTGAGAAATGAGAGTGAGTGAGCAGCAGACATAAGTGGCTCCTGGGAGAGAATCATTCTGCATAAACTATGTGTCTTCTACTGACCTTGCCTAGCCTAGGATTCCCTTGCCTGGTGGAGCTTAGTCCTAGCTCAGGGGTGACCTACTGCTAAGAATGATGAGAAGCATGGTCTAAGGCTGGGAGGTTCATGGAAGGTCTGCATGCAGTTCGTGGTGTTTCCCAATTGAAAAGATAAGTATAAATTATGTGTTTACACTTATGTTATGCATACCTGTGATAATTGAATGTTATCATGTATTCCGTTGTGTATATGAATTACTGTTAATTCTATTTGAATCTGTATGGTAATAGTAGCTCTGTGTTAGGTGTTTTAAATTTTATTAAAATGCATGTTATATATAGATATGTGTGAATTTTCTGCAGTGGTAGCATTGCCCGACCTGGTGATGGCTGGGGACATTACAATTGATACCTTGCATGTTTAATAAACCAAATTGTAAATGATAATATGATTAAAAAAAATCAATTATTTGTCCAACATACTCTTTCATTCTTTACCATATTATATAAAGAACATGTAGGAAACAAATCTAAAACTTGTGCCATAGAGCATGTCGGTTATGTTCTACTTGATTTTTTTCTTGAGAATACTATTGTTAAGGTTGTTAAAGTTTAGGTGTCAATGGATGCTCTAGTTGAAGCCTTGTTTCACTTGGTGATTTCCATAACAGCAAATGTACCAACCAAGGGACATATTGTGGTCATTAGTGATTTCAACTTTGACATGTTAAAAAACAATGTTAAAAAAAAAGGATTCTTTGAGTTCAAGGAAAGGCATAACTTGAAATTGCATGCAACTAGTTACCAAACCTTTTACTCTAGCACAAATTTTGTTGCAACACATCTACATCTACAGCTGCAACACATCTTTGAAAGCATGCCTTCAGATGCAATATGTATTTGTGACAACACACCTCCTATTACAATATCCCTCTGTTGCAACACGCCTCTTTTTCTGCAACATGTCTCTTCTATTGTGACATGCCTCTACTGCAACACATCTTTGTTGTGACACATCTTTGTTGCAACATGCCTACTATTATAGCCTCATGTTGCAACACGTTTCATGTTGCAGCCTCCCACTGAAACACACATCCTTTTCAATGTGCCTTCTATTGTAACACGCCCGTGCTGCAACACATCTTATGCTACTATGTACATTTGTTGCAACATAAACTCATGTCGATATCATAAATTCCAAAACAACCTCTATTTATTACCCTCTGTACTACAATCAATGTAACATCCCCTTCGATTGTGCCACACAATCCTGAATCAATGTTCAACTTATGAACCAAGGAACATCCTCATATGAAAACCTATAAAATCTCTCAAATACAAACAAACTTTTTAATTTCATTCAACGGATTAAATTTTGTTTCTTCGTGTAAAAGGTGGGGTACATACGACTAATGTATTAAAAACATCATGACTTTCCACAGGTTTAGAGAGAATAATTAAGTATGACAAAAGTACATACTGCTATTATATTAAAAACATTATGACTTTTAGAGGGTGAGAGAATAGAATTAAATATGAGAAAGTGATTGGGAAATATTTGTGATGTAATAAGATAAGCATTGTTAGTGTCTCCATAGTACATACTATTATAGTAAGATTTAAGATGGTGAATGATGTGACATACAAAGAATAATGGATAGAAAAAGATGATGATACACTACTAATAACAAGTGCCAATAATGGATAGAAAAAGATGATGATACACTACTAATAACAAGTGCCACTGTCGTGGCTATGTCCTTGTCGAGATGTTCAAGAGGAAGCTAAAGTGAAAATTGATTTGAGAATTCAATTGGGGTGGTGCCTGGATGTCATTTTAAATACGTGAAATACAGACTTGCGTTTGATGGAGTTATGAATTTGTACGACATACCTATACCTGGGTTGGCATGATTTTTCATTCTTAGAGTCAAGATGTGAAGCACTCTATCGCTCCCAGAGCTACCATACAATGGAACTATGGTACCTGCACATCGCTCTGCTTCAGTCGCTTTCAAAGGGCTAGGATCCGACCTGGACTATATCTTCTACTATATCTATAACTGGCTTTATAATTGGTTCTTTCTCTGCTAATGGATTGGGAACAGGGCAAAGGGAACTGGAATGGGCTGTGCTCCTAGGTTATGAGTCAACAAGATAAACCATCGTTCTATAAAATGTACCCATTCACTTTGTTTATTAATAAAATTACTTTTTTAGGGGAGCCGAGGCATCATCATCATGAAGGCTAAAATGGATTTTATTTTTTTATAAATCATGCTCTTTTACAAGGAGGTGGGTTGTGCTTGGATACTCGGTTACTTGGATGGGGATACTTGGATCGTTACTCTAGGCTCTCTCTGACTGATATATAATAAATCAACCTATCTGTCCCTATTAATGATGATCAAGGAAAATAACGAAATGCAATAAGCTTGGAAATAGAGGTGAGATGACATTTTCCTCCATCCAGTTGTTTCCAATGGAAGAAATTCTTACGCCAACGACCCAGTGGAACATGTTGCAGGTCACCTCAACATCCAATTAGGGCCCAAATTCCCCAAGTTCTATAATCAAATGTTACCAAAATAAATACGTTACTTCCCATGAGTAGATATTAAACCTAAGAGAGTCACACCTAGTTGATAATCATGATCTACCTTACGAACATAAACAACTAGTTTTCATAACGCCCAGTTTCTACAAACCAAAGTTATCGAATTACCCAATTCCCTATTGTTACACAAACAATGCCACATCAAGCCCACAATGGAATCTGAAGAGTGAACCTACCCATCTAAGTTCGATCTACCTGCCTTCATCGACCTAATTTAGAATTCGATTAAGATCCGACTGGATATACCTCTCTCTGATATATTCGATCTTGATACTTGTTTCACTGACATTATTTATGTCCCTAAAAAGTTACAGCTGGAGTTGTCGCTATGGGATAAAAATATTAGTTGAAACAACATCTCGGGAGCCTCGACCTAAATCGAACGGACAGTGGCTGATGATACCAAGATATGACCTAGCCAGATATCCATTCTCTTGAGCTCATGTCTTACAGATGGGATATTGCATGGAAAAAATGTCAACCATGCAAGCACTTCAACAATTTTCTGGACATATCCTCCAAGTGGCAATGGAATATCTGAGGAGGAGATGGGTGTATCAATTATAGGGAAGTTATTCATTGTCCTCTTGCATTTGTTGAGGAAGAGAAATTGCAGAGACCTTCTCTGTCCATATAATTTTATTTGTATTGTCCATTCCCCCATATTTAATGGATAAAATAGTTTCCCAAGTTTTCTCCCCGAATGGCCTGACCCGAACTATTCATCATTTTGTTTAATTACAGTAAATGAAGAAACCAGTCTGCTTTTTTGAGGTGGAATCATTCATCTCTTTGACGTCAATGGAGTCCAACAAAGCCTCAACCTCATGAATGCATTTTATGAGTGTCTCAAACATGATTGAAATATGTCTTGGAGAATTGGATAGGGAAAACAATGGCAGTGAAAAGACGAGAATCATGATTATAGTTCATCCACAGTGAAGAATTGGTCTTCCTACTATTGTTGTCCAGATGGATAACAAATTCATTATGAGAGCAGTGGAAAGAATTGATTGGATACATATAACTGAGACAAGGCATGTGAAGTCTTATATATGAAAAGAATGGGAGGATATATTGGTAGTAGCAGGCTTGGACGTTGTGGTATTCTTCAAGATTTTGTTTTCAGGTAAATTCTGAAAGAACAGTTGCATCATTTGATCATTGAGAATTCTTTTTACCTACATCATTAAAAATTTATAGTTTTCATAGTTTTCCTAGTGTTGGTTCGGGTAGAATCTGGTTTACCTCCACTCCCGCCTAGGGAATCTATGAGAGGGCCCAATACCACCCAACCAAACAAACCTCTCCCTCTTGATGAGTAACTTCATGCATCTTGCAAGATTAAATACCATAGGACATTTTTCAACTGAGTGCCCCCATATGCACAGAGAAGTTGCCATAAAATTCACTCGTTCTCTCCCTCTCTCTTAGTAAGACCTAAAAATGATTTGATCTAGCTTCAAGGAAAAGAAATAGACATCTCCAAATAGGATGAACAAGCAACCAACCACGATATCCTCCAAATGGGAGGAAAAAAAACAACCATCCATCTAGCTTCTTCGTCACTTCTCAATCAACCCTCTACCAACCTACATTCCAATTATGCAAGTGTTGAAATGAAGTAAGTTTCGTGAGTGACCTGTTATAGGCTTACTTCAACAAATTTCTTGTTGTAGGAAGGAGAAATGTCATCCTAAGATAAAATCTACCTATGACCTGACACAACACTAGTTCTCCTTTGGCCCTACTCTTTAATTCCCTTCCCTTCTTTGATCTATTTGAAACTAGGGAATCCCCCACAAACCTCACTAACCCTCGACCTCCACTATAGGTAATAGCCTTGACCCTTTCTATTTAAACTATTGTTTATGGCCTCTGAGCCTCTACTAATATTGATTACAACCATTGGACATTTTCATGTGTAGATGATTCCCTTAGCCAAACTCGAGCGGGGGGGAGAAGAGACCCTAAGTCTTCCTAGAGATGTTGGGGTTTTTCTTTGTTTGTGGCTGCTTCATTTTCTCAGGTTCTGGAACACTTTTTTGTTGTCCGTCTAATTGCGGCTTGTGAGGATTGTTATTCTTTTTTAGTGGGTCTGTGTTTTCCAAGACCTCATCTCAAGAGCGATGATTGGATCAGGTAAAGAGAGGAGAGGGTGATATTACTTGGACACGGGTCCCACTCAAGTATTGAACCTACTGAATCGAGTCTATTGTATACATACTAACCACATGTCATTCATGTACTTGACCGCCATAAGCAAAGGCAGAAGTAACGTAGTAAATAAAAGATTCAATTGATAAAGCCTCTCTATCATTAAAGACATAATCTCATTCATGCTCGCAAGCCTGAATACAATAATGGAAGCTTATTCCATTCATTCAGGTGTTCTCCAAGCAAGTGGAGCCTCGCGGAGATCGCCCCCATAGGCTAAGCTCATAATTGAAAAATCCTAGCTATATGCTTAACACAATCATATAGAACTCTATACACATTCTAGTCGAAGGTTTAAGGGAGTGAAAAGATCATGGGTCTTCTCACGGATTCAGGCTCTTTCTGTATATGTTGCAGGGTTATCTCCGGTCTCTAGAGCTAAAGAAAATATTGTCTTGGAGTCTATGGCACAAGCGTTTTGGTCATGTAAACTATCAAAGGATTCAGTCTATGTCTGCATGAGGTCTCATTCCTCTTCCATCTATGTTTGTCAATTAAACTATGAGAGAAGACTTATTTAAGGGAGATAGACTAGAAAAATGACCCACTGACTGGTTAAAGAGGAAACATTGAACCAACTCTAACTTTTCTATGCTGGTTTGGTTTCCAACATATGTCTGGTTGATGATAAGATCTCCAATGAATGTGTGACTCCCCAGGTGGTTCCCACCCTTGAATACCCTTGAATGTGATCATGGATATCGATAATTCGATTAGTAAGGCTCCTCCCTTTCACGTATTGCTATAACATAGGGACCCTTGAATGTGATCAAGGCTAACAATAATTCAGAAAGACTCATGCCTTTCAAGTATCCCTATAAAACAAAGAATTTTGAATGCATGTCACAGCTACAATCAACAATCACTCACTCGAACAAATTGTTTCTTATGCATGTTTTTGTAGGTATCTAATGAAATGATTTATAATGGATGTGAAATGAATGAACTTGTACCTGAAAAAATATTATCCAATGGATGTGAAATGAATGAACTCGTACCTCAAAAAAATATTATCCACCAGGTGCATGTACAGTTGTTGCAGCCATTGTTTGAGTAGAATAGTTCATAGTTCACTCTGTCTGAGGAGCATAGTTCATAGTTCACTGTTATGCTTCAAGATCCAAAGAAATAACATTTTAAAAAGGGTGTGAAAGGTGTATTTTATAGAGATGCTAGTTCATTGTTTCATTCTAAGACCTAAAGAAATAGTGTCTCCAATTGTTGTAAATCTTGTAAATCTTGGCATCAGTAGCATCTCCAATTGTTGTAAAGCTTGGCATCGGTACGCATCTCTCTGGATATGAGTGAGAAGACTTGGTTGTGGTTTTTTGATGAACCAGTGATGGACCATTCATGAATCTGTGTGCAGTTTGTTGTTTGTATGATGCCCAACATTCCATTGCATATTGCAGACTATGCTCGAGACAGTGACAACCACTTGGGAAGGCAGTGAGTGGAATGGCATGGCAGTGAAGGTGATGAACTGAATGGAATGGTGGTACAGGATAAGGGTAGAATGGAATGACGATGCAGGATAAGGATTTGGCAGCTAGAGTAGATGACACTGAGTATTAAGGTTGACAATAGACTGACATTTTAGAGTAAAGTGTTAATGTAGTGTTAATGCATTGAAGATTTAAAATTTAAGTTTTAATGCATAGAAGTTTTTAAAAGTTTGAATATAATAGATGTATCTAATACTCATAAATTCTTCATATAAAAGCTTCATAAAACTTAGACATTGCAGAAAATGCATTTTGTGAGACACTTATAACATAGAGTGAAAACTCAGGATCGTTTGTGCTTCATATAAAAGGTTCATAAAACTTAGACACTTATAATATAGACTGAAAACTAAGGATCATGGGCGCTTCATATAGTATTATCCGCAATAAGGCTTGGGTTATATTAACCAATAGAATGGTTAATAAAATCAACTTAAACATGATAATTTTTTTTTTTTTTTTTTTTTTTTTTAGGGGTCTTATATACTGGGATTTGGGCATAAAAAGAATATTTAGAGTCAAACTCAGAAGAAACTAATTGATGGAGCAACGTTGAATCGATTGCTAGAGTCCCTGATTTTCCTTCTACAGGGACTAGGGGGGTCTTATATACAAGTTTGGAACTGCAAAAAAATATTTGCAGTCAAACTCAAACTAATTGATGGGCAACTTAGAATCCATTGCTAGAGTCCCTGATTTTCCTTCTACAGGGACTATTAATTGACTTGCAACATTATGCATAATTTTCTCCCAGCCAACTTAGAAACGATCTTATGCCATAGTTGAAGTTGCTTATAAATTCTTATGCTACGGAAGACGACTTTTGATTAAATGCAGACGATGAAATCTCAAAGCGCGGTCCAATTATAAGTATTTGTTATGTAAGTTGTCTAACATCACCGTGCTAAGCTATGCCTAAAATCATCACGCACGTCCAATGCTCAATGCTCAATCTATTTAAACACCCCGAAGGTTTTTCATGTTTGGACACAAAGGAGACAAGTCTCCCGAAGTGCTGGAGCCTAGAGTGTATTTGGGTCGTCAAATGTGAGGCCACGTGTCAACATATTGAGCATGGTCCGGAAGTCTGATTATCCGACAAAATTGAGGTGTAGGCGTAAAGGATTTGAGTCTTACAAAGTCCCGTGGATATGAAGTTGATCTCGGCCGTTGATCGAGGAGGGACACATGTCGGAATATTGCAGACAGTTCGAAAGTCCAATAGTTTGGGATAAATGAGGCATAGACTTGGAAGGTTGTCATCCCTTGAAGCTCCGAAGAGCGGAGTGCATCTAGATTTTCAGTGCTTTGGCCACATGTCGACAGATTAGGCATATTTCAGAATCCCAATAGTCGGGGAGAAACAGGGTGCAGAGTTGTTAGGATGCCCAGAGGCCTGAAGGATGGTGTAAATATCGATCATCCATTTGAGAGGAGCACGTGGTGGGAAATTAGACCCTTCGTTAATTCGACATTCGAAGGTATCGTAAGCAACATAAACTAAGGACTCCTGAAGCTCAGAGTCCCACAGAAGATCAGGACAGTTGATTCCAGTGGATGTGTGGCGCTAGATCTGGAGGTATGGGGGTTTGTTACTCCATAGGTATCACATGTTGGAGCACTTGGGGAATCCTAAAGGTTGGATTCCCGAAGTAAATTCCAGTCGTTGAATTCTAAGGAGTTGTGTTCCATTGATCTATCGCCCTTTGTGAGTTCGCCGATTTGACACTCTGAGGGGATTAAAGGTGTAGTGTAGTGGAAAGCTCTGAAGTCCCGAAGCCTAAAGAAAGAATCAACAGTTGATCTCAGTGCGGGTTGTGAGCCGTTGATCCCCATATTTTTTCAGGACTTCACCCGTTTGCGAGTTCGGAGGGATTGGAAATTTAGAGTGTTGAAACTCCCAGAGCTCGAAGTGTCCATAGCTTCTGAATTAGCACCTGGTTACAACCCATAGTCATATGAGATTGCGGCCGAAAAAAAAAGGAATAGGGCCCAAAATGTTTTTTAAAAGGTACAAAGGGGATTAGGAAAAGCACCCACGGGTCTAACATTTGACTGGCATAAGAAGAAAAGGACCTATGTTTGATTTTGAGGGATCAACAGGGGCCCGAGAGCCAATTTGACTCATTGTTTATGAACAATCCTAGATAGGGAGGTTGCACGGACTCTAGGAGGGGTAGGGGTCTGCATCAAATGCCAATAGTCAAACACTCGAGATTCTCCTCAAGATCCTCCAAGAGCTCTGCATCGTCTCTTCCAGCGTGTTGTTCTCTACCAACACCTAACTACTCACCTTGTCGATTCAATGACGACATACTCGCTGGATGTGCTGGTGCACAATCTTCCCATAAAAAATTATTTGTTATGTTACACACAAAAAACATTTATATATAACAAAATCACAAAAACAATAAAAATATCAAAAAATACTATAAATTTATCTTTCTTACCGAACTCATCACTAAACCTTTCCCCCCCGGGAACAACCATATCTGGATCATCACGATAGTCAACACCATGGTACGCATAATCATTTACCGCTATTATCTGGCGATCCCACCATCGGAAAAAATTGGCATCAAAATGAAATTGT
>SNQJ01S0005620.1:256948-286812 GCA_010110895.2 Picea sitchensis
TGTCCCCCCCCCCCCCAAGTTGGGACAAAAAATCTGTCCATTTCTTCATCATTGGATCCCTAAACCTAGCATTTGGCACCACATCCCATGAAAATTATGGAGAAAGATAATAATATAGATCCATAACAAAAAAAAAATTGTCGCCCCAACCTACATTTGGTCAGTTTCTCCTTCATATTTTCTAGAACAACTACACATCGGTTGTACACTGTAGGAGATAGACTCATCATTTCATATTCCACCTCGCTCCTCGAAGACAAGTGTGGCCCAGTAATCCATGTTGCCTGTGTAATGGTGAATAACATAGTGCATAAGGTCAAATCCATCACTTGACTAATGGGAAACTTATTGCTACTTTTTTGCATCCCTGGGTGATAATATCACGCCACATAGTCATTGATTCGATTGACGCCTCCTCTTTTCCCACCCACCATAACCATTGTGGCACCATGACGGGACAATCCTATCAAGAAGTATATATCTTCTATCTCCAAGGTCCATATATGATCCCGTACAATGAAGTGTTGTCTGTCCAGATCCCACATATTCACTAGATTCTATAGCATTGCAGGATGGGCAAGCATGTTTTGACACATAAATTTTTTTAATAACCCACAATTCCTCAAAGCATCTAGAGTAGGAGGGTCATCCATAGTGACATTCTCATTTAATTCATGTTATCATTCTCTCCACTTCAACATTGTGCCCACACCTGCCAAAGACACCACAAAATTTTATCAGAACCCAATCATAAAATCAAGCTCATACAAATTTTGCAAAAATATGAAAAAAAACCAACTTGATCACGACCCCCTTGAGCAAATAGTGCGACCGGTCATGACCAGCTCACTCGGTCACGACCCTATGTGGCGGACAATGCGATCGGTCACGAACATATTAGTCGACCACCCCTCAAATTTACCCTGTTCCTGACTGGTCATGAATTCCTCCTTAAGACAAAGTGACCAAACTATTTGGTCCCACCCCGCAAGAAGTCTCGTCGTGACCGCGCATACTCAAAAATTTTGAGGCTTTCCATTCACAAAAAAATGCATGAAATGCAAAAATAAAAGATGGGTTTTGTAAGTTGGGATCCAACCCGTTATTTTATGGCTAAAGGTTGTAGGATATGTGGTTAAAAGCTCTACAATCACCGATCAAAATTTTGGCAAGAAAAGGGCTCTCCAAGCTTTCACCAAGGTAAATGGGTAAAATGAGGTAAAAACACTCTTTTTCACTCCATATATGGATTCATTTTAACCCTGTTCACACTAGAACTAGCTCTTTTTCTTCATTTTTGGCTATTTATCATTTTTATTTCTCTTGGGACCACATACTAATCCGATTTTTGTCAGAAACATTATTATTATAAACTATGGAACCATTCTATGGATTCTTCTTTAAGCTCTTTTTCGAATCCTCAAAAAAGAAAAGATCGTTGAGTATGCTTGTATTTTCACACTCATATCATGGATTTGAAAAGACATCCACCTGGTATATGTCTACCGCTTTTTTGAGCCAAATGGACTATTTACTAAAAAGGATCTCATCATAGAGGGCTCTTTAAGCTCTTTTCGAACTCATTAAAAAATGAAAAGATTGTCGAGAAATCTTGTTGTCTTTCACCCTCATTAAAGTGAATTAGAAAGCACGTCTATTAAGAGATAGTTTATCTATTTTTTGATCTCATCAGAATATTTACGAAAAAGGAACACCCTATCCATTATGGTTAGGAGATTTCTCCTAGGTATTATTTTATACTTTTTCGGACCCTAGAGACTAACTTCACGAAAAAGTACCTTATGGAGTTTTCTTTACATCCTTTTCAGAATATCTAAATACAAAAAGGACATCGATTTTACCTTCTTTGGACTCGTTAAACTTTACATTGAAGGACCCACTCATGGGATTGAACCCCTCCTTTCTCAGGTTTGTTAATAATATGTCAAGGGACTCATCGCCATATGAGCTACATCGAGCATTTGCTATCCTCCTCTAGCTCGTAAAACTAGAAGGAGGTACTCATCGATCATGGTGGGAAATTTTAGAGGGTTTTTACATCTTGTTATCTTCATTATCTGGCATCTTTCATTACTTTGAGTTGCCCTTGAACAATGCACTTGCTCTATCACCGCATACAACATTCAGGTTATTTGGTCAACTCAACAGTCCATTAACATTTATTATGGTCCTCATTTGAGTTAATGATGTCGAGTCAAGCCATTTTTTGTGCATACGTGTTCAAGGGAAGTTTATCTGTGTCAGCCACCTGTCGTTCCTTTCAATCTTGTTCTGCTAGTCATCCCTGTGTCTGTTGTGCTCCATTATTTTCACACCATCTGTCTTTACTCATTTCGTGTCAATTGATGGGGGATACATCAACACCCTCCTTGAATAGATTTCACCTTGTTGACTACAAATCATTATCCAGGATTGAAATCTAGAAACCCTTCAGTACCCCGGGACTTGCAGACATCAATGGAAGGTCTCCTTACATTTTGACAGTGGGTTTACATTATTGACTCCTATCGAATGAATCTACGAGTGTTCGACACCAACTCTTTTATTCACACTTTGTAGATTGTACTCGATATCTTGGGTTCCATCATCATCATCGGTGGAATCCATTGTGTCTGTTAATGGTATACATTAATGACTAGTAATAAGATGAATTCGACCATGCTCAACTTCAACTCATTTATTCACATTTCGTAGATTCATACCATTTGGATTACGGATGAAGACCTTGTGAGAATATTCATGACCACTTCATCGATTGCTCAGTTATTGAGTCATCTTACTACTTTGTGTGATGTCACATAGATCCACATTTGTACTTGGTCATGGATATGATTTCACTTTCATATTTCATGGATCCAAAATATATACTTTTGTGGCCATGATCGAGTCATGTTTTCTTCTTGATGGATCCACAATGTATTCTATTGTGGCCATGACTTGTGTTATGCATAGATCTGCATTGTATTTTTGGCGGATATGCTCACATCTGTCATATTGAGCATGGGAATTCCTGCTTCGGGGATCTCTTTCTACAGGACTGGCGATTCTCTTCTCCAATCTTCTTTTCCCACAATTCTGTGTCGTTTATTGGTAAAGTATTTCAACCATCAGACACCTCTTCTGACCTCACACTTTAGGGGGCATCTTTTATAGTGTTATTAACCCCCTAACCCTTGGGACATCAGCTCCTAGAGATCACCTACCCAATTCAACCACTTTCATCATGTTTTCCCTAAGTTTCTAGCCTAATTTCGGTTGTGCTTGTCCTTCCTCAAACCTGCGACTGCCAATTCATGACCGGGTCGCTCTGACTATGTGCTTAGGTCGTGACCGAGCCTATTTTTGGACTTGGTTGCGATGGATGAGAGATTTATTTGATTTCTAGGGGTTTATTCTCGAGAAGTCTTCCATTATGAGCCCAATGATTTTATTCTATTAACCATATGGCCTTATTCCTAAAATCCCTATAAGAACCAAGCCATCTCTCATGAGAAGGGGGAAGAAAGAACTAGCAAGGTTACTCTGGCGTTTTGGTGGAAAAGCTTGGGTAAGGAACTTAGAAGAAATACATCTCTTCAATTTACATATGTAAGTTGTGATATTTCTTACTTGATTAATATAATATATGTTGGATGTTTCCCTCTAATTGATTGTTTATGCAAGTTTATGTTTTCATTGATATAGAATTGGTATGATTGTGTGTTTTGTCGTATTATCGAGTTTAGGAGCATCCTTTGCTTGTGTATCTATATCTGTCTTAGGCATAGGAAGAACCTAAGGGAGCTCATCTCCTGTAGGGTGTGAAATCCCTACAACAACTATCTAGGCTAAAATTACCTTTCAGACATGGAGTAAGACCTAAAACTGCTTTTGAATACTATTTACGTTGAAAATACCTTTTGGATATTGAGTAAGAGTTGAAAATACTTTTGATTGGATAAGAGCTCATCTTCCTCAAATTTAAGGAAATGGGTTAATGACCCAAGACCAAAAGGCATCTGGTAGGAGTGGAAGCTTCTCCCCTAAATACTACCAACTAGTCATTTCAAGTGTCATGGTTTTTCTGTTTTTTCTTGAATAAAAGTGATAAGACAACTCATATTCACAAATAGAAATACATGATGATTGTCCTGAGTGTCACTAAACAACTAAGTTATGATAGGTTTTCCCACATTCCAAAGAAAAAAAAGTGGGCTCACAACTTTTCACAAGTTTAGACAAAATTACATATGAGAAAGTGAGTCAAAATTAATTTTTTGATTAAAAAAAAAATTCTCTAATTTTATCTTTTAAATTTAATTGATCGAGATAATATTTTTTGATTGAAATATTTGAGAATATTGAATCCATTTTTACAAGAAATAAAAAATCAAATCTAATAACAAAAAAATTACAATGCCAATTCTTTTATAGTCAAGTTTTGATAAAATTGCCAAAAAGCTCCTAATCATAAAACATTTAAACTTATTCATAGGTTAAAATAAAAAATCTAATTTCTCCAAGTTTATCCTTCCAAGTTAATTTATTAATATAATTCTTTTGGATTTGAAGATTAAATTTTTTTTATTGGTATATAATTTTCCCACGTAAAAGGTGGGGTACATACAAGTAATGTATTAAAAACATCATGACTTTTCACAGGTTTAGAGAGTTGGGAGTTATAAACAAACAACCAAGTCACTCTATGGTGATGGTTATGGTGACTTTTTTGGAGTGATTAGCTCGTTCATACATTTTATGAAAGCCTTAGTGACCTATGGTAGTAGAGTAATGCAATTATGTTAACATGGTCCATTCTTTTAAAGCAGAGTTTTATACCCAAAAAATATGTCCTTTATATACCAAAAGGTATCATGCTACCGAGAATAGCCTCTATGGGATTTGTGGTCCTCCTTGAGTTATTCAATAAGTTGAACCTCATTTTCATTATCCAACCATTTCTATTGTACCTTTACAATCCAATTTGTTACTAATAAGGATAAGGAAAAGAGGGATTCTTCCTCCTCATATTTCTTGAAAAAGGTATCAACCACAACATTCTCCTTTCCCTTATTGTATATTATCACATAATAATAACCGAACATCTTAGTGGCCTACTTGTGTTTCTCTAGTCACAACAACCATTGTTTCAAAAAGTAATTCAATCTATGTTGGCCCCAATTGATCTTAAAACACCTCCTAGTTGGATATGGGCACCATGCTTCGACATCATGAAGGATGGCCATAATTTGTCATTTCTTTCTCATAGGTGGAGTTTCCAAGTTTTGAGAATGTTGAATCCATTTTTACAAGAAAAAAAAATCAAATCTAATAACAAAAAAATTACAATGCCAATTCTTTTATAGTCAAGTTTTGGTAAAATTGCCAAAACAATCCTAATCATAAAACATTTAAACTTATTCATTGGTTAAAATAAAAAAATCGAAGTTCTCCAATTTTATCCTTCGAAGTTAATTTATTAAGATAATACTTTTAGATTTGAAGATTATATTTTTTTATTGGTATAGAAGTTGCCCACGTAAAAGGTGGGGTACATATGAGTAATGTATTAAAAACATCATGAATTTTCACAAGTTTAAAGAGTCAGGAGTTATAAACACACAACCAAGTCACTCTATGGTGATGGTTATGGTGATGGTTTTGGAATGCGTAGCTCATTCATAAATTTTATGAAAGCCTTAGTGACCTATGGTAGTAGAGTAATGCAATTCTGTTAACATGGTCCATTATTTTAAAGTAGGGTTTTATACCCAAAAAATATGTCCTTTATGTACCAAAAGGTATCATGCTACCGAGTATAGCCTCTATGGGATTTGTGGTCCTCCTTGAGTTTTTCAATAAGTTGAACCACATTTTCATTATCCAACCATTTCTATTGTACCTTTACAATCCAATCTGTTACTAATAAGGATAAGGAAAAGAGGGATTCTTCCACATATTTCTTAAACAACGTATCAACCACAAAATTCTCCTTTCCCTTCTTGTATATGATCACATAATAATAACCTAACATCTTAGTGACCTACTTGTGTTTCTCTAGTCACAACAACCATTGTTTCAAAAAGTAATTCAATCTATGTTGGCCCATGTTGATCTGAAAGTACCTCCTAGTTAGATATGGGCACCATGCTTCGACATCATGAAGGATGGCCATCATACATCATTTATTTCTCATAGGTGGACTTTCCAAGTTTTGAGAATGTTGAATCCATTTTGAGAATGTTGAATCCTTTATATACTAAAAGGTATCATGCTACCGAGTATAGCCTCTGTTGGCACAGGGGCAGACCCAGGGTTCAACACTCAAGTGCGCACCAACAAAGCCCTAACTACCGGCCCTTTCGGCAACACCTATGAAGCAAATGAAGTCTCACCTGAGGTAGAGGCAGGGGTGGTTGCAAGACTCAGGTGTCTGCAACCTTAGCTGGGACATAGATCTGTGATTATCTTTCTTACAACGCACTTAGAATCAGTTATTCCTTAGCATACATTCATTAATATACTTCGCAGAAGGCACAAAGAATCACTGTGAATACTATACTAAGAATGATTCAATACTTATCCACAGAAATATAGGTTAGATTCAACAGATCAAGCACTAAGCATCTCATATATCAGATATAATGTTCATTCATTCATCAACAACACAGAGAATAACTAGGTCTACTTAATCACATCAAGCTCTTAGCCAAGAAAGAGATAAATACATAAGAGAGAATCACAAAAAACTATACACACAGTGACCATGGTTCACCCCCACCCTGGGGCTACGTCCACAAAGTCTTCTTTATATTATCTTGGTCAAGCAGTTATGACACATAGCTCTAATGACCTTTACTTTGCATAGGACAGAAGATCTGCGCAACTCGCTAGATCCTTCTTCCTTGCTCTTCAACATTAGACTATAACAACCTGCACTTAACTCTCTGATCTCATGCACAGAGCACTCCAAGATACATTTGATCACACAAATCCAATTACTAGCACTAAGATTTCATTCATACATCACATAGATGTACTACATTACTATCTCCTCCTTATCTTACTATCTACATTGCTTATTTATAGATTAAAAAACGGGCCTAAACATGGGTAAACCCATGGGCCGACATCCCTTTCCCATTACATCAACCCAAAACCCTAAAATGGACCCCAAAATAGGTCTTGCTTCCTTATTTTTTATTTCGCGTTGTGCTCCTCCCTTGGCAAGTTGTCACAATCCCAAAAGTGGTCAAGTATGACCAAGTACTCTTAAACTTGGTCAAGGGCCAACTGGCCCCCAACACTCACCTGTGACTCGTCCCGAGTCACTCAGGTCTGACCAATTCTGCTTCAAATGCCTCAAGCTTGGCTTGAGCGGCTTTGACTTGCTGCAGTGTGACAACCTCTTGTTCAATAAATTCTTGGATTATTGTGTCATTGAGAGGTCCTTCCAGGTGTTGTTCTGCAGTGATGACACCCTGTTCGAGTTCATCTCCCTGGCTTTCAAGTTTGGCGAATAGTTGGCATGCCTTCTCTTGGAGTGGTTGCAGTAGTTGAGAGACGTCCATTAATTTACTTTGCAGCGTGTGTACTCATTATTGGGTTGTGCGTTGCTCTACGAACCTCTTCATTCTTTCGACTGGGGTCACGGACTTCAATTGTTCTTGTACCACATCTACATACTGCTTTGCTTCGTGGAGTTGTGCCTCCAATGTCTGCAATTCTAGATTCTCTGCAAAGGTTTCATAGGTTTGGGCGCTTCTGGTGCTTAGCTGCCCACATTCTGAAGCCAAATTTTTTAATCAGTCGACTACACTTCGAGCAGTGGCCTCTCTTAGATCTCTTATCTCTTGGGGTGTCTCAGGCATGGTGCGGAGCTCCAGATCCGTGATGCACTATTGAACTTGTTGGATTACTGCTTCCAGTTCGGTCACCTGTTGTGGAAGACGATCTTCCATCTTCACTTCTATGATCGTCATAGAGCGCAGTGCCTTGTGTTTCAAGTTGCTCTGCTAGCAATTGGTCCTTGCTCCATTGTAAATGGGCTTTTTCCTCCTCCCATTTTTCTTGTAAGTCAAGTTGCTTCTGTTCTTCCTTTCTCCATTGCTCTTCATGTGCTCTCAGTGCTTGCGCCAAAGCCTGGGTGGCTTTCGCTATGTCTTCTTGATCTCATCGAAGGTGAGCTTTAACTTTCTCAATGATTTGGCATAACTGTGTGGGCTCATCGTCTGTTCATGATATTTGTATTGTTAACAGTGCTGTAGAAACTGCTTGGCTAGACTGAAGTGCATGTTGCGCTTCTTTGAATTCTCTCTTGATTCAACAGAATAGTTCCTCCTTCTTTTCTTCTTGCTTTTTCGCGAGCTATAATGAAATGTCTTTCAGAGTGGAAATTAAGAAGTGAAAATCATCTGGGGTAAGCGTGGTCCGGGTGGCCTTAGTTTTATTTCTAGATGAGGGCCTCGGTGGGGTAATATTCCTTTTCTTGGAGGGATCTGCCTCGTCCCTAGGCGGGGTAACCTTGCCTTTTCTCTATTCAACTTCTTTTCCCCCTAGTTCTTCATCATCACCTCCCTTCATAGGTGAGAGCGAAGCAGTCTTCGTGGATGTGTTGTGGATATATTGAACTTCCACATGCTTCTTAGTATTGCGCAGTCCTAGTGTATCCGGCATAGCTTCAAGGATATCTACATCAAACATCTCTACGGGGTCTGTTGCAACAAGGAGGTCTATCGACCATTCCTTGGTAATCTCCTCCAGTTCATATTTTGTCAGCTTGTAATATGACTGGAGTTGTGGTTTGTGCTTGTCTACGCGTGCTGTGATGTAGGTGAAGTGACGATCTGCGTTGAGTTTTAGCAAAGGCTGAAACCTATGAAGAGTGTTGGGTGTAATGCACGATGTAGACTGAATGAAATTCCTCAACTAAGTGTAGTACGCATGGAAGATGACATTGGACTGCCACTATTTTTTCATGTTGTTGGAGTACCACAACATACAAAACTTCACAGCCAGGGGTTCTAAGGGTTCGATCTCCGGAAACGTGGATCCCTCAGGCAATTCCCATGCAATGAAGGTGATGAGTATGAGCAACCAGCTAAAATGGAACTCATACCCTTGGTCCTACACTTGTCTATAGTCAAGCTATATCTGATTTATAAGGTATTTCACCCAGTTCATTTGTAGTCCCTCCGCGCACTTCCCTGCGAGGTCAACTACAAATCCGGTCACTTGTGTAGGTCTATTTTTTCAGACTAACTTGCCTGCGATCAACTGGAAACCAAAGCATACTACTACATTCTCAATGGAGGCTACCTTGTAACCTCGCGTGCCTTTCTCTGGATCGCCATATGTGTCTTTTACTCGTTGAGGGAGAGCATGATCTGCGATCTTTCTAGGGTAAAAGTCCTGAAGGTCAGGACCCTGTATGCTTAGCCCAGTGATCTGATTGATCAAAATCGGATCCACAGTGATGCGTCGGTCCAACTATAGGTATCCTTCATGGTAGCAGGACAACAACAGTCGAACATAGGCATTTACTTCCTAATGCCTCCCGAAATGTGGAATCTTCATTATGTTGAGGAGGGTTGACTATGCAAGGTTATGGGTCCATTGTTGCAGTACAATCTTGGGGTTCTTTCCTTTTGTAATAGTCAAATACTTGTGCGGGGATATCATACTGTATACCTTGCGATATCCAAGGTTAAAATCACTGAATTTCAGCGTGGTGATCTTCTCTTGGTTAGCATGAACTACGCACACCCCTTTCAGGAGGTATGTAGTGACTACAGCATAATCAAAGTCTCTAGGTATAGAGTCTCGATTCACTAGTCCGCTTAGTGGTGGGATATATTTAGGCAAGATGCTTGGGATCATATTCATAGTGGTGAAGTCATTTCCTAGCTTAGATCGTCTTTTCTAAGGTGGTCGGGATGGTCCTGCTCGAGAAGTGGAGGGGGAAGCTGGCAATATACCTGAGGACGATGCATGTACACCTATAGACATTCTGTGTTCTGACATGACTCTCTCAACCATTAAATCAATTAGAACTTCTTCAACAATTTTATCAGCAACACTGAGCTCATTCGACATACAAACTTGGGTCAATTGGCTCGGGTGAAAAAGGAATTCAGAGATGATGTCAAATAGTAAGGCAATGATCTCAGGGTAAGTAAATCTCAGGGTTTGCGCTCAAATTTTCAGTTAGCAAAAAGTATTCTCGGTGCATGGTGCAACAGGTTAAGTAGGCAATCTCAGCAACGGTCTGCTTGCAACGGACATGGGGCCTTCATTAACTCTGTTCTATCCATTCTAGTGCTATCCAATGGTCTAGTGGTAACCCATAACTTCTTTTTGATCCGTTCGGAGCGGTAGTCGAATGGGTATATCGGTTCCAACAGCTATATTGCTTCATCATGGCGAAGTATTCTATGTCGTTGTTATGATATCTCGGCGAAGCTCCCATTCTGCAATTCTTCTTGCTGTGAAGTGTCCTCTAGAACCTCTTGTAACCTTACAGTATTATCCCTTTTCTTTCTTAACTTCCTAGCCTTCTTCCCAGTGAGTTTTTTCTCAGTAATTCTTTTACCATTCTTATGTTTATCTTCTTTGGTCTTAGTTACTTCGCGTTGTGGAAAATCTTTCTTAGGGTTCCTTGATAATACTTCTTCTATATCAAAAATAGGTAACTCGATCTTCTATAGATCCTCAAGTGTTCTCTTAGCTTCGACATCGGAGGTACTAATATTAAATATCTATGATCTGCTCTTCTGTTCTTCAATCAAGTGTGCGATCCTTCTGGTCATAAAGTCTTTTAACTCTTGCTTCTTCTGTTCCAAAACTTTCTCTTCTTCTCTTCGTCTGGCATGTTCTTTATCAATATAGGGTTTTCCTATGAGCATGGTAAACGGGGCACTGTATTAAAAAAATTTAATGATCTCAAAGTCTTCCTCTGTCGAAGTTCCATAGACAGTGATAGGTATTCGGGCAAGCCTTCCACATAGGTTTACTAGATTTCCTCTAAATAAACTTGTTCCTTCTAGGGAAGGGATCATGGTAGGATTCCCTATAGATTCCCAAGTTCTTTCTGGAATAATGTTCACTTGCGCTTCTTCATCAAGAGTATAGTCAATGTCAAAGTCCCCTATTCTTGCTTCGATTTTCTCCTTTTCTTTGAATATATCTGATAGCCTAACATGTCGGTGGTCATTCAAGGTATCTTTCTTCTGTAGCAATATCTTTTCTGATTCTTTTTGGGTTTCTGCTATAATCTTGGCCTCTTGATCTCCCTCAGGGTTTTCTTGTTCCATATTCAGCTTCACAAGCCTAGCAATCATTCTAGGGAAATCCAATACTTCATGATCCACATCCTTACAACAAAGGCAACTAGGTCTTCTCCCAGGGCATTCTTTAGCAAGATGTCTCGGCCATCTGCAACTATAACAGAGGGTTAATCTTCTCATTCATTTAGATGTTCCTCAACTCCTTCTGTACTGCACACCAGGATCATGGTGGCTAGCCTGCAAAAAAAAAAATATAGGATCCTGCATCCACTTGTTAGTCCAGACATTCTTTCGATGCATAGGTATAACATATCTATCACTATACTTATCAGATCTATTCATATCAAGCTTTCTTTCATGTATTAATGCCCTAGTTTTGAAGCTAGGAAAAAATCTATCAAACATACCTAGATCCATGATTTAGAAACAAAAAATTTCACTTATCTTACTTCTGTAGAGCACAAAGCTTCCAGATCTAAGAATTTTAACTATTCTTACCTTTATCAAGGTATAGAGCTTATAGATATTACCTTTTTCTTCACAATAATGACTTCTTTTCTTCAAATCTGATCTCTCTTTCTTCATATCTAACCTCTTTTCTTAGCACAAAGATTCACAGGTCAAACAGAACACTGCATATTAGAGCAACAGATCTACGCACAGATCTTATTTCACGCAAATCTTCTTCTTCTTCAGTTCCCAGCAATCACATTTCCAGTCCCAACAATGGAATCATTTGTTGGGATAGGGGCAGACCCATGGTTCAATGCTCAAGAGCGCACCAACAATGCCCTAACTACCGGCCCTTTCAGAAACACCTGTGAAGAATATGAAGTCTCACCCGAGGTAGAGGCAGGGGTGGTTGCAAGACTCAGGTGTCTGCAACCTTAGTTGGGACATAGATCTGTGATTATTTTTCTTACATCACACTTAGCATCAATTATTCCTTAGCATACAGTCATTAATATACTTCACAGAAGGCACAAATAATCACAATGAATACTATACTAAGAATGATTCAGTACTTATCCACAAAAATACAGGTTAGATTCAACAGATCAAGCACTAAGCATCTCATATATCAGATCTAATGTTCATTCATTCATCAACAACACAGAACATAACTAGGTCTACTTAATCACATCGAGCACTTAGCCAACAAAGAGATAAATACATAAGAGTGAAGCACAAAACACTATACACACAGTTACCGTGGTTCACCCTCACCCTGGAGCTATGTCCACAAAGTCTTCTTTATATTATCTTGGTCAAGCAGTTACGACACAAAGCTCTAATGGCCCTTACTTTGCACAGGACAGAAGATTTTTGCATCTCACTAGATCCTTCTTCCTATCTCTTCAGCATTAGACTATAACAACTAGCACTTAGCTCTCCGATCTCATGCACAGAGCACTCTAAGATACATCTTATCACACAAATCCAATTACTAGCACTAAGCTTTCATTCATACATCACATAGATGTACTACATTACTATCTCCTCCTTATCTTACTATCTACATTGCATATTTATAGATTACAAAATGAGCTTAAATGTGGGTAAACCCACGGGCTGACATCCCTTTCCCGTTACATCAACCCAAAACCCTAAAATGGACCCCAAAATAGGTCTTGCTTCCTTATTTTCTGCTTCACGTTGTGCTCCTCCCTTGGCAAGTTGTCGCAGTCCCAAAAGTGGTCAAGTATGACCATGTACTCTTAAACTTGGTCAAGGGCCAACAACCTCTATGGGATTGTGGTCCTCCTTGAGTTTTTCAATAATTTGAACCACATTTTCATTATCCAACCATTTCTATTGTACCTTTACAATCCAATCTGTTACTAATAAGGATATGGAAAAGAGGGATTCTTCCACATATTTCTTGAACAAAGTATCAACCACAAAATTCTCCTTTCCCTTCGTGTATATGATCACATAATAATAACCTAACATCTTAGTGACCTACTTGTGTCTCTCTATTCACAACAACCATTGTTTCAAAAAGTAATTCAATCTATGTTGGCCCTTGTTGATCTGAAAACACCTCCTAGTTGGATATGGGCACCATGCTTCGACATCATGAAGGATGAACATCATTCGTCATTTCTTTCTCATATGTGGACTTTCCAATTTTTGGTCATTTAATTGTTTAGAATTAAATACCAAATGGCACCCCTCTCCCAACAAAACTTCCCCAATACCTTTTCTTGAGCCATCACATTCTAGGAAAAAAGACTTAGTTAAATTGGGCACTTTGAAGAGGCTTTCTTTGCTACATCAATCCACACAAAGGAAACATTATTGAGAAACACTATTAATGGGGCTTCAATTGACCCATAATGTTGAATTAACTTTTAGTAATAGCGAGTAAAAACTAAGAAACCATGTAACATTTTCAAGGTCATGGGCATGGCCAATATTTCATAGCCTCAATTTTCTTGGGATCCATTTGCACCCCTATCCTACTGACTATGTGCCTGGATTATTCCACTTTAGAAGTGACAAAATAACATTTGGAATGTTTGAGGAACAACTGGTTATTCTAAAGTAGTTGTAGGGATGTATCAGCATGTTCCACATGTGCCTCCCAAGTGTTGCTATATATCAAAATATCACTAAATAAGAAAAGCACAAAGTTGCATAGAAAGGGTCAAAAAATCTTGTTCATGAGACTCAAAAAGTGGATGGGGCATTGCAAAGACCAGCAAGCATCACTAAAAACTCATAATTTCCTTCACGTGTGTGGAAGTTTTAGGAATGTCTACCTCATTCATCTAGATTTAGTGCTACGCAAAGCAAAGGTCCAATTTAGTGAAGAAATGGGAACCATGAAGCTCATCCAAGAGGTAATCAATTATTGGAATAGAAAATTTTTCTTCGACCATAAACATATTAAGAGCGCACCATTTTGAAAACAAGCACAAATTTCCTTCTTTAGACTTCAATAACATGAAAACTAGGGAAGAGTAGGGGCTAGTACTAGGATGTATCATGCCAGACTCCAATAGTTCCTAAATGATCTTTGAGACATGTCTCCAAAATGGTACTAGAGTATTACCCCTAGCCAAGTATTATTGTATTAACAAAATTCCCAAATTCCTTATATTCTAAGTTATGTAGGAATTTCATTGCTTGTGCTATAGAGGCTAAGGTTTGTGGGGTCT
This sequence comes from Picea sitchensis, assembly GCA_010110895.2. Classification (NCBI taxonomy): domain Eukaryota; kingdom Viridiplantae; phylum Streptophyta; class Pinopsida; order Pinales; family Pinaceae; genus Picea; species Picea sitchensis. The sequence continues at coordinate 271,398 of SNQJ01S0005620.1, forward strand.
TAAGGGAAAAGGAGTGTCAAGTGCCATAACTCTTTTATATACTTCAAGGTTTCCAACAATAGTATTTAATCAGTTTTTCATGACGCTAACTAAGGAGGATAGATCTTGCCTTTATCCATACTACCCATTAGAGAAATATTGAGGTTTAAAATGGGTCTTCTAAGGAAAATAATAGTTAAATAATAAAATTTAAGAATTTTGAATTTTGAAAGGGAAACAAGGAAAACTACTTTTTTATTGTTTTTTTGAATTATCTTTGTTATAGGTTTACTCAAATTTCAAGTGTAGGCACTAGTTTGACGTGGAATTAAATTCCACATCTAATGAGTGTCCACTTTGAATACTTTCAAGAAACACATTTTCTTCATGTATTTCTAGTTTATCTCACTATGGGTCTATTAAAAGTAAGTATGAATATTGGGTACTCGATGAACACAAAATTTCCTACAATTGAAATTTGACTAAACCTACAACTAGATAAGTCGAAAATATGATTAAAAAAAGTAGTTTTCTTTGTTTCTCTCCAAAACTATTTCCTATTATGGTTGATGGCATCATCTTAAATCCTATTGGTTCTTTTAAATATGATATTGATAACACATTTTTTGTTTTGAGACTCATTTTTAACCTCAAAATTTCTCTAACATAACTCCCTAGTATATGAGAGTAATATACCTAAATGTTGTGCTAAGTGTAATATAGCAACAAAAACACTTATAGGTTTATTGAAGGCGAGTTTTAGGTGCATCAAAGCATATTGGTGAAGTAAGTTGGTGTTGCACGGTGCATATAAGCATGTAGCCTGCATGTTTATTTTTTATGTGTGTGACATTTCAATGCATAATCAATATCCACTCTTGCTACAATGTGAAGGAGATGTGCATTCATTTGGTTATTCCATAATTTTATTTTTGATTTAAATGATAATTGTGGTGATTGATATGTGTGGGAAGGTGAACTTTTTATTTATCCTACAATTGTATATCTACATATGTTTTGAGTGTATTTCTTCTATCATCATTTGTGTTATGGTTGTAATATTTTCTAAAGATGCTTTCTCTTCTTATGAGTAGAAATTAGTTAAAAAAAATTGAGATAATACTTTTTAATTTGAGGATTAAATTTTGTTATTGATATTTAAATTGTGAGTATATAAGGTGAGCTATATCTCCTAGGGATTAGACTAAATTGTAATAGGTGATAGCATATGGTTTTATGTATGGAATTAAGGCTAGATGTTATTAGAAATCATATGATTTTGTTGAAGGTAGTCTTGGCCATGACTACAATAGACATTTTCTTTGTTGCGGATAGTATCTAGGCTAAAACTACTTTTTGGATATGGATTAAGAACTAAAGCTGCTTATGGATACTGTCCACTGTGGAATTGCCTTTTGGATATCGAGTAAGACCTAAAACTGATTTTGATTGGCTAGGAGATCATTTTCCTCAAACCCAAGGGAATATATTAATGACACAAGACCCAAAGGCATCTAGTAAGAGTGGATCTTTGTTGCCCTGCTAACTATGAACATGTCATTTCAAATAGCATAGATTTTATTATTTTTAAGTGACGATTCACAAATAACACTACATGATGATTATCTTAGTAAAGTATCCTACTGAGCATAATTGGGTCCTCTTCTAGACCTTTTCCCAAGCTCGTAAATCTTGTTTTATCTGACTACTACCACTATAACTCAAACATGCCAACTAGACGAACACAAAGTTGCATAGAAAGGGTCGAAAAAACATGTTCATGGGACTCAAAAAGTGGATGAGGCATTGCAAATACCAACAAGCATCACTGAAAAATCATAATGTTCTTCTTGTGTGTGGAATTCTTAGGAATGTCTACCTCTTTCATCTAGATTTAGTGGTATGTAAAGAAATGGTCCAATTTAGTGAAGAAATGGGCACCATGAAGCTCATCAAAGAGGTCATCAATTATTGGAATGAAAAAATTGTCTTTGACCATCAACATATAAAGAGCACACCATTCTGAGCACAAGCATAAATTTCCTTCTTTAGACTTCAATAACATGACAACTAGGGAAGAGTACTAGGATGTATCATGCCATAATCCAATAGTTCCTAAATGATATTTGAGACATGTCTCCCAAAATGGTACTAGAGTATTACCCCCAACCAAGTATTATTGTATTTACAAAATTCCCAAATTCCTTATATTCTAATTTATGTAAGAATTTCATTGATTGTGTTGTAGAGGCTAAGGTTTGCAGTGTCTTAAAAGAAAAGGAGTGTCAAGTACCATAACATTTTTATATACTTGAGGGTTTCTAACAATAGTATTGAAACAAATTTTCATGGCGCTAACTAAGGAGGATAGATCGTAACTTTAGCCATACTACCCATTAGAGAAATATTGAGGTTTAAAATGTGTCTTCTAAGGAAAATAATAGTTAAATAATAAAATAAGAATTATGAATTTTGAAACGAAAATAAAGAAAACTACATTTTTATTGTATTTTTGACTTATCTATGTGATAGGTTTACTCAAATATCAAGTGTAGGAACTCATTTGAAGTGAAATTAAATTCCACATCTACTGAGTGCCCACTTTGAATACTTTCAAGAAAGACATTTTCTTCGCATATTTCTAGTTTATCTCATTGTGGGTCTATTAAAAGTATGCAAATTGGGTACTCGATGAACACAAAATTCCCTACACTTGAAATTTGAGTAAAACTATAAGGAGATAAGTCGAAAATATGATTTTAAAAAGGTAGTTTTCTTTGTTTCTCTCCAAAACTATTTACTCTTATGATTGATGACATCATCTTAAATCCTATTGATTCTTTTAAACATGATATTTATAGCACATTTTTTGTTTTGAGACCCATTTTTAACCTAAAAATCTCTCTAATGTAACTCCCTAGTATACAAGAGTAATCTCCCTAAGTATTATGCTAAGTGTACTATAGCAACAAAAACACAAGAATTTTAGATGCATCAAAGCATATTGGTGAAGTTATTGTGGTGGTGCATATAAGCATGTAGGATGCATGCTTTTTAATTTGTGTGACGTTTCAATGCATAATCAATATCCACTCTTGTTGCTTAAGCACTGTGGATGAGTGGTGCATTCATTTGGTTATTTCATAATTTTATTTTTGATTTAAATGATAATTGTGGTGATTGATATTCGGTGGGAAGGTGAACTTTTTATTTATCTTACAATTATATATCTACATATGTTTGAGTTTATTTCTTCTATCATCATTTGTGTTATGGTTGTAATATTTTCTCAAGATGGTTTCTTATGAGTAGAAATTAGTTAAAAAAAAAAACATTTTTTTTCATTTTTATCGTAGTCTAAATGTTATTAGAAATCATATGACTATGTTGAAGGTAGCCTTGTCCATGACCAAAATAGACATTTTATTTTTTGTGATAGGATCTAGGCTAAAACTACTTTTTGGGTATGGAGTAAGAACTAAACTTTTGGATACTATGTATTGTGAAGTTGCCTTTTTGGATATCGAGTGAGATCTCAAACTGCTTATGATTGTCTAAGAGATTGTTTTCCTCAAACACAAGGGAATATATTAATGACACAAGACCTAAAGGCATCTAGTAGGAGTGGATCTGTGTTGCCCTACTAAATATGAAGAGGCCATTTCAAATAGCATAGTTTTTCTTATTTTTAAGTGATATGTTTTTTCTTAAATAAGAATGAAAAAATAACCCATATTCACAAATAACACTATGATGATTATCTTCCTAAAGTATCCTACCGTTTTAGAATATTAGGGGGCATGTAAGAGAGCCTTTTCCCAAGCTTGTAAAGTAAACTAGAAAACTTGTTTTATCAGATTGCTACCACTATAACCCACGGATGCCAACTAGACCCCTCATGCCGTAAATAGTATAAGTATTTAACTTATAAGAAGTTATTATTTAATTTGACGTTTTGTGCAATGAATTCAATATTTCGTGGAGAAGGTTCGACATGCTCACCCTCTCCCAGTGAGCCTAACTTATGATTAAACCAGTCCATAATAACTTGTAGTTGTGCTTATGATTAAACAAGTTCATAATAACTTTGGAGTCTCCTAAAATTTGCATTTGGTGTAAATTTCTGGAATCTGCAAAAAACAATAAACTCCAAAGAGCTAGAAGCTCTCCTCTAGTGTTTGTCCCTTGACCTCAATTTAATTTCAACCTGGAAGATAAATAAGAATTCATCTTTATGAAAACACCATCCCCACATTTTTGTCCTCCATCCTGGGAGGTTCCATCAAAAAAGCCTATTGAATAATGATCATTAAGCACGTGAGGAGGAGCAATCTGCCTACCAAAATACAAGCCCTCTCTGTGATTATCTTTGAACCCAACAATAACCTTCATTTTCACTTTTAGAATTGAAGCAGGCCTATCCTCAAATAAAATCAAATTTCTTTGTTTCCAAATTTCCCAACTAATGAAACAGGGAAGCTATTTCTAATCACATGCACCCCTTCTCCATTCTAGCAAGCATAAATGCAAAGAATCATGTTTCTAGTGTTGTTCCAACTTTAAATCTTGTCTTATAGAATCCCAACTTTACCAACTTTACCATCCCACGGCCAAATGAGTGGCAATATTTTTTCATACTTCAAAATGTTGCCACTTGTTAGGGGTAAAAATTAATTAAAATAAAAACTATATTTTCTCCATTTGTATCGTTTAAATATAATTATTGAGATAAAAAAAATATATTTGAAGATTAAATTGTGTTATTTCCATTGGTGTATAAATTGTGTATATAGAAGGTGAGCTATATCTTTTATGTAGCAAGCTAAATCATCATAGCTAGTACTGTATGGTTTTATGTATGGAATTAAGATTAGATGTTACTAGAAAACATACAACTCTACTAAAGGTAACCTCTATAATGACTACAATAGACACTCGCTTTCTTGTGGATATTGTCTAGCCTAAAATTGCCTTTTGGACATGGAGTAAGACCTAAAACTTCTTTTGAATACTATTTACGATGAAACTACCTTTTGTATATTGAGTAAGCACTGAAACTACTTATGATTGGCTAAGAGCTCATCTTCCTCGAATGTAAGGAAATAGGTTAATGACCCAAGACCCAAAGGCATCTGGTAGGAGTGGAAGTATCTCCCCCTAAAAACTACCAATGAGTCATTTCAAGTGTCATGTTTTTTTTGTTTTTTTCTTGAATAAGAATGATAAAACAACACATATTCACAAATAACAATACATGAGGATTGTTCTAAGTGCCACTAAACAACTAAGTTATGATAGGTTTTCCCACCTTCCAAAGAAAAAAGTAGATTCACAACTTTTCATAAGTTTAAACAAAATTAAATATGAGAAAGTGACTTAGAGTTAATTTTTTTATTAAATTAAAAAAATCAATTTCTCTAATTCTATCTTTTAAATTTATTTGATTGAGATAATAGTTTTTGATATAAGTATTTGAGAATGTTAGAATTCATTTAAAAATATATATCAAATCTAATAACAAAAAATTCCAATTCCAATTCTTTTATAATCCAGTTTTTGTAAAATTGCCGAAAAAAAAAAATTAAAAAAAAAAATTATTCATTAGTTAAAATAAAAAATACAATTTCTCCAATTTTATCCTTCGAAGTTAATTGATTAAGATAATACTTTTGGATTTGAGGATTACACTTTGTTAGTGGTATATAAGTTTCCCACGTAAAAGGTGGGGTACATACAGGTAGTGTATTAAAAACATCATGCCTTTTCACAAGTTTAGAGAGCAGAATTAAATATCACAAAGTGAGTCGGGAGTTATAAACACACAACGGTAGTAGAGTAATGCAATTTTGTTAACATGGTCCATTCTTTTAAATTAGAGTTTTATAAAAATAAAAAATAAATAAAAAAATCTCCTTTATATACCAAAATGTATCATGCTACCCAGTATAACCTCTAGGGGATTTGGGGTCCTCCTTGACTTGTTGGATATGTTGAATCACATTTTTATTATCCCACTATTTTTATTGTATCTTTACAATCCAATATGTTATTAATAAGGATAAGGAAAAGAGGAATGTGTTTTTATCATATTTCTTGAACAAAGTATTAATCAAGACATTCTCCTTTTTCTTTTTAATACGATTATGTAATAATAACCTAACATCTTAGTGACTTACTTGTGTTTTTCTAGTCACATCGACCATTGTTTCAAAAAGTAATTCAAGCTATGATGGTCCATGTTGATCTAGAAGCACCTCATAGTTGGATATGGTCACCATGCTTCGACATCATGAAGGATGGATATCAATTATCATTTCTTTCTCATAGGTGGACTTTCCAAGTTTTGGTTATTTAACTGTTTAGAATTAAACACCAATTGGCACCCCTCTCCCACAAAATCTACCTCAATGCATTTTCTTGAGCCATCACATTCCAGGACAAAAGACTTAGTTAAATTGGGCATTGTGAAGACTGGAATAGTACACATGGATTGCTTTAAGGTGCAAAGGCTTGCTCTGCTACAACAATCCACACAAAGGCAACATTCTTGAGAAACACTATTAATGGGGATTCAATTGACCCATAATGTTGAATGAACTTTTAGTAGTAGCGAGTAAGAACTAAGAAACCATGTAACATTTTCAAGGTCATGGGTGTGGCCAATATTTCATAGCCTCAACTTTTTTGGGATCCACTTGCACCCCTATCTTACTGACTATGTGCCCGAGTTTTTCCACTTTAGATGTGACAAAAACACATTTAGAATGTTTGAGGAACAACTGGTTATCCTGAAGTAGTTGTAGGGATTTATCAACATGTTCCACATGTGCCTCCTAAGTGTTGCTATATATCAAAATATCATTAAAAAAGACAAACACAAAGTTGCATAGAAAGGTTCAAAAAAACATGTCCATGGGACTCAAAAAGTGGAACTCATAATGTCCTTCATGTGTGTGTAAGTCTTAGGAATGTCTACCTCTTTCATCTAGATTTAGTGCTACGTAAAGCAAAGGTCCAATTTAGTGAAGAAATGGGCACCATGGAGCTCATCCAAAAGGTCATAAATTATTGGAATGAAAAATTTGTCTTTGACTGCCAACATATTAAGAGCACACCATTTTTTAGCACAAGCATGAATTGCCTTCTTTAGACTTCAATAACATGACAACTAGGGAAGAGTAGGGGCTAGTACTAGGATGTATCATGCCATAATCCAATAGTTACTAAATGATCTTTGAGACATGTCTCCCAAAATGGTGCTAGAGTATTACCCCCAGCCAAGTATTATTGTATTGATAAAATTCCCAAATTCCTTATATTCTAAGTTATATAGGAATTTCATTGTTTGTGTTGTAGAGGCTAAGGTTTGCAAGGTCTTAAGAGAAAATGTGTGTCAAGTGCCGTAACTCTTTTATATACTTGAGGGAAATTCCAAAAATAGTACTCAATCAGTTTTTCATGGCGCTAACTAAGGAGGAATATTGAGGTTTAAAATGTGTCTTCTAAGGAAAATAATGGTTAAATAATAAAATAAGAATTATGAAATATTGAGGTTTAAAATCTGTCTTCTAAGAAAAATAATAGTTAAATAATAAAATAAGAATTATGAATTTTGAAAGGGAAAGAAGCAAAATTGCTTTTTTATTTTATTTTTGACTTATCTCTGTTATAGGTTTACTCAAATTTCAAGTGTAGGCACTCGTCTAATGAGTGCCCACTTTGCATACTTTCAAGAAACACATTTTCTTCATGTATTTATATTTTATCTCACTATGGGTCTATTAAAAGTATGCATATTGGGTACTTGATGAACACAAAATTGCCTACACTTGAAATTTGATTAAAGCTATAAGGAGATAAGTCAAAAATATGATTTTAAAAAAGTAGTTTTATTTCTTTCTCTCCAAAACTATTTACTCTTATGGTTGATGACATCAACTTAAATCCTATTGGTTCTTTTAAACATGATATTGATAGCATTTTTTTTTTGTTTTGAGACCCATTTTTAACCTCAAAATTTCTCTAATGTAAGTCCCTAATATACAAGAGTAATCTCCCTAAGTGTTATGCTAAGTGTACCACAGAAAGAAAAACACTAGAATTTTAGATGCATCAAAGCTTATTGGTGAAGAAAGTTGTTGTGGTGGTGCATATAAGCATGTAGCATGCATGTTTTTTAATTTTTGTGACGTTTCAATGCATAATCAATATCCACTCTTGATGCTTAAGCACTGTGGATGAGTGGTGCATTCATTTGGTTATTTCATAATTTTATTTTTGATTTAAATGATAATTGTGGTGATTGATATTGGGTGGGAAGGTGAACTTTTTATTTATATTTTGAGTTTATTTCTTCTATCATCATTTGTGTTATGCCACATGAATAGTGAAAATTGAGACTATGAGATTTATATTGTAATATACTTCCATTTGTATTTGAGTAATACACATCAGCTATGCCATCCTTGTCTCCCACTTGCGAAACATACATTCCGGTTGTGTATTGTTATACCCATGCCTTGTCATCATGGCATGCCTTGAGTGTGACTTATGCATCACTCCTTTGGCATCATCATCAATATTTTTTAATAGTATACCCTCAAATATTAGGCATTCATTTTCAAGGGATAACAATTGGCTCCATGCAGGGACAACTTCCCCCTTATGGGATGTTGATAATTCCAAAATATTTGGTTAGGTAACCCAAGAACAAACTTTGTAACTGCTATCTAAATCTTCATGAAGAATGTTGCAATACGATTTTTTCCCTTTTCAAGATGTTGATTTACCCCGTGATTGATACATCCCTCTAAATTTTTACATGGAATATCGTCATCATGATAATTCTTCTTTTCCTTTTGAAAAATATTATCTAATTCATCTGTTGATATTCAAATAGATTTCTAGCTTGTGTTTCCAACACTTATTTAAAACATACAATAAGCCTACTACCAAGAATAACTCAAATGGAAACCCTAATGTGAAATCAATGAAATTGATTTAACATGATCCTACCTATCCTAAACATGAATGAGGTGTAGGGATAAGTGTAATTAAACTTCCAGTGAATCCATCCAAGCATCTAACTAGAATAATAACATATACCCTTGTATTTGATTACATCCAAAAATAGGGATATATTAAGTTGCATCCAAATGTAGGTTGGAGTTTTGAATATCCTATTACTAAAGAGTAGAGGTGTAGCTTTGGACCACACACCTTCCCATCACAAGAATGATGTTTTCTTTCTTTGCAAATATAAACTTCTATACATGAATTCCATCCAAGCCAATTAGATCAATATACTCTCTAACTAGTCGGGGTGAAATTGGGTACAATTTCCCATTCATACAATGAAAATATTGTTGGAATGATCCAGGTGGATATCGGTGGCCACCCACCTTTTCCAACTCGCTCAAAACAATTTTCTGGCAATTTTGGCAATTTACTATTTTTAGCAGTTTTTAACTTCCAGTGCCATTTTGAGGGCCTAAATGAAGGTTTTTCAGGATAGATCTTCTCAAAGATAGTAGAAGGCTTTGATTGAGCCCCCAAAATGAATATTCTCGACGATACCTTTCCAACGGGCTATCATTCACCTAAAATAGAGATCGTATGCAAAAGTTACGACCCTGGGAAGTTGATGTACTAACTTACCCAAACATGACCCACATGACTTTTGGCGCTTCATCTCCTAGGGTTAGGTTTTTGGATGTCTAGGGTTTTTACATACCTATTTATTGTAAAAATTCCTTTAGAGCCTCATTGTAATCATCTTCTTGTGAATGAGTGCAGTCGTCACATCTCTTCTCAGAGATAAGTCGCCACCATTCCAACAGGCTCGTTTTCCGCTACATTTTACAGTTTCAGCTTATTTCCTTATTGAATAGAAAACCAGTTTTATTGAATCTATGTTATTATGTGTTAAGCATCTTTTAATAATCTATATTCATTTCATCCTGCTCATAAAATATGGATCAGTGGTATCAGAGTGGTCTGCTCCTTATCGTCTTAATGCATGTCCCCAATGAGGTCAAGGTACAAAGAATTGGGTCTCGAGCTTGTTTCTCTTGAGGAAAAAATCTCTCGCACACCCAAGAGACCTATCATGGAAAGAGAAAAGAAATATGATGGGAAGGAGATCCTTTCAAAATGTTTCTTGAGGAAGCCCTCACGCAACATAGAAACAAGATGATGGATAGTTTCACGCAAATCCTTCGGCGACTACCAACAGGTGACACATCTTCCTCAAGTGGAGGCGTTGTCCCCTTCAAGGTACAAATCAAATTCGATATTCCTATATTTGAAGGTCATATAGATGCAGATGTTGTAGACAAGTGGTTGAATCTATTAGAAGGGTATTTTTCTGTCCATAACTTTTCGAATAGAGAAAAGATTACTTTTTCAATCCTCAAAGTCGTTCCCCATGTTAGAGATTGGTGGGAAACTTTCTGTGAGAAAAAGGAAACAGAGGAACCCTCATTATTTACAGTCACGACCACCTGGGAATCCTTCAGGTATGTTATTAAGGAACAATACTACCCTGTTGGAAGTTATGATGACTTGTATAGAAAATGGACCACACTGCGGCAAGAAAGAGACCAAGAAGTGCCAGAGTTCACAAATATCTTCCATACCTTTCACACCAAGATGGGTATCAAATATTCAGAGCGACATCTGGTGCTCAAATATCACGATGCTCTACATAGATACATCCAGACCGAAATGGACCAAATGATGTTGTTGATTTCTTCTTCAGGAAAAGGTTTCATGAGTGTTGAGTTGTCGTTCCTGCTTACGAGAGAGGGAATGTGTGAGAGGAAATATGAGATAACCTCTTCAGAGCCAGAGTCTTCTTCCTTGTAAAGTCCCTTGAAGTGAGTCTCTATTGTAGCCCTGAGCTACTCAAACCCATTGTGGATCAGTCCATCTGAGGAGGTGATTTCGGAAATGTGGTTTCGGGAGAGGCAGGTTTTGAATTGCCAATGAAATAATGAGGTGTTTTGGTCTCCATATTTCAGCCACAAGCTTCGAGACTTAAGCCTCCAATACTCTTCTTCATGATGAAAAGAACAAAAAGTTTTTCTTTGGGTTTCTTTCTCTTTCTCTAGATCTGAGTTGAATATGTCTTTGGTCTCCATTTCAAATTGCAAATATGATAACTGTTGAATAGTCTATTGTCTGTGTCTTAGTGGAGTATTCATTTGATTTTTAACCCAGGTTTTCAATGCATGTTTTGTTGCTTTTAATTTATGCTCCCACACAAATCTTGGAGACCCTGAAGTAGGAGAGGACCAAGCTGAATGGACAGTTTCAAGAAATCCCTTCTTTTCTATCCAAAGAGGGCTGAATCGAAAGGTATTGGACCCATATTTTATTATTCTTCCAAATTCAAGAGGATAGGTTTGTGATCAGAAGTCAGTTTTGGGAGGATCTTGGAGGATATTATCCTTCTTTCTTGTAGAAACATGCTATGAATTAATAATCTGTCCAAGCGAGTTGATATGTGATCAGCCCCAACTCTATTGTTTGTCCAGGTGTAAAGGCCTTTCGAAGGCTTGAAATCAAGGAGGTCCCACTGATGGAATAACTCCTCAATGAAGGGGAGCATTTGATCCCTGCTACTATTGCCTCCTCTCTTTGCCTACTACATTACATGATCCCTGCTACTATTGCCTGTAGCCTCGGTGTTCCTTGAACGACCATGCACATTGTCAACTCAATGACAAATATGTATTCTTAAGAATGCATGTGCGTTCATGTAATGTAAATTGGGAAAAAAGGGTTTCACCTAGTCCATTGTTACCGAAGAGACTGAGCAACATGTTTTTCCTTTCCTGAGAAAATTGAGGAGTGAATTTAGGTGAGCTTGAGGAGGAATTGTAGGACTCTTCTTACATGGTGTTTGATTAGTTCCAATGAAGTTTCTAAACCTAATTTTTTTGTATTTCATTTTTTTTTAATTATCAAAACAAATAAAAGTTTAATTTCCCCTTATTTAAATGCAACATACTTAAATAACATGGAGCCTGCACCTAGAGAAGACCCAAACCCGCCATCACCACATGAAGACAAACCAAACTCCAACCCAAAACTAGGAAATGTAAACTTTGAAATTGATGCAGATACAATCAAGAAATATCATAGAGCCCTCACGTCTTTCACTAGCCATATCAATAGATACATTGTTACTTTGATTGCAAATGGCCAAGGCCAATTATCACAATTTTTTTATTACAAGGAAAAATTATTTTACTATTATAGGACGGGTCTAGATAGAAACTAGGTCAGATACCTAAACATTTTAAAACAATATTTGATGACATTATTTATTGAGCCTAGAACTGGAACACAACCTTTAGTCACAAAGAAACGCATTTGTGTGAACTGGTACACCTACCAACCTTTTGTAGACAATTGGTTGGATAGGTGGTTCATGGTTTTTGACAAACCTCCCTACAATAATAAGGTCCCTTTGTATTTTCTTAGGTAATTATGCGTTGAGTTTATGTGGGTCCCCTTAGGATCAAAAAAATGATAGGTGTGACCCATTTCTAGGTCCTCATGCTTAAGGGTGGAGGCCTAACCCCCCTTCCCAACATCCTCCCATATCATAAAACATTATCCAGACCCAGTTGTCCATTTCCACCTTGACCTATAACATAGTGCAACATAGTACATTCATAGAATTATCTTTCTAGGAGGGACCTTCAAGTGATGTTGAGGGAGAGGTTGGGCCTTCAGGCCTTGCACCAAATTCTGGCTAGGATAGGCCACATGGATGCACTAGGCATTTTCATCCTTGTTCTTGTGACCCTCATAGATGCTTGAGTTGCAGTCATACTTGTTATAGGTTGATGGAGGTCACTAGACATGACAATTTCATTCAATTTTATGGATATGTAGGAGATTTAATGTTCTTTGGGTACACATCAAAGTACAATTTATGTTATATTAAAATGTTGAAATTTCATTAGGTTTTTCCCCTTACCAAGTTATGCTAAAAATTAAGACTATGTTAAAATGTTGAAAATTGAGACTATGAGGTTTATACTGAAATACACTCCATTTGTATTTGAGTAATACACATAAGTTATGCCATCTTTGTCTCCCACTTGCGAAACATACATTTTGGTTGTGTATTGATATACCCATGCCTTGTCATCATGGCATTTATTTTAGGGGCTAAATTTTGTTCATGGGCTAATTTTCTATGGTTTTTCCAAAAATGAGATTCACTATTTTAAAAATGATTCACCCAAATTCTATAGGATAAAATTATTTTACCTTAAAAATCGCCAAAATTTTATAAAAACTATATAAAATCCTAGAAATTTGAATATTTTTACAAAAATATCGCCAAGCATTTATAGTTGGAATATGAAGGATTAGTAAGATTCGCCAAGGTTTCTACATTTTAAAATAAATTTCCATCCTTAAAATCATCCCTGCATGGCATGTCTTGAGTGTAGCTCATGCATCACTCCTTTCGCATCATCATCAATATTTTTTAATAGTATCCCCTCAAAACTTAGGCATTCATTTCAAGGGATAGCAATTGGCTCCATGCAGGGACAACTTCCCCCTTATGGGATGTTGATAATTCCAAAATATTTGGTTAGGTAACCCAAGAACAAACTTTGCAATTGATATCTAAATCTTCATGAAAAATGTTGCAACAATATTTGTTCCTTTTCAAGATGTTGATTTACCCCATAATTGATGCGTCCCTTTGAATTTTTACATGGAATATCATCATCATGATAATTCTTCTTTTCCTTTTGAAAAATATTATCTAATTCATCTATTGATATTCAAATGCATTTCTAGATTGTGTTTCCAACACTTATTTAAAACATACAATAATCCTACTACCAAGAATAACTCAAATGGAAACCCTAATGTGAAATCGATGAAATTGATTTAACATGATCCTACCTATCCTAAACATGAATGAGGTGTAGGGATAAATGTAATGATACATCCAATAAATCCATCCAAGCATCTAACTAGAATAATGGCATATACCCTTGTATTTGATTACATCCAAAAATAGGGATAAATTGATTTACATCCAAATGTAGGTTGGAGTTTTGAATATCCTATTACTAAAGAGTAGAGGTGTAGCTTTGGACCACACACCTTCCCATGACAATAATTATACTTTTTGTCTTTGCAAATATGAACTTCTATACATGAATTCCATCCAAGCCAATTAGATCAATATACTCTTCAGCCAGTTGAGGTGAAATTGGATACAATTTCACATTCATACAATGAAAATATTGTTGGACACACCACCTCTGGTTGTGCCTATCGTATTGGCAATTTCACTTTTTCTACTATTGGAAAAATTGTCCTCTGCCCGAGTCTAGTGAGACAGAATGGTAAAATGGTTTCTTCAATACAATTTTGGACTAGTTATCCCATTTCCCTTATTGTACTTGTTTCTTTGAGCTACTAAAAAGGGACTTAAGTTGTTTCATTTCTAATTCATACCAACCCTTTATGACACATTTTGATACCAAAAAATTACTTCTCTTTCAAATATCTACACAAACAACTTCATGATTTTGTCTTCATGATCATCCTTCATGTCTTCCATTAATGACTGAAATTTTTTCACATGATCATATGCAGATGTAATATTTTGACCCTGAAATCTTGGAATGTGATTTATCTATAAACATATAGATGGAAATGAATTTGGGTTCTCTAGAATGCCATTGAAAATTAAAGGATCAGAATCCTTAGGGGATCCTTCATCCTTAATTTCTTGAAAACCTAGTGTTTCATTTTTATTTAGGTAATCATCATAATTTTCCCACTACTATCTAGGAAAACCTATGATTTCACTCTTCTTTTTATGTTGATTCATCATGGAAATAAATGATAAGGTGATCACTAATTAAATAAACCAATGGTAGGTGCTTCATTTCTCACCACTCCACTTCTTCAATATAAGACCCAATTTCCATAAGACCACGAGGCATGGATGAGAGATCATCTTCTTTCCAATTTGGTTTCTCCTCAATATTTTGACCATGAGCTATAAAATCATTTTCAAAATGTGAAGTATTTCAATATAAAATCAAATCAAGAATATCATGGAGTTCCAAATCACCACAGGTACCACTACTTTTGTCTTGTAATATATCATGTCTGGGACTTCATATTTACCATTTTTTGTTTCTACTCTAGTTTTACTAGCAACCAAGTCATTACTTTAAAATTCCATTTTATACACTTGGTTTCATTTGGACTTTATATCTATCCTTTGATCAATTGGCCTACCGCCTCACAAGTTTATAGCCTCTCGTCATCATCATTCAAGGAAGAGTAATGAGGTTGAGCTCTTTTTGGTTCATTTCTTTTCTCATGATTATTCTCTCTAATTAAATCCTCATTAGAAATTTCATTGTTTCCAATCAAACTA
>SNQJ01S0005620.1:286862-305179 GCA_010110895.2 Picea sitchensis
CAATGTATTTTTTTCTCTCGCGCATGACCTTTTTCAAGTTGTGGTAACTTACTCTACATTTCTTTGCCAAGGGCGGGATGAACTGGTGGAAATTGGGATGGATTTCACTCTCACCCAGTTTCTCAGAAACTATTTTACGTTTTTTTTTCAAGGCCTCTATTTTCTTATCAGAAGTCGGACGAATTTGACGAATAATTATTTTCAAATTGTGATAACTTACTCTATGTTTTTTGTTTAAGAACTATATGGACTCATCACAACTGAAATGAATTCTACGCATGGTTTTTTTGTTCAAGCCCTGCCTGCCCATATTGCAACCGAGAGGACTCTCGTTTTGACTAAAAAGCATTCTACGCGTATGCAGATTCGATGTCGTTTGGGTGGAATGCAAACTCAACCCTGAACTACCGATATCTCCAAGCAAAGGTTCATAATGGATATGTGTTGTATCTTTTTTCAACGACATGATGTGAATTATTCAATCGTAATTTGAATCGATAACCCAGGAATGGACAGTGCTAGATGGCGAGGCCGACCAAACCTGGATCTTCAACCTGAATACCATAGACATCCATTGCAAACAGAATCTGCAACCCTCCATATTCCCTTCTTCATATGGAAGCACCATGTTCACAAGGTATTCCTGCCATCTTCCAACTGCCGACATATTTTCCACGAGATATGGGCAAAGGTGCTGATGCAAGCACCTAAAAGCCTGTTTGCTATCGCCTATAATCCCATTTCAGAAGGACTGTACAGTGTAAATACACAACGAATGAACATCAAACTCGGATGATACCAAACAACAAATTGCATTAAACAAACTATCTCCACATCTAGACACAACATTTGTTACCAGCTGTAAACCATAACAATCTATGCCATCCAAAATCTGTTTCCATTGTGATTGAAGGTCTTTGCAAATAATGGAAAAGTAGATATATGAGGACCTTCTATATTTCATATGGACATTTTTCTGTACAACAGTGGTTCATAATGGCCACTAAGGGCATCGACATCATGGAACAAGATGCAATGTGGATTGCCAGATGCAGTTTTGTTGAATAGTAGATATCTTGTTTTTCTTGTCAATGACCATATGCCAACTAATATATTCAGCTTGTTAGACAGCCACCGAATACAAAATGTATCTCCCCAAAGTCCCCTCTGATGTGCACGTAGAACTGGAGATGCAGACAACCACATCTTTGAAAAATACGTAGCCACATCATGTATTCCATGCAACTGTCGAAGAAAATTAGATTCCAATTCGTATTCATAGGATTGCAAAGCCTCAACATTGCCATTTTTAAAATAGGCCAAGAAATAATCTATCAATCCATTGCGCAGCTTGGTCGACGAATATCAGAAATGCAATAGAACCTAGAATGTATCAAAAAGGCAATCCCCAACAGTATACGAGAATGCATCCAATCTAAAAAGGCCATTCCCATGCAAAACCACGTCAATGATTTCATGTACAATGGACTGTGTATCTTTTTCATATGACTCAACATCTATTATCTCTTTCATCTTTTCAACTGTCATTTTGAAGCTGTTTGCTAGATACTTTTAGTTTCTATCAAAATAGAGAAAAGCACAGGCAAAAAATAAAAACTAGCAAAATAAAAAAGAAAAGAAAAATAGCGCACCAATCCCCGTATGTATCTTTAAACCTTCTTCTTCTCAACTTGAATCCCCCTAGTTCCCATAGCAGATGAGAAGAAAACAGACCGACACTGGAAACTGATCCAAGCAGAAGAAAGATCGCAAAAAAATATAACCATAACTTAACTCAGCAGAAAGAAAATAAGAAGACGCAGTTTTCTGGCCCACAGAGTAGAAGAATACACTACTGCATCTACACCCCACCCGATGGTTCCATCTTCTGATAGCTCCCAACTACTTTTCGCAAAGGCCTCTGCATTGCAATTTTTGGAAAAACTATGGACGCAACATCTGCCATATGAAGACGCATTGTTTCCAGGAACAAATACTAAGAGCACAAACAAAAATGGTCTAGAACAGAATGTATTCAACCCAACAGAAAATGCTAAGAGGAAAAATTCGAACTAATGCTAGCATTAATCCACGTTCCACGAATGCATAACAAAATTTATGATTAAAAAATACCATATACTACCAAATACTTTGGAAATGCAAACATATTTTACATTGGGAATAGTGAAGGCGGAAATAAGACCTCCAATCCGTCTTCCAATCAGATCTTGACAAACATGATACTTTTTATTATATAAAAATCGATATTTTCACTTCCCTTGTTCCAACAATAGACAATAGCGAAATATTTTTGGTCAATGCACAAGCTAATGCCACGTCAACAATTTATCGATCGTTAGAGTCCCTCTATGCCTACGGTAGGGACTAATAATTGACTTGCAACATTATGCATAATTTTTTCCAATTCAATTTAACCAACTCACTCTGTGGTTATGGTTTTGCAAAAAGTGGCCGAAAGTTTAGGTTAAGTGGGCATCAACGATCAAATTTGAAGGGTGTGTCCTAATTTCACTAAGAAAGGTATATATTCATGCAACCCTTCCACAATGAAAAGTTTCCAAAAAAAATTACATTTTATCTGACAACAATCACACATATTTACATCTTATTTTTGTTTACTCTATATAGAATATAGATCATAGATGATATGTGTATGGAAGCATAGTTACCCATAATTTTTTCTTTTCTAAACATTATAGTTTTTTCTACTGAAAATACTTATAAAACAAAATAGTTTTTTCTATTGAAAATACTTACTTACAGAATATATTTTTTTGAAGAAGGAATGAAAGAGGAAAGGTTTAATATTTCCATTATGTGGTTGAACATGTCAATTTTCTTGTTCATTTTAATTTTTATGGTATCAATATTTCAATGTAAATCATGGCATTTTCACTCCGGGCATTCAAAACCACATTCCAAATGATCTTAAATAGGGTAAGATTACTAGCTGATAGCAAACAATAGGTCAGTATGTCAAACTCCATCTTTACATGAATCCTCTATAAATCAGTTTGATGGCCCTTTAATTGGTAATCTCATGCCCTTTTGGTTCACAACTTTTCATAAGTTTAAACAAAATTAAATATGAGAAAGTGACTTAGAGTTAATTTTTTTATTAAATTAAAAAAAATCAATTTTTCTAATTCTATCTTTGAAATTTAATTGATTGAGATAATAGTTTTTGATATAAGTATTTGAGAATGTTAGAATTCATTTAAAAAAATAAATCAAATCTAATAACAAAAAATTCCAATTCCAATTCTTTGATAATCTAGTTTTGGTAAAATTGCTGAAAAAAAATAAAAATAATAAACTTATTCATTGGTTAAAATAAAAAATATAATTTCTCCAATTTTATCCTTCGAAGTTAATTGATTAAGATAATACTTTTGGATTTGAGGATTACACTTTGTTATTGGTATATAAGTTTCCCACGTAAAAGGTGGGGTACATATGGGTAATGTATTAAAAACACCATGCCTTTTCACAGGGTTAGAGAGCAGAATTAAATATCACAAAGTGAGTCGGGAGTTATAAACACACAACGGTAGTAGAGTAATGCAATTTTGTTAACATGGTCCATTCTTTTAAATTAGAGTTTTATAAAAAAAAAAAAAAAAATCTCCTTTATATACCAAAATGTATCATGCTACCAAGTATAACCTATAGGGATTTGGGGTCCTCCTTGACTTGTTGGATATGTTGAATCACATTTTTATTATCCTATTATTTTTATTGTATCTTTACAATCCAATATGTTATTAATAAGGATAAGGAAAAGAGGAATGCGTTTTCATCATATTTCTTGAACATTCTCCTTTTCCTTTTTGTATACGATTACGTAATAATAATCTAACATCTTAGTGACTTACTTGTGTTTCTCTAGTCACATCGACCATTGTTTCAAAAAGTAATTCAAGCTATGATGACCTATGTTGATCCGGAAGCACCTCATAGTTGGATATGGGCACCATGCTTCGACATCATGAAGGATGGACATCAATCATCATTTCTTTCTCATAGGTGGACTTTCCAAGTTTTGGTCATTTAATTGTTTAGAATTAAACACCAATTGGCACTCCTCTTCCACAAAATCTGCCTCAATACATTTTCTTGAGCCATCACATTCCAGGACAAAAGACTTAGTTAAATTGGGCATTGTGAAGACTTGAATAGTACACATGGATTACTTTAAGGCACAGAGGCTTGCTTTGCTACAACAATCCACACAAAGACAACATTCTTGAGAAACACTATTAATGGGGATTCAATTGACCCATAATGTTGAATGAACTTTTAGTAGTAGCGAGTAAGAACTAAGAAAACATGTAACATTTTCAAGGTCATGGGTGTGGCCAATATTTCATAGCCTCAACTTTTTTGGGATCCACTTGCACCCCCATCTTACTGACTATGTGCCCGAGTTTTTCCACTTTAGAAGTGACAAAAGCACATTTAGAATGTTTGAGGAACAACTAGTTATCCTGAAGTAGTTGTAGGGATTTATCAATATGTTCCACATGTGCCTCTTAAGCATTGCTATATATCAAAATATCATTAAAGAAGACAAACACAAAGTTGCATAGAAAGGGTAAAAAAAACATGTCCATGGGACTCAAAAAGTGGAACTCATAATGTCCTTCATGTGTGTGGAAGTCTTAGGGATGTCTACCTCTTTCATCTAGATTTAGTGCTACGTAAAACAAAGGTCCAATTTAGTGAAGAAATGGGCACCATGAAGCTCATCCAAAAGGTCATAAATTATTGGAATGAAAAATTTGTCTTTGACCGTCAACATATTAAGAGCACACCATTTTTTAGCACAAGCATGAATTGCCTTCTTTAGACTTCAATAACATGACAACTAGGGAAGAGTAGGGGCTAGTACTAGGATGTATCATGCCATAATCCAATAGTTCCTAAATGATCTTTGAGACTTGTCTCCCAAAATGGTGCTAGAGTATTACCCCTAGCCAAGTATTATTGTATTGATAAAATTCCCAAATTCCTTATATTCTAAGTTATATAGGAATTTCATTGCTTGTGTTGTAGAGGCTAAGGTTTGCAAGGTCTTAAGAGAAAATGTGTGTCAAGTGCCGTAACTCTTTTATATACTTGAGGGAAATTCCAAAAATAGCACTCAATCGGTTTTTCATGGCGCTAACTAAGGAGGAATATTGAGGTTTAAAATGTGTCCTCTAAGGAAAATAATGGTTAAAGAATAAAATAAGAATTATGAAATATTGAGGTTTAAAATGTGTCTTCTAAGGAAAATAATGGTTAAATAATAAAATAAGAATTATGAATTTTGAAAGGGAAAGAAACAAAACTGCTTTTTTATTGTATTTTTGACTTATCTATGTTATAAGTTTACTCAAATTTCAAGTGTAGGCACTCGTCTAATGAGTGCCCACTTTACATACTTTCAAGAAACACATTTTCTTCATGTATTTCTAGTTTATCTCACTATGGGTCTATTAAAAGTATGCATATTGGGTACTTGATGAACACAAAATTGCCTACACTTGAAATTTGAGTAAAGCTATAAGGAGATAAGTCAAAAGTATGATTTTAAAAAAGAAGTTATATTTCTTTCTCTCCAAAACTATTTACTCTTACGGTTGATGACATCATCTTAAATCCTATTGGTTCTTTTAAACATGATATTGATAGCAATTTTTTTTTTTGTTTTGAGACCCATTTTTAACCTCAAAATTTCTCTAATGTAAGTCCCTAGTATACAAGAGTAATCTCCCTAAGTGTTATGCTAAGTGTACTATAGCAAGAAAAACACTAGAATTTTAGATGCATCAAAGCTTATTGGTGAAGAAAGTTGTTGTGGTTGTGCATATAAGCATGTAACATGCATGTTTTTTAATTTGTGTGACAATTCAATGCATAATCAATATCCACTTTTGCTGCTTAAGCATTGTGGATGAGTGGTGCATTCATTTGGTTATTTCATAATTTTATTTTTGATTTAAATGATAATTGTGGTGATTGATATTGGGTGGGAAGGTGAAATTTTTATTTATGTTTTGAGTGTATTTCTTCTATCATCATTTGTGTTATGCCACATGAATAGTGAAAATTGAGACAATGAGATTTATACTGAAATACACTTCCATTTGTATTTGAGTAATACACATAAGCTATGCCATCCTTGTCTCCCACTTGCAAAACATACATTTCAATTGTGTATTATTATACCCATGCCTTGTCATCATGGCATGCCTTGAGTGTTACTTATGCATCACTCCTTTGGCATCATCATCACTATTTTTTAATAGTATCCCATCAAATCTTAGGCATTCATTTTCAAGGGATAACAATTGGCTCCATGTAGGGACAACTTCCCCCTTATGGGATGTTTATAATTCCAAAATATTTGGTTAGGTAACCCAAGAACAAACTTTGTAACTGCTATCTAAATCTTCATGAAGAATGTTGCACTAAGATTTTTCCCCTTTTCAAGATGTTGATTTACCCCATAATTGATACATCCCTTTGAATTTTTACATGGAATATCATCATCATGATAATTCTTCTTTTCCTTTTGAAAAATATTATCTAATTCATCTGTTGATATTCAATTGGATTTCTAGCTTGTGTTTCCAACACTTATTTAAAACATACAATAAGCCTACTACCAAGAATAACTCAAATGGAAACCCTAATGTGAAATCAATGAAATTGATTTAACATGATCCTACCTATCCTAAACATGAATGAGGTGTAGGGATAAGTGTAATTATACTTCCAATGAATCCATCCAAGCATCTAACCAGAATAATGACATATACCCTTGTATTTGATTACATCCAAAAATAGGGATATATTAAGTTGCATCCAAATGTAGGTTGGACTTTTGAATATCCTATTACTAAAGAGTAGAGGTGTAGCTTTGGACCACACACCTTCCCATCACAATAATGATGCTTTCTTTCTTTGCAAATATAAACTTCTATACATGAATTCCATCCAAGCCAATTATATCAATATACTCTCTAACTAGTCGGGGTGAAATTGGGTACAATTTCACATTCATACAATGAAAATATTGTTGGACTGATCTAGGTGGATATCGGTGGCCACCCACCTTTTCCAACTCGCTCAAAACAATTTTCTAGCAATTTTGGCAATTTACTATTTTTAGCAGTTTTTAACTTCCAGGGCCATTTTGAGGGCCTAAATGAAGGTTTTTCAGGATAGATCTTCTCAAAGTTAGAAGAAGGCTCTGATTGAGCCCCCAAAATGAATATTCTCGACAATAGCTTTCCAACAAGCTATCGCTTTCCTAAAACAAAGATCATATGCAAAAGTTACGACCCCAGGAAGTTGATGTACTAACTTACCCAAACAAGACCCACATGACTTTTGGCGCTTCATCTCCTAGGGTTAGGTTTTTGGATGTCCAGGGTTTTTTACATACCTGTTTATTGTAAAAATTCCTTCAGAGCCTCATTATAATCATCTTCTTGCGAATGAGCGTAGTCGTCACATCTCTTCTCAGAGATAAGTCGCCACCATTCCAACAAGCTTGTTTTCCGCTACATTTTACAGTTTCAGCTTATTTCCTTATTGAATAGAAAACCAGTTTTATTGAATCTATGTTATTATGTGTTAAGCATCTTTTAATAATCTATATTCATTTCATCCTACTCATAAAATCTGGATCAGTGGTATCAGAGCGGTCTGCTCCTTGTCGTCTTAATGCATGTCCCCAACGAGGTCAGGGTACAAAGAATTGGGTCTCGAGCTTGTTTGTCTTGAGGAAAAAATCTCTCGCACACCCAAGAGACCTATCATGGAAAGAGAAAATAAATATGATGGGATAGGAGATCCTTTCAAAAAAATTCTTGAAGAAGCCCTCATGCAACATAGGAACAAGATGATGGATAGTTTCACACAAATCCTTCGGTGGCTACCAACATGTGACACATCTTCCTCAAGTGGAGGCGTTGTCCCCTTCAAGGTACAAATCAACTTCGATATTCCTATATTTGAAGGTCATATAGACGCAGATGTTGTAGACAAGTGGTTGAATCTATTAGAAGGGTATTTCTCTGTCCATAACTTTTCGAATAGAGAAAATATTACTTTTTCAATCCTCAAAGTCATTCCCCATGTCAAAGATTGGTGGGAAACTTTCTGTGAGCAAAAGGAAACAGAGGAACCCTCATTATTTACAGTCGCGACCACCTGGGAATCATTCAGGGATGTTATTAAGGAACAATACTACCCTGTTGGAAGTTATGACGACTTGTATAGCAAATGGACCACACTGCGGCAAGAAAGAGACCAAGCAGTGCTAGAGTTCACAAATATCTTCCATACCTTTCACACCAAGCTGGGCATCAAATATTCAGAGTGACATATGGTGCTCAAATATCACGATCCTTTACATAGATACATCTAGACCGAAATGGAACAATGACTTTGTTGATTTCTTCTTCAAAAAAAGGTTTCATGAGTGTTGAGTTGTCGTTCCTGCTTACGAGAGAGGGAATGTGTGAGAGGAAATATGAGATAACCTCTTTAGAGCCAGAGACTTATTCCTTGTAAAGCCCCTTGAAGTGAGTCTCTATTGCAGCCTTGAGCTACTCAAACCCGTTGTGGATAAGTCCATTTGAGGAGGTGATTTCAGAAATGTGGTTTCGGGAGAGGCAGGTTTTGAATTGCTGATGAAATAATGAGGTGTTTTGGTCTCCATATTTTAGCCACAAGCTTTGAGACTTAAGCCTCCAATACTCTTCTTCATGACGAAAAGCACAAAAAGTTTTTCTTTGGCTTGCTTGCTCTTTCTCTAGATCTGAGTTGAAGATGTCTTTGGTCTCCATTTCAACTTACAAATATGATAACTGTTGAATAGTCTATTGTTTGTGTCTCAGTGGAGTATTCATGGGCTTTTTAACCTAGGTTTTCAATGCATGTTTTGTTGCTTTTAATTTATGCTCCCACACAAATCTTGGAGACCCTGAAGTAGGAGAGGACCAAGATGAATGGACAGTTTCAAGAAATCCCTTCTTTTCTATCCAAAGAGGGCTGAACCGAAAGGTATTGGGCCCATATTTTATTATTCTTCCAAATTCAAGAGGATAGGTTTGTGATCAGAAGTTAGTTTTGGGAGGATCTTGGAGGAGATTATCCTTCTTTCTTGTAGAAACGTGCTCTGAATTAATAATCTGTCCAAGCGAGTTGAGATGTGATCAACCCCAACTCTATTGTTTGTCCAGGTGTAAAGGCCTTTCGAAGGCTTGAAATCAAGGAGGTCCCACTGATGGAATAACTCTTCAACGAAGGGGAGCATTTGATCCCTGCTACTATTGCCTCCTCTCTTTGCCTACTACATTACATGATCCTTGCTAGTATTGCCTATAGCCTTAGTGTTCCTTGAACGACCGTGCACGTTGCCAACTCAATGACAAATATGTATTCTTAAGAATGAATGTGCGTTCATGTAATGTAAATTGGGAAAAAAGGGTTGCACCTAGTCCATTGTTACCGAAGAGACTGAGCAACATGTTTTTCGTTTCTTGAGAAAATTGAGGAGCGAATTTAGGAGAGCTTGAGGAGGAATTGCAAGACTCTTCTTACATGGTGTTTGATTAGTTCCAATGAAGTTTCTAAACCTAATTTTTTTTGTATTTCATTTATTTATTTTTAATTATCAAAACAAATAAAAGTTTAATTTCCCCTTATTTAAATGCAACATACTTAAATAACATGGAGCCTGCACCTAGAGAAAACCCAAACCCACCATCACCACATGAAGACAAACCAAACTCCAACCCAAAACTAGGAAATGGAAACTTTGAAATTTATGCAAATACAATCAAGAAATATCATAGAGCCCTCACGTGTTTCACTAGCCATATCAATAGATATATTGTTGCTTTGATCGCAAATGGCCAAGGCCAATTATCACAATTTTTTTATTACAAGGAAAAATTATTTTACTATTATAGGACGAGTCTAGATAGAAACTAGGTCAGATAACTCAACATTTTAAAACAATATTTGATGACATTATTTATTGAGCCTAGAACTGGAACACAACCTTTAGTCACAAAGAAACACATTTGTGTGAATTGGTACACCTACCAACCTTTTGTAGACAATTGGTTGGATAGGTGGTTCATGGTTTTTGACAAACCTCCCTACAATAATAAGGTCCCTTTGTATTTTCTTAGGTAATTATGCGTTGAGTTTATGTGGGTCCACTTAGGATCAACAAAATGATAGGTGTGACCCATTTCTAGGTCCTCATGCTTCTAGGTGGAGGCCTCACCCCCCTTCCCAACATCCTCCCATATCATAAAACATTATCCAAACCCAGTTGTCCATTTCCACCTTGACCTATAACATAGTGCAACATAGCACATTCATAGAATTATCTTTCTAGGAGGGACCTTCAAGTGATGTTGAGGGAGAGGTTGGGCCTTCAGGCCTTCCACCAAATTCTGGCTAGGATAGGCCACATGGATGCACTAGGTATTTCCATCCTTGTTCTTGTGACTCTCATAGATGCTTGAGTTGCAGTCATACTTGTTATAGGTTGATGGAGGTCACTAGACATGACAATTTCATTCAATTTTATGGATATGTAGGAGCTTTAATGTTTTTTGGGTACACATCAAAGTACAATTTATGTTATATTAAAATGTTGAAATTTCATTAGGTTTTTCCCCTTACCAAGTTATGCTGAAAATTGAGACTATGTTAAAATGTTGAAAATTGAGGCTATGAGGTTTATACTGAAATACACTCCATTTGTATTTGAGTAATACACATAAGTTATGTCATCATTGTCTCCCACTTGCGAAACATACATTTTGGTTGTGTATTGATATACCCATGCCTTGTCATCATGGCAATGACATGCATGTCTCGAGTGTGGCTTATGCATCACTCCTTTCACATCATCATCAATATTTTTTAATAGTATCCCCTCAAAGCTTAGGCATTCATTTTCAAGGGATAACAATTGGCTCCATGCAGTGACAACTTCCCCCGTATGGGATGTTGATAATTCCAAAATATTTGGTTAGGTAACCCAAGAACAAACTTTGCAATTGATATCTAAATCTTCATGAAAAATGTTGCAACAATATTTGTTTCCTTTTCAAGATGTTGATTTACCCCATAATTGATACGTCCCTCTAAATTTTTACATGGAATATCATCATCATGATAATTCTTCTTTTCCTTTTGAAAAATATTATCTAATTCATCTGCTGATATTCAAATGGATTTCTAGATTGTGTTTCCAACACTTATTTAAAACATGCAATAAGCCTACTACCAATAATAACTCAAATGGAAACCCTAATGTGAAATCAATGAAATTGATTTAACATGATCCTACCTATCCTAAACATGAATGAGGTGTAGGGATAAATGTAATGATACATCCAATAAATCCATCCAAGCATCTAACTAGAATAATGGCATATACCCTTGTATTTGATTACATCCAAAAATAGGGATAAATTGAGTTGCATCCAAATGTAGGTTGGTGTTTTGAATATCCAGTTACTAAAGAGTAGAGGTGTAGCTTTTGACCACACACCTTCCCATGACAATAATTATACTTTTTGTCTTTGCAAATATGGACTTCTATACATGAATTCCATCCAAGCCAATTAGACCAATATACTCTTCAGCCAGTCGAGGTGAAATTGGATACAATTTCACATTCATACAATGAAAATATTGTTGGACACACCCCCTCTTGTTGTGCCTACCGTATTGGCAATTTCACTTTTTCTACTATTGGAAAAATTGTCCTCTGCCCAAGTCTAGTGAGACAGAATGGTAAAATGGTTTCTTCAATAAAATTTTGGACTAGTTATCCCCTTTCCCTTATTGTACTTGTTTCTTTGAGATACTAAAAAGGGACTTAAGTTGTTCCATTTCTAATTCATACCAACCCTTTATGACACATTTTGATACCAAAAAAATACTTCTCTTTCAAATATCTACACAAACAACTTCATGATTTTGTCTTCATGGTCATCCTTCATGTCTTCCATTAATGACTGAAATTTTTTCACATGCTCATATGCAGATGTAATATTTTGACCCTGAAATCTTGGAATGTGATTTATCTATAGACATATAGATGGAAATGAATTTGGGTTCTCTGGAATGCCATTGAAAATTAAAGGATCAGAATCCTTAGGAGATCCTTCATCCTTAATTTCTTGAAAACCTAGTGTTTCATTTTTATTTAGGTAATCATCATAATTTTCCCACTACTATCTAGGAAAACCTATGATTTCACTCTTCTTTTTATGTTGATTCATCATGGAAATAAATCATAAGGTGATCACTAATTAAATAAACCAATGGTAGGTGCTTCATTTCTCACCACTCCACTTCTTCAATATAAGACCCAATTTCCATAATACCACGAGGCATGGATGAGAGATAATCTTCTTTCCAATTTGGTTTCTCCTCAATATTTTGACCATGAGCTATAAAATTATTTTCAAAATGTGAAGTATTTCAATATAAAATCAAATCAAGAATATCATGGAGTTCCAAAGCACCACAGGTACCACTACTTTTATCTTGTAATATATCATGTCTGGGACTTCATATTTACTATTTTTTGTTTCTACTCCAGGTTTACTAACAACCAAGTCATTACTTTAAAATTCCATTTTATACACTTGGTTTCATTTGGACTTTATATCTATCCTTTGATCAATTGGCCTACCGCCTCACAAGTTTATAGCCTCTCATCAACATCATTCAAGGAAGAGTAATGAGGTTGAGCTCTTTTTGGTTCATTTCTTTTCTCATGATTATTCTCTCTAATTAAATCCTCATTAGAAATTTCATTGTTTCCAATCAAACTAGCACTATCTACGAGCATAAGAAGTTATTGAAAGATATATGATTCCAAAAGACGGGGGGGGGGTGAGAAATTTATCATTTCATACTAGATCATGAGAATGTATAAAGATATATGATTCCAAAAGATGCAGGGGGGGGAGAGAAATTTATCATTTTATACTAGATCATGAAAAGTATTGGGGCCTTTCATGGAATTTATATGGTCTTCATCACCAGTAGTGTGTTTGCCCAATTCCATTTTTTTATAAAAATTTGGTTTCGAAGAATATACAACATATAGAGTTAGTAAATGTTAACATTTGCATAAGCAATCAGACATAGAATAATAAACAATGTTGATAAATGAATTGCTCTACAATTTTCAACTTAGCAGCGTTTATAATTTTGATGTTTTGAAAATGTCCAATTTATTAATAAGAAATCAATTATAATATTTTTGTGTTTCTACATCTTGTTGTTTCTAAGAGCAATGAACCATGTCCATATGGGATGGATATATTTCCCCATTCCCAGGTATCACATGTCGAATTAAATATGTTTTAATGTGAAATTTGTTCTTTTATTTTTATTGAAATTCATGTTTTTGTACTAATAAAAATATTATAAATGTGCATGTAGGATGGTTCATTCTTCATCTAGTCACCACTACCCCCAATTGGCATAACATTTTTCCTAGGTTACAGGGTGAGTCTAGTCCTTGACCATCCTGCCCCAACACTTGGGATTCCATTCTCGTCCCCCAAGGTACTTCCTCCCATCGTACAACCCATGGGGGTTTATCGCCAACCACCCCAACTACCTTTTCCCTCCCATCCATTTATAATGGATGCACTCGTCCATCATGCACTAGTCCACCATATTGTAGCCCCCATTGTTGTTGCACCAATCCTCCCTGTTGTATCCCCCATTGTTTCATCCACTCTAGTTGCACCATTTCATCCTCATGCAACCCCCCTTTCATCACCCATTGTGGCTATATAGTTGATATTTCCTTAGAGCAACTTATGCAGTTAAGTGCTCCATCTACTAGCCAATTTTCTCCATTCCTTTAGTTATTCACAATGAGATCATTCGTTGATGAAATTTTTATGTAGCCTGAATGGAATTGATTTTAAGAATTTTTTTGTTAAATTGCGAGCTTTGATTCTTGTAATTTATATGGGGAAGCATCCCAAAGAGGTTAGGGTTATGGAGGAGGTCAACACACTTAGAAATTATACTATCATTTATAGTGAGTTTTTTTGGCTTTAATTATAAAGTGTCATTTTGTAAGTGTGTTAATTCACTGTGGAAAAAAACTTATAAAAATGTTGTTTCTTTTTCTAGTCTCTAGAAAGATGAATCACTATAAGGCACAATAATACTTGAGTTTTCACTTCAAGTAATAGGAGGAAGATCGTATTCAATGATTCCCCTAGTAGTGGAAAGGGTGGAAATGATCAATGCATGATCAATGAGTGTGATTTTGTATCTAGAGCACCAACTACCATTCTTCCATGTTTAGGTATGAGGTGCCTCTATGTATCTTGGGCATGATGTGACATTTTAAAAAAAATGTGCAATGAGCCGATTTTTTGAATATGTATATACATTTCATGGCACATGTTCTATGAATTGACGTTTTTGTTTATTTGATGTTGATGGATGGATATGATGATGATTATGGTGATGATAATAATGTAGTAAAATCAATAAAACATTTACATCAAAAGGAATCTATGAAGGATTTATGTAGTTTTACAATAAAAAAATTCAAAGAAATCATCTCAAGATCCTCTTAAAAAAGTGGAATCATATTTACATCCACTAGCCACATCACTTGTAGTGCAAATGACATTGTAGAAAATTAAACTTTCTATTTTGCATACATAAAATTAAACCCAAGAAAACCCCCCATTCATATATGCAACAAATTGACAAACCCAATGATGGAAAATGAGACACATTTCACACCCATAACTTCTCATCATTGGACATTGATAACAAGCATCTAGAAAAATGACTTCAACAAATAAAATATTTTTCATTTACCATAATTTCCCTATAAAATTGGCATATGCATGAAGAATAAATGGATTAGGAGGCCTTCCAATAAAATATTCTTTGGAATTTGACCCCATTAGAATTTTACATGTTATTCTTTACACAACACATTCTTGTGTTAGACATCAACCCAGTCTACCTAATAATAAAATTAGATCAATGCAATTTCATTGTATTTGAGAATGTTCCCCTTGAAATGAAAAGAATCAACATGATGCAGAATGGGATTTTGAATATGTTCTAAACTTGCTAATAAGAAAGAACCAAACATGTAAATGCTCATTTAAAATGTGAACTTTGTCATTTTATCTTGCAAATATTATTAAATACTATGACCTTATGATGATTGATACCTTGCATGTTAAACAAACCAAATTGTAAATCATAAAATGATTACAAAAAAATTAATTATTTGTCCAAAATACTCTTTCATGTTTTACCATATTATATAAAGAACATGTAGGAAACAAATCTAAAACTTGTGCCATAGAACATGTTTGTTATGTTCTACTTGAATTTTTTCTTGAGAATACTAATGTGAAGGTTTCTAAAGTTTAGGTGTCAATGGATGCTATAGTTGAAGCCTTGTTTCACTTGGTGATTGCCATAACATGGAATGTACCAACCAAGGGACATATTGTGGTCATTAGTGATTTCAACTTTGACATGTTAAAAAACAATGTTGAAAAAAAAGGATTCTTTGAGTTCAGGGAAAGGCATAACTTGAAATTGCATGCAACCAGTTACCAAACCTTCTAGTATAGCACGAATTATGTTGCAATACATCTACACCTGCGGTTGCAACACATCTTTGACAACATGCCTTCATATGCAATATTCCTTTACGACAACACACCTCCTATTACAAAAAGCCTCTGTTGTAACACGCCTCTTTTGCTGCAACACATCTCTTCTGTTGTGACATGCCTTGCTGATCAAGAATCGAATCCAGGAGGCTTCCCAAGTCCAAAAAAGGCTCAAAAATGAAAGTTCTCGTAATTAGATGAAACCAATTTCATTGTGACTGGCTCGTCGTGCTGATTTCAGCCATGCATTTACTTCCTCAAATGGACGTCGTATGCGAGAGTTATTGCACTTTGGCCACTTTCCCAAACAACTAAAAAGTCAATTGTCAAACTGGCAAAAAAAGTCAATGCTGACGTCAGCATGTTGATGTAGCATAGTGACATGTGGTAGCATAGCGGTGGGGTGATTGGACAATGATAGGGACCAATATCATGTTGACACGTGGCATCTTGGAGGACCAATGAAAGGGTGCCACATGGCACCCCATCACTAGTTGAATGGGAAAAAATGTATTGGAGCTCATGGGGTTCGAACCCATGACCTACCAAGCACAATGCTTTGGAAAACGACCAAACACCAACGTGCCACATTGCTTCTTCTTATATAAAATCACATTAAATATAATTAAGGTTTATGTATTGTATTATGGGGCAGAAAGGGGTTGGGGATAAGCCCCAACCCACAATTGCATTGTATTATATGACCAAAGTTAAGGGCGTGGGCACCATAAGTTCACCCCCAATGTGGAGTTAGCACCATCCCTCGGATTCCGGGCGTATCCCACATGACCAAGGCTATATGATATGTGTAAGCGAGAGTTTATGGGGCACGGTCATATTAAAAACCACCACATGACCCTATTGTTTTGGGCTAAGGGTCCAGCGCATAGCCCTTTGGGCTAGCGCTTGGCCACCTAAGTGCCATGTGACTGAGAATTGGGGGCATACATCCATTGTGGGAGGGATTAAGCCCTATATTAAACATAAAGTGGGTTTTATATTATAGTTTTGGATTTTGTTAATGGATTTTGGCCTGTAATAGTGGATTTTGTCCATTATTGGGGGATATTGGGCCCTTTTTGAGGCCATATTTTGGGAGGAAGTGTTGATATTATTGTAGTTGTGGGAGGTATTTACCTCTACGTGTAAACTTGACAAGGATAAAATACTTCGGGACACAAGAATAAACCCTAATGAGTTGGCTATTAACCCTAGAAGACTTGTTGGCTCAAGAAGATAATTTATATTAGGTTATTAGCCTCCAAGAGAGGAAGTCGGCCAGAAATAATATTATATACTGAACAGACAGATACCCAGAATGAGAAGTCATCTCTGGCAGTTAGCCAAAATTAGTATAAATACAGGAGGCCGGTTCTCATTCTGGCAGGCAGTCTTAGAATTGCAGTGCCCAGTCTTGTGCGCAGGTTTGAGGAGACCTGCCATTGCAGTTGCTATAGCTAGCAGATCACGTTTGGCTTGGACTATCTCTTGGCTAGGGTTTGGACTATCTGATCAGCTCTTGTTGGTGCGTTATCCTTGGGGAAAGGTGCGCTACCCTTTGTTTGGCTATCTAGCTTAGGGTTTTCTTCCGGAATGATTCTCTGTCAAGGTTAAGGTGCTCGGAGGATGGATTCAGCCTATGGTTGGGTGACAAGGGTATTTTCAATGGTAAAATGAGCGCATCCATTATATTCTAACAGGTTATGGGCCCACACCTCCTTCATTCAGTCTAAACGCTGGAAGGAAACATAGCCGCTAGGATATTGAGATCGTTGAGGAACTGCCGCTAGGGTTACTAGCAGAAGCATCTTCCAAGACACTGTCGCTAGGGTTACTAGCAGGAGCAGTTGTAGAAACCCTAATCCTCTTATTGAGGCACCTTAAGTGGAAGGATTGACCTAATATCTGGATATATCAATGTGCTCTAGCCTAGCGCATCTCCTGATACTCTCAGCAAGCTAAGACATGAAGTTTGAGTTTGTGGTCAAATCTAGGGTTTGACCAAGTCAAAGCAGCCATGACTTATTCTATGAAGTCAGAGAACAAGTTAGATGGAGCCTCTAATTTCAGAGAGTGGAAGACAAGGATTGACCTCATCCTTGCCAAGAATAAAGTGTTGGATATCGTGAAAGGAAAGATCGTGAAACCAAAGTTTGAAGAAGGGAAAGAGAAGGAACCACATAATGTTGCAGCTATGGAGAAGTTCAAAGACGATGACATTAATGCTATGAGTATCATAGTGGAATCCATAAAATACCACCTGATACCCTACATCTTCCATCTTGACTCATCGAAGAAGATGTACAATGCCCTAACAAACCTCTTCTCAGTCAGAAACATTGGACAAGTAATGAATCTGAAGAATGAGCTCTGTGACATGAAGATGAATGATGATGACATAACAACATCATACTTTGTGAGAATTTCTCAGTTAAGAGATCAACTACAAGCTATTGAAGAGATCATCTCAGAGAAGGAGTTTGTAAACATAGTACTTAATGGTCTTCCCAAGACGTGGGATGCATTTGCCGCAAGCATGAACACAAGAAAGGAGTATCCAACATTTGAAGAACATTGGAC
>SNQJ01S0005620.1:317466-329487 GCA_010110895.2 Picea sitchensis
AGGTTTGGTCGGCCTCGCCATCTAGCACTGTCCATTCCTGGGTTATCGATTCAAATTACGATTGAATAATTCACATCATGTCGTTGAAAAAAGATACAACACATATCCATTATGAACCTTTGCTTGGAGATATCGGTAGTTCAGGGTTGAGTTTGCATTCCACCCAAACGACATCGAATCTGCATACGCGTAGAATGCTTTTTAGTCAAAACGAGAGTCCTCTCGGTTGCAATATGGGCAGGCAGGGCTTGAACAAAAAAACCATGCGTAGAATTCATTTCAGTTGTGATGAGTCCATATAGTTCTTAAACAAAAAACATAGAGTAAGTTATCACAATTTGAAAATAATTATTCGTCAAATTCGTCCGACTTCTGATAAGAAAATAGAGGCCTTGAAAAAAAAACGTAAAATAGTTTCTGAGAAACTGGGTGAGAGTGAAATCCATCCCAATTTCCACCAGTTCATCCCGCCCTTGGCAAAGAAATGTAGAGTAAGTTACCACAACTTGAAAAAGGTCATGCGCGAGAGAAAAAAATACATTGCTACACTTCCTTTTAGAGAGAAACTCACATATGACAATGTAAAGAAATATGTTCGTGCAGAACATAACATAAACATGTGTGCTTGCATATCCCAGAATGGTCATGCAAATGTGGCAGTTCATGGTGTACATGAAAAACAGGAAATAGTTTCTACCCATACTTCCCTGCGAAAAAAAAATGCAAGACAGACCTACATGAAACAAATGAAAGACACTCCTTCCATTGCATGTGCAATTTGTGAACAATTGAATTTTTCAAAAAATTGTAAGTCTTTCATGCCTGATTTGCAAGCAGAATACCTCCGGCTGACAGCCCACGATAAAACATTTTCTGGTGAGAAAGTTTGTCTTCCATGAAAACGATCGCTTGAAAATGGAAAACTGCCACAGTTTGCAACCCCTGACCAAATAAGATGTAATACACCACTAGAAGATGTAAGTTCACTTATGGAAATTGAGGAGAGACTTGTCTCTCTGTGAATTGCATTTGCTCAAATCAGACCTTGGGGCTATAAGCAACCCCAGATGGGCTTAACAGGATCAATTATTAATATGCCTGTTCAGCTAGTTGTTGTGCAAAAGGCATTGCCATAGTTCATTAACAATACAATTACAATCACTATGGATCTGAAAAGATGCTTGCAATCCAAAAATGTGTATCAGACAGGAAAAGTGTGTGTGCATGTTGTTATGAAAGCATTAAAAGAATTATGTTCCAGGGCCCTGTACAAAGCAGAGAACATTTGTATAAATTCTAACTGGAACAATGTTCTCGCAGAAGAACATGGAAACTCTGCAAAGACTCTCGAAAATCCTAGTGATTCTGATACAAATGATGAATCGGAGACTAAAACACCTACTAAAGCATTGGTCCATGGATTAATTGATTCATAGTGCATTCGTGACTTGCAAGACAAAATTGTCGAAATCCCACCTGGCGAGGGGCAGCGTCCACTTGGAATATTCAAGGACAAATTCGCTGAGGAAATAAACTTTCCAACACTGTTCTATGGAGATCCATGTGGCACTGATATTACAGAATGATTTAGTTATCATAAAATAGTCTGATGGGAGCTACTACATTCAAGCAGTTACCTCTCTTGTCACATAACAAATTTGTTTTTCAAAACGATGCGCATAATAATAGAGAAAGTTATGTCCTGCATGTGGGTCCGAATAAGAAAAGGCTAGTTACAAGGAAGAAAGTTGTTGGCCAAGGATGTGAAGTACACAGTAAACCTAGAAAAAAATCTGAAATCTGATATTGGATACATAGATTTCAAGAACATCCGCACCTCTCCTGACTATTTGCAACAAAACATTTTTTTTTTTTTTGCAATGATCTGACAATTGGGGCCGCCAACATTTTTCATCACATTTACAAGTGCAGAGCATTGTTGGGATCCATTGGTGGTTGTCGTTTTTGACCTGCATAGTAACAGGAAACGTAAAAAAAAAACCGATACACTGGAAAATAACGACATTGACTACCTCATAAGAAAAGACTCAGTGACATGTACTCAATACTATAGACATAGAATAAATGTTTTGAGATAATTGATATGCCATGATGAAACATTTTTCGGAAAAATATCGGACTACTTTTTTGTGACTGAATTCCAGAATAGGGGAAATGAGCATGACCACGCACTGTTGTGGATAGAGGGTGCACCAGTCTATGGAGTTGATAAGAATTCAGAGATCGAACAATTTATGGATAAATACATACCATGCAATACAGATCATTTGGAACCAGACCTTGCGAAAGTCCATAGACATTACCATACAAGAAGTTGTAGAAAATGAAAAAGCTCACATTGCAGATACAACTTTCCTGTTCCGCCAATGAGAGCTACAAGTATCATAGAGCCAATTAGTTTAGAGGACAGTGTTGTTGTTGAGAAATATAAATCCTTGTTCGCATTTCTAGAACAAGGAGGATTTGATGAAATGATGAGCTTTGATGTCTTCTTGACACAAGTAAATCTATCAGAAGATGAGTACATCCAAGCCATACAAATAACGCTTAGGCAACCAACACTTTTCCTTAAATGAAAACTCTCCCATATTTAGAACAACATTTTCTCCAAGGACATGCCAGTTATGTGGAAAACAAATACAAATGCACAGTACGTGTTGAATGCATATGCTACAACATCCTACTGCACCTCATATATGACGAAGATTGACAAATCTATGACATCTGCATTCAGGAAAATACGCAAAGAACACGAAAGAAGTCATATTGATGCCATACAAATGATACACACCCTTGGCAATACATTGCTTAATCTTCAACAAATGTCTGCTGAGAAAGCAGTTCACATTGCCCTTTCTTTTCCCCTCACTTGTAGTTCAAGAAAATGTGTCTTCATAAACACATCTCCACTTGAAAAACGCACATTTATGCTTAAACCACCGGTTTTGCTACAACAAGAACCTGACAATTCAGAGCACGTCATATGTCGCTCTATTATTGATTATTACATCCAGCATCCATCTCCTATTAGGCATATCTGCTTAGCAGAATTCGTATCGTATTACAAAAAAAATGGGACACCCATATCAAAAAGAAAAAAACCCTCTGTTATATGGTTTGTCAAATTCAATAAACATTGTGAAAACTATTGTAGATAAAAACTGTTGATGTACGTTTCGTTCCATGAAACCGAAGAGACATTAATACATAACTTCTCTACATGGGAGGCTGCGTATGTTGCCTTTGAGACTATAGTGCATATCAATTAAGCTAGATTTACCTACAATGTTAATCCAACATGGGGTGACCTAGAAGTTGCACTTAATGACCTAGAAAACCCTGGCGATCATGATGAGACATTCAAAAACCCAAAAACAACCAGAAATCCTTCCGAGTCCTATGACTTACAAGCGGATTTTCCTCGTCCTCTAGCGGCTGAAAGTGAAAAACGTATCAACCTTGGTTTTCAAGTTACAAAACATACTTTCCTGATTGAAAATAATGAATACCACAGAATAAGACGTCTATTGAATTGCGAACAACAAACAATTGTAAAGGACATTTCCCTTAAAAAATGGTTGAACATGAACAGTCCTGTGCACGTGTTCCTTACAAGCAGAGCAGGAACAAGCAAGACATTCACAACTAAATCATTGTTCCAAATGCTTATACGAATCTATGATTCAAATAATTGCTCTAATCCTATGAAACCAAAAGGGCCTAATAGTTGCATACACAGGAAATAATGCATACAATGCTGGTGGAACAACAGTCCACTCTGCATTTTTAATGCCTTTTAACAAGTCACAATTTCTTCCACTTAGCAAGGAAATGTTGGATACATTATCTAAGCTTTACGAGGAACTCCAACTTGTCTTTATAGATGAAGCATATTTGATTGGCAGTTGGTTCTTGTATTGCATTGACATCCGGCTAAGAAGCATAAAACATGTGTAGACCAAATACTTTGGAAACATTGACATGATCTTTTGTGGCGATCTTTATTAGGCACAACCCATCCAAGATTCTTTGATATTTGAACAACCTATCGTTAACATGGAAACAATGACCCATGACTTCTGGAGAGACAATATTAAATGCTTTGAGTTGGATACTACAATGCGCCAGACAGATGAAACATTCATTGCAATTCTGAATAGAATGCGGACAAACAGCGAAACATATGATGACTTGACCTATATCAATTTGAGGTGCTTACAGCCTGCACTAACAGATCCAACATTCCCTTACCTATTCTACAAAAATAAGGATGTTGCAAATCATAATAGCCACATGTTGTCGCTCATGCCTGGCAATGATATCATCATCAATTCGATTGACTTGGAAGAAGACAACCATGGAAATGTCCCACGTCATGAAAATTCAGTCACTTTACCTTTGCACCTTGCACTGAAATTAGAAATTCTAGTTGAAATATATGCATGTAACTATGATTCACAGGATGGCTTGGTGAATGGTGTAGATGGAATAATGAAAGGATATACAAAGACATAAAAAGTAGATGTACTTTGGAATAAGTTCCATGAACCGCCTATAGGCAAGCGACAAGAAAGCAAGTTATCTTATCTATATAATTCAAACACTACAAGTGATTGGACTCCTATTTTGCGAATATCAAAGCCAGTATGGACATCAGCAAAGACAGGTCGACTGAATATTCGCAAACATTTTCCAATTAAACTTGCATGTCCACATACAGTCCACAGATCACAAGGCTTAACACTTGATAATGTTGCATTTCAGCTTGCTGGAATTTAGATACATGGACTTGTATACACAGCATTGTCCCATGTCAGAAGCATAGACTCTTGTATTTACTAAGTCCTCTAACAAAAGATAACTTCAGAGTGAAACATAAAGTTGATATTGATATGGAATGACTGAGGACCACCGCAAAATGGCACCTGCATTATGATTACCAATCCATACAAACAAATTCATCTGTATCAATACTCTCGCTTAACACACGCAGCTTAAATGCACACATGGATGATATACTGAATGACTATGATTTAATGCAATCCAATATTCTGTGCTTGTAGGAAACACACATGGAATTATGCATGCAGAACAAACAATTCCCAAATCACAATTGCATATGAGGTTACATTACACATGCGGTGATGATACTGGTGAAAAAACATGGACCAATTTTGGACCACATACATATCGAAGAAAAGAATGTTGAACTGGTGCTTGCCAATTTTTTTCCCCATGGAACAGAAGTTGCAATACTAAATATGTATGTTGCTCTGCATGCAGCATTCTCCAACATATTAAATGTTATTTCCAATGCATTGGACCATTTCCATCTGAACAGATCCATTGTACTTGTAGGAGACTTCAATATTGACATGCTACAAAATACTGGCAGAACAAAAGAATTGCAAAACTACATGTGCAAATACAGTCTGCAGTTTCTTTTGAACAACACAACCCATCTGCAAAACGCACTTATTGACCATGTCTAGTCCAATGTTCCCATTTCTCAATACAGTATTTTTGTCATAGACACATATTGGTCTGATCATGATACAATTGGTATTGCACTTGAATTATGACATATACATCAAACTTATTGCAAACTCATATGTCTATGTTTCAAAGCATATATGTATCCCTAATTTATACACATAGTGTTCTGGTGAGCATACATGCGATCTTCTACTCTAATTATAAAATATACATTATGCAAAAAAAGAAAAAATAAGGTACATCCTCAAAAAAACTATTTGTGACTCTGTTCATCTTATTCAATCTTTTTTTTGTATATATGTACATAGTAATTGCCTTTTTTTTTAAATCTGAGCTTATGTTCATATCCCTTTTGTTTTGTACTTTTGTTGATAGAAACATAAAGGAAAACTAGAAGGCGCAAAGAACTCCTACCCAGAGATGTACACGAATCAATACAAAGGTGCATTCTTTTTCTGCCTCTGTTCCATAGTAAACAATTTTTCCTTTATTTTCTCTGAATTTGTCAAACTTGTTTGCAATAATTTTTTATTTTTATTTTTATTTTTTTTTTATTATTATTCTTGCGTCGAGAAGCCACTACGTTGCACGTCCGCCATCCAGCAGAACTGCAATGTTGAGACAACCAGCCCGCAAGTCCATTTGTCAATATGTATATCGCCATACTATAATTGTTATTTGCAGGACACGGAACATTAGAGGCACAGTGTGCAGCTCACAAGTGTGTGATCCAAATAAGTGGCTAAGTATGGAATAAGGGATCTGTGCATCATAAGAAATTTGTAGGGCACCGAACAATAGAGACCTGTTTCTAACCCCGCCAACCCGACAATGCGCAATGCACAAACTGTACATGCTCTATAAATTCTCAGCCACCCGGCAAGTCCGCTTGTCAATTTGTATATCGCGGAAATGTATGTGCTATTTGTAATACACAGAACAATAGAGGCCTATTTTTTGACCCCTCCCGTCCGAGAACCCGCAAGTATGGAATGCGATATCGGTACACGATCTATAAAATAATTTTTTTATTTTTTTTTATTTTTTTATTATTATTATTATTCTTGCGTCGAGAAGCCACTACGTTGCACGTCCGCCATCCAGCAGAACTGCAATGTTGAGACAACCAGCCCGCAAGTCCATTTGTCAAT
Organism: Picea sitchensis; assembly: GCA_010110895.2. NCBI lineage: Eukaryota > Viridiplantae > Streptophyta > Pinopsida > Pinales > Pinaceae > Picea > Picea sitchensis. Next base: position 324,135 of record SNQJ01S0005620.1, read on the forward strand.
ATGTATATCGCCATACTATAATTGCTATTTGCAGGACACAGAACATTAGAGGCACAGTGTGAAGCTCGCAAGTGTGTGATCCAAATAAGTGGCTAAGTATGGAATAAGGGATCTGTGCATCATAAGAAATTTGTAGGGTACCGAACAATAGAGACCTGTTTCTAACCCCGCCAACCCAACAATGCGCAATGCACAAACTGTACATGCTCTATAAATTCTCAGCCACTCGGCAAGTCCGCTTGTCAATTTGTATATCGTGGAAATGTATGTGCTATTTGTAAAACACAGAACAATAGAGGCCTATTTTTTGACCCCTCCCGTCCGAGAACCCGCAAGTATGGAATGCGATATCGGTACACGATCTATAAAATCTCATGTCCATACTTAATAAAGGCACATATTTACTTTTGCCTCGTTTCTACACACACTGATCTGGTAATTATAGACTTGGTGTTGCACATGAATTATGAAATGTGCAGTGGGAGTCAGACAAAGCCCTTTGCTTTGCTTAGGCAATTTTGAACCCGCCAGCCCGAGAACCCAATTTCTATATGGCGGAAATTGACCCAATGTACAACCCGCAAATATGTATTACTCGTTTATGGGAGCCCACCAGCCCTGGAGTAGAATGTTGAGCCGGTCACCTCGCAAATCCGCTTCTCAATTTATTATCATAAGATATTTGCAAGGCACCAAACAATAGAGCGTCATTTTTTACCCTGCCAGCCCGAGAACCCGCAATCCAGAAACTGTAGATTGGCTATCAAATCTCGGCCAGCCCCCCGCAATTCTGCTTCTCAATTTTTATATCACGGAACTTTGTGTGCTACTTGTAAAACACCGAACAATAGAGGCCTTCTTTTGAACCTGCCCGCCAGAGAACCGTGATCTCGAACCATGCACTTTTAGACTTGGACATTCCTTCCTTGCTTGCTCTACCCCATGGTCATTACCTTCACACATGTGCATGATAAAAAATATTGTTTATATATGTATGTGTATATATGTCTTCTTTCTAAATCTTTAATGCTAACAGATCATCGTGCAACTACCATCTAAGTTGTCATTGATGCGTGCAAGGCTCGAGAAGTTTTTCCATTAATGCAATTTTTGCAAAGATTTTATTCTCCCTTCCCAGTTCTAATTTCAAATGCCATGGAATGTCATTCACACACCGCCAACTTGCTTCCTTCATGAAACCTCCAATCGCTTCCCAGTCTTAATTTCAAATACCATGCAATGTCATTCACACGCCGCCAGCTTGGTTCGTTCACGAAACCTCCTATCCTTAAATGTTGTTGGTTGTAACCCTCACCTTCGCACTTCTAAGTTTGTAATAACTATGCTTTACTTCTAATAGGTCACCCTACAACACGCATAGATATTGTCATTAATGAGGATATTTTCCATTCACACACATTGAAGCAATGTTTGTGGGGGGTTATATTGTCCCCTCCATTTCTTCATTTCAAACAGCGTCTGGAGCCATCCAACCTTTTGATAAACTACTGCCAGCAACTCCACAACAGTTTTGTAGAGATACAGTGAACATCTTCCTAAAGAGATTCTCGTGCAGAAGAAAAGAAAAAGAATTGTAGGGGAGGCGGAGCAGCCCGAAATTTACCGTCAAAACATGGATCTTGACGCTGATCTGGAAAGCATATTCTGCAACCTTGATCAGCCCACACATGCAATTCAGCATGCCTTCTCAATGGACATGGTTGGTACCGACATTTTTTCCAAATATGAATCCTTCGTATTCCAGAGCGTTGTTTTTGAAACCAAATCAAAAAAAATAATCATTGAAAAAAGAGATGTAAAAAATAAGAAAAGAAAACATCGTTCAGAACTTGACCTTGCCAATATGAACATATCCAAAATATCTGAACTTCATAGGGCAACCGGAGATGCTCTTCATGATTCCGTTGGAGTCATTGAAGCCGAAAATGCCAAACTAAAGAACCGGATTAAGGAATTACAGGAAGCTTTGTTTCCTATGCCATTGCTTGGCAGTTCCTTGGAAATAGCCATGCCTGCGACTATGTGCACCCTTGCAACAAATCTAAAAGGGCCCTATAGCTTCCTCGCATCCTGTAGACAATATGTCGAGAAAAATATCAATAAAAGAATAGAATTGATTTCCAAGGCTTGGGAAACATCACAGAATATGGATTCCCTAGGGAGCAGGGCACATAACTTGCTCCTACTTCTGCAGATGGATTTAAAGAATGAAGAAACTTTCTATATGCACTTGGTCATCCCTTTCGCCTTTCATGTCAACAACATGCTAGAGACGAGAAGAACACAACATGATCTGTCGTCCAAAAAAAGACTCACTCAATTAGAAGCATGCTGGAAACAGAAAGTGAAGAACCTGTACCTAATTGTGCAATCATGTGAGCAAGCAATATCAAAGAAAGAAACATTATTCACAAAGCTCACCAAAATAGACTTAGCAGGAAAGATAAACGACTTCCAAGACCCTAGCTTAATCCTCAACTCCCCGACGTTAACCAAGCAATATTTTGATCAACAAGTTGATAAGTTGAAGGCCCTGTCTTTAGAAAAATTTTACAGAATTGTTGAATATAATGAAGAAGAGGTGGACAACTGGCTAGTCGGGTATTCGCTATAGAATGGAGACATTCATGAAGGTCTGTGTAAACTTTCAATTGATCTAAGCGAATTAGAAAATGAAGTTTTCAACATTCAAATCCACAATGACATCAACGTTGCCCCCTTGAGAAGTTATATTGAATAGAACTTGAAGTGGATCAGCCACGAAATCCAACAGGCAAATGCATAAACCATCTATGTATCAATCCACTTATTGAAGCAGGTTGCCCACAAAAACTAGCAGGGAAACGCATGACCAACCAAACACAACAATTACTTATACATACCATCCCTATAAGTGTATAGTGATAGTCATTTCTTTATCAATCTAGTTATTCCTTTTCTGAGTAGAAATCTATAGACAAAAATTGATCTTCGCATTTCTACTTTTCAAGTATTACATTCTAGTGTGTCCAACTTTTTTCCACAATCTTATTTCTTGTACATATTTTTGTTATGGTCCACAGGAGCCCCAATCCCAGTCTATATGACAAACGCATTTACATTTCCAGCGTTATGTAACAAACTATTATTTTTTTCATATATTCCAAATAAAATTATTCTTTTGTCTCCTTATATGTTTATGTCTTCCTAGATTTTTTATCTTCAGCTATGTTGAATGTGAAGTCATTCTGTTTATTTTATCTCTATTCTCTTTTTTTCTTTTTCAAAATAAAGTATGACATAAATCACTCACTCAAATTTGACATATCATATTTCACACACATATATGTTTCTTTAAATTTCCAGGAATATGTAACACGTTTCATTTTTTTCCAATTTTAAGCCCGCTAGCTCAACAACTCGTGCTCCAAAAACTGCCAAAGTATGTAATCTGGGCTCCATCACACTATATAGAACAAGGGTTCCGTACATTCTCTATAAAATCACATATTTCGTATGTATAAAAGTAAATATCTAATTTTAAAAATTATGTTTTTGCTATGTACAATTTATGCTCTCCAAGAACCTATAGTTTGATACATTACAATTTTTTGTATTCACGAGCCCCTGTTTTAAAGAAAACTAATTTGGGAATGCTATTTATTTGGTCCTCCTGTCCACCACCCTATGTAACAGAATTTTTTTTTTTTTTTAAGTAAAAAGTGGGACCTTTCATATTAAAGCTTCATAAAAAAAAAAGGAGCATACATGACACATAGGAGCCAGGTGTCCTACTTGTGTAGGAAACCAGGACACCTGGCTATCTCACTGTAACATGTCCAAAAAATATAGAGAGCATAGTGCCACCCTGCCCGTAGGAAACCAGGGGGTATATTCATGACTAACAGCAGTTTGATCATGTAGATTCTAAGGCTATCCAGACTAACACCTAGTGGACTACTGTCCTGAGAAAATACAACAGCAAACATAAAGAAAAGCACGCAGACTCTAAGACATGTTAACCAGTGCACTCCTTGTCGTCCTTCGCTTCCTCTGCACAGACTGGTATTGCAAATGCTTGTGCGCATGTAGTACATTGACGTTTGGGCGTGTCGTTGGAATAAGCCGCATAAAGCATGTCTAGGCGCTGGCTTGCGTAGACCGCTCGGAAAATTTGGTCTTCAACCAAACTTCTGACTTCAAATATGAGCTGCAACTGCTCCGGGAGTAGAAGAGGTGGCGAGAGTGGCCTCGGTTGCTTGTCATCTCGTCCCGGACATCCTGCGTCCTTAGCTGCACCAGTGTCCATCCACAGCTCCTCTTCGATGATGAATGTTACTGCGCAAGGGTCTGAAGAATCTTTGGCGCAGCTGTCGGAGGAGTTCCTGCCATGGGGTGATGTCCCAGAACTGAAGAAGCAGGTGGGGGGGTCCCAATTATCAGGGACAGTAAACATTTTCTTTTCTGAAAAATCCGGTGGGAGCGTAATGCTCATGTCTTCTTCCACAATTGTGCCAGGAGGTGAGCCTGCTGCTGGAGTTGCCTGTCGTCGTCGCTGCCTGGCTAGAGTCACTGCGCGCTTGAATTCTCGGTGGTGTTTCCTTCTGGAGGCGGTTGCATACCAACCAGCCCCTCTGCGGGGTCGCCCTCTCAATCTCCGCATGACTGGAGCGAGGGTTAAAGCCAAGTTGCCGAGAGCTTGATAGAAACCTCGCTACGCAGGAAGCTGCCAAAACACAATGGAACTCCCGAGAAGGTTAATGGGTGGATAAGCCACTATAAACGCCATTAAAGCCATGAGCTTAATGCTCTGGCTGGCCGGACTAAAGGCGCTCGTGCTGAGTTGCATCAGGTTACGGTGGTGGTAGGAGCTGATGCTCATATTAACTCGCGGAGTGTGTGGGAAGGACCGTTATTAAAGGCCTCCCACATCCCCTCGCCTCCTCCTTCGCCACGTCCCCCATCCTCGACGCATATCACCCCATCCGGGGCTATGTAACAGACATTGGTACTATATTTTTTGTACATTTTCCCACCACCGTGTGTAAAACCTATGTAAAGAAAAGTAATTCCCAACTGTTAAATTTTTGGGACACGAGCCCCTTGAAATTCAAATAGTCTGCAGGTCCCATTATCAATTTGTACATCACGGAACTCTCGGTTTTGAAGGTCATGGAACAACAAAAACCCACTTTTCATGTCCCCATCCCGAGAACCCGCGATCCAAAAATTGGCTAAGTATGGAATGAGTATTTCGTCTATGCTCTAATTCGGGAAGGCTAGTTTTCCTCCTTTTATGTGTTCCTAGATTTTTCATTTTCAGAATGGACTATGACATAAATCACTTACTCAA
>SNQJ01S0005621.1:36430-46990 GCA_010110895.2 Picea sitchensis
GCTCTGAGCACCTGATCCTCCTTCCCAAAATTAGGTCAAGGCACAGAGCCAACTTCTCTATCAAGCACAGAGCCTTACATACACATTATGTTGCAAAAAGAAACTTACATCTACTTGCACTTAGCCACTTCCCACTACTACCTACTCTTCTACAATACATTCTTACTTATACTTTTACCATACCTTACAATAAGGCCTAATCATGGGTAAACCCATGGGCTGACATCCCATAACCCATTACAAAAACCCTAAGGAACCCCTTGTTGGGTACACATATCCCACAAAATCGGTGAGATCCGCGATCTCAGCTCTGCCTAGGCCCTCCATATTCGACCAACCTGTTGAAGCCCGAAAGTGGTCCAAAATTGACCAAGGTTTTCTCAAAACTTGGTCGAGGGCCAACATGCTCCCAAAAATCATCTCTGACTCATGCCGAGTCACTCAAGTTTGGGAAACGTTTCTTCGAAGGCCTCAATATTCACTCAATCTGCCTCAACTTGTTTCTTTTCCTAAGCCTCCTACTCAGTGAGCTCTTGGATCATTTTCTCTATAACATGCCCTTCCATGCATAGTTCTGTTGTCGCAACTACTTGGTCCAATTGCGAGCCCTATCCCTAAATCTCTTCTAACACAGTGCAGGCTCCATCCTGCACCGGTTGCAGCTTCTGCGTGACTTCCATTACTCTTCCCTAGATGGTAGTGATTTGTTGATGCACTGCACATTGTTCTCGAGATCTCTTCATTCTTTCAACTACGGTAAGTAGCTTCATCTGCACCTGCATGGAGAAAGTATTTTGCTGCGCCTCCTGTAACTTTGCTTCCAGTTTCCTTAACTCTAGATCTTGTGTGAGGCATTCATATGTCTATGCACTTCTATTGCAAAATTGTTTGCGCTCTGAGGTGAGGGCCCTTATCCTTATTACTGTGTTCTTGGCGATTTCCTCCCTCTTATCATGCACTTCATGTGGGGTGCTCGGTACTGCTTGGACCTCCAACTCTATTATACTCACTTGAAGTTGTTGGATGGTCTCAACGAGCTTCGCCACTTGAACCTTGATTGACTCATGTTCCTCCTGTGTTCTTACTTTATTCTGTTTCTTCGAATTATCCTTTCGTTCTTCTATTAGTCGATCTATTTTTCTGGCTATGAAATCCCTTAGTTATTTCTTTTTCTTTTATGTATCTCCTTCCTCTGCTTTTTTTATGATATGTTCTCAATCCAAGTATTTCCTAACAAAAGTGGGAAAGGGGCATTTTTTTCAACAAATTTAATGACTTCAAATTCCTCTTCATTCAATGTCCCATGGATAATAATAGGTTCATTAGTAACTCTTCCACAAAGGTTTATCTTACCTTTAAACAAGCCTATCCTTCCCAATGAAGGTACAACAGTAGGATTTCCCAAGTTCCTTATGTCATAATATTCACTTGTGTTTCCTCATCCAAGACACAGTCTATGTCGAAGTCTCATATTCTTGTACTTATGCACTATTTTACTTTTAGGATCTCTGGTAAACTAACATCTTTGTGAATATCCATCGTTTCTTTTAACTGTAATAACATAGTCTGATGTTTCTCTGATTCTTTCTCTTTATGATTCTCTAACATGCTCTTATTCTCTTGAATTCCTTCATATTTTTCTTGTCTCATGTTCATCCGTTCAACTTTAGCAATCAACCTTAGACAATCCTCAACCTCGTGACCAACAATCTTACAACAAAGACAGATAGGACCTGTACCATGGAATTCCTTATCAAGATGTCTCGATCTTCTGCAGTTGTAACACAATGTCAATCCTGTTTTTCTCTTGTATGTTCCCCAACCTCTCCTGTACTACACACTAGGATCATAGTGCTAGACTTACAATATGAAAAAATTCTTTCTAGGTTCATGCATCCACTTATTAGTCCAAAAATTATTTCTATGCATATGAATAACATATCATTCTTCATTTCTATTAGCTTTACTTAGATCAACGCTTTACTCCAACTGTGCCCTAGCTTTCAGACTAGGACATAATCTATTAAACATACCTAAATTCATGCTTTCGAAACACAAATTTTCACTTATCTTACTCTTATCAAAGAAAAAAGATTTACCTCTTTTAAGATCATACCTCTTTTCTTCAGATCAGATTTCTTTCTTAGCACAGAGCTTCACAAATTAGGTAGAGTACTATGCACTACAACAACATATCTATGCACAAATCTTCTCTTTCTTTTACTTAAGTTCCCAACAATCACAGTTTCAGGTCCCGGCAATAGAACCATTTGTTGGCATAGGGGAAAACCTAGGGTTCAACGCTTCAACAATGCATCAACAAAACCCTAACTATCGGCCCTTTCGGTAACACCTGTAAAGTAGGTGAAGTCCCACCTGAGGTAGAAGCAGGGGGGTTACAGGAATCATGTGTCTGTAACCAAGCTAGGACACATATCTGTGATAATAACACTTCAAAGAGTATTCTAGCAACACTTAGAAGGTGACATGCATTAGTTCATTATCTTTATTAACATCATAGAATAAACCCTAATATGGATCAGTGCAGTAACAAACAATATTAGTTATTTCTACCACGTAGCACGTAGCATTGAGTTAGATCTAAAATTCATTCATCTTTAAGTAAATAACTAAGCATCAACAGATATATCTATCATCAAGGCACTAAGAAAATAAATCACATGAATAACACAACACAAAGAAAACTAAATACATAAGGTATACGTGGTTCATCCTAGTGTGGGGCTACATCTACCAACTACTTCATCTTCTTTATTATTCTTAAATCTTGTACATTTAGTTGCTCCTATGCACTAAGCCAAAGATCCAAGCTTTGAACCAGATAGGAGATCTACGCTCTGAGCACCAGATCCTCCTTCCCAAAATTAGGTCAAGGCAGAAATCCAACTTCTTTATCAAGCACAGAGCCTTACATACACATTTTTTTGCACAAAGAAACTCATAGCTACTTGCACTTATCCACTTCCCACTACTACCTACTCTTCTACAATACATTCTTACTTATACTTTTACCATCCCTTACAATAAGGCCTAGTCATGGGTAAACCCATGGGGTGACATCCCATAACCCATTACAAAAACCCTAAGGAACCCCTTGATGGGTCCACATAGCCTGAAAAATCAGTGATATCCGCGATCTTAGCTCCACCTGGGTGCTGAATCTTTGACCAGCCCGTTGAATTCCAAAAGTGGTCCAAACCTGACCAAGGTTTCCTCAAAACTTGGTCGAGGGCCAACATTGTGCCATGCCATGCCATGCCATGTCTTTCATTTCCTTTCCATGCCATGCCCTTTCATGCCTTTCCTTTCTATGTCATTCCTTGCCTTTCCTTTCCATGCCTTGCCTTTCCATGCCATGGCATGCCTTTCCTTACCATGCCATGCCATTCATTTCCATGCCATTCCTTTCCTTTCCTTTCCATACCTTTCCTTTCCATGCTATGGCATGCCTTTCCTTGTCATGCCATTCCATGCTATGCCTTTTCTTCTGATTGCATGCCTTTCCATGCCTTTCCATGCCTTGCCATTCCATTCCATGCCTTGACTTTCCATGCTATGTATTTCCTTGCCATCATTTTCCTTTCCATTCCATGGCTTTCCTTGCCTTTACATGCCATAGATTTCCATTCCTTTCCATGTCATTCCATGTATTTCCTTTCTATGCCATACCATTCCATTGCATGCCTTGCCCTTTGATTTCATGCCTTGTCTTTCCTTCACTTTCCATGCCATGGAATGTCATGCAATGCTTTTCCATGCCATAACATGCCATGGATTTCATTTTCTTTCCTTGCCATGCCATGCCTTTCCTTGACATGCCATTCCTTTCCTTTCATTCCTTGTCTTTCCATGCCATACCTTGCTTTGCCTTGTCATTCCATGCCATGCCATGTGATCTATTTTCTTGTGATGTCATGCCCTACCATGCCTTGCCATGCCATTCAATTCCTTGAATTTTCATGAAATGCCTTTTTTTTCCATTCCATGCCATGACTTTCCTTGATATTCAATGCCATTCCATGTCATGCATGTGTTTTCATTCCATGCCATGCCTTTCCATTCCATGACATGCCTTTCCATGCCTTTCCATGTCGTTCCTTACCATACCATGCCATGCCTTGCATTTCCTTGCCATGCCATGTCATGCCATGACTTTCCTTTCCTTTCCTTGACATGCCATTCCATGCCTTGCCTTGCCAATCCAGGCCTTTCCAAGCCATGCATTTCCTTTACAAGCCATGCATTTCCTTTCCATGTCATTCCTTTCTATCCCGTGTAATGGAATTCCTTTCCTTCCCATGCCATGCCTTTCCATGCCTTGCCTTGCCTTTCCATGGCATGTCGTGCCTTGCCTTGTCATGCCATGCGTTGCCTTTCCTTGACTTTCCATGTCAAGCCTTTCCTTGACTTGTCATGCCATGCCTTGTCTTGACTTGCCATGACTTGCATTGCATTGCATTGCATTGAATTTCCTTGCATTTCCTTGCCTTGCCTTGGCTAACCAAAATTAATCTAAAAGTTACTTTCATTATGATATTCATAAAACTAATTGTTTCTAAAAATATAGTTATTTTCATCATTATAGAGAATTTATTGTCCTTTGTTTCATGCACAATAAATTTTTCTCTATAATCATAAACATCATCAAATTATTTCCAAAGTCAATTAAATTCTAATAAATTTGTTTTCAAGTTAATTTAATATAAAAATAATGGCATTCGTGTATCAAACCTTTATTTCTGCTTTAAAAAAAATATGTTTTCACTAAATGAACAAGTTTAATACTTAAAAATTACAATCAAAGGATTTGTTAAGCTTGTAATTATACAACTTGTTATCCCATCTATCCTAGATAAAAATACCTGCATGAGAATTTCAATTTCATAACACATTCTTTCTTTATTCATATATCTTAGGTATCTTCATAGTTGTGAAACATGGATTATCATAATTGATAGGATTTACATAGAAAGGGATGTCACTAAATAGGTTTATGTTACATCCTTATGTTGTAGTCTAATTATACTATTGATCCATAATTTATTTTGGATTGAATGAAAAACAACTTAACTTCAAGGCCTTATTTAAAATCAAAGAAACAAAAACTAATCTTTCAAATCAATAACTTTCATAACAAGATATGGCATGTATACCAAGACATTTACCTTGCCTTTCCTTTACATGTCTATCTTTGCTTAGCCTTTTCATGTCTTTCCTTACCTTGCATTTCCTTTCCTTTCATTTTCTTTCCTTGCATTGCCATACCTAGACCTAGACCTCTACCAAGACATTTCCTTTCCATGCCTTGCCTTGTCATGCCTTGTCTTTCCATGGTCTAGGTCATGGTCTATGTCATGGTATAGCTCATGGTAATGGTTTAGGTCTAGGTATTGGTCTACATCTAGTTCTAGGTCTCAGTTTAAGTCTAGGTTTAGGTTTATGTCATGTTCATAGTTTAGGTCTAGGTATATTGCCAAGATGTCCCTAAATGGATTGAGAAGGCGAGTTTCGATTCACGATAAAGATCAAATTGGGACTCATATGGATGAATTTTGAATTGAATTGGATCCGAGGCACTAGTTTTCATCTAGCGGGGCCCCTCCGCTATCATTTGTTTCCTAAAAANTTTCCTTTCATTTTCTTTCCTTGCATTGCCATACCTAGACCTAGACCTCTACCAAGACATTTCCTTTCCATGCCTTGCCTTGTCATGCCTTGTCTTTCCATGGTCTAGGTCATGGTCTATGTCATGGTATAGCTCATGGTAATAGTTTAGGTCTAGGTATTGGTCTACATCTAGTTCTAGGTCTCAGTTTAAGTCTAGGTTTAGGTTTATGTCATGTTCATAGTTTAGGTCTAGGTATATTGCCAAGATGCCCCTAAATGGATTGAGAAGGCGAGTTTCGATTCACGATAAAGATCAAATTGGGACTCATATGGATGAATTTTGAATTGAATTGGATCCGAGGCACTAGTTTTCATCTAGCGGGGCCCCTCCGCTATCATTTGTTTCCTAAAAAATCATTTTTTGGAGGATCTACTGGACCAGGGTTTTTCCAATGAGACATATTGCAATTTTTGAACAAGAGGTCAATTTTCATGAACATTGTGCCAAGTTATTGTGGGCAGAATGGATGCATGGGACTTGGGCAAGAAAATGTGTATGAGCATACAAAACTTTTTTATGCTTATAGGTTTGGATTTTATGCCCCTGGACCAAATTACCATCAAGTCTTTGAATGGATTGAGGAGGAAAGTTGCAACTCATGATAAAACTCTAAATGGTACTTGGATGGATGAACCAGTTGTTGCATTGGATCCAAGGCACTGGTTTTCATCTAGTGGGGCCCCTATATTATCATTATGTTGCTCAAAATAGTGTTTGATGAAGGATCTTTGGGAATAGGGTTTTTCGAATTCATCTAAAAACACTCTTCACCACATAAATATCAGCAAATAGGGTTTTGATCAATGAGGCCTACTGAAATTTATGAACAAGAGGTTGATTTTAAATAACACTATGTCACACAATTGTGGGTAGTGTGGTCATGTGAGACTTGGAAAAATAAACATGTGGGATCTTACAAAACACTGTTATGCTTCTTGGTTTGGATTTTATACCCTCAAACCAATTTTCCAACATGTCCCTGAATGGGTTGAGGAGGTGAGTTGAAACTCATAATAAAACTCAAACCAAGACTCATATGGATGAAATGTTAGTTTCATTGGATCCGAGACACCTATTTTTAGCTATTGGGGCCCCTCAACTATCATTCGTTTTCCCAAAAAAAAAAAAATTGGAGAATCTTTGGGACTAGGGTTTTACTTAATGAGGCATAGTCCAATTTCTGAGCAACAACTTGATCTTGAAGAACAATGTGGTAGGATATTATGGGTAGTGTGTTCGCATGGGATTTGGAAAAATAGATTTGAATAAGCTTAAGGAACTATGTTATGCTGCTCAGTTTGGATTTTATTCCCTCTGACCAAATTGCCAACATGTCCTTGAATGGATTGATGAGGCGAGTTGAAATACATGATAAATATCAAACTGTGACCTGGATGGATGAACCGTTAGTTGAATTGGATCTAGGGCACCAAGTTTCAACTAGTGGCCCCCCTCCACTCTCATTTTGTTTCCCGAAAAAGAGTTTGATGGAGGATCTCGGGGACTATAGTCTTGCTCAATAAGGCACAATGCAATTTCTGAACAAGAGGTTGATTTTCAAGAACATTGCCGTAGGAGATTTTGGGTATTGTGGTTGTATGGCCATTTTGAAAATAGATGTGTGGGGGATTATAGAACTCCATTATGCTTCTCGGTTTCGATTTTATGTCCCTCGAACAAATTTCGAACATGTCTGTGAATGGTTTAAAGAGGAAAGTTATAACTCATAATAAAACTCAAACCGAGACTTAGATGGATGAATCGTCGGTTCCATTGGATCTTGGGAACCAAATTTTAGCTAGTGGGGCCCTTCTGTTGTCATTCTCTTTCCCAAAAAAGTGTTTGATGGAGGATCTTTAGGACTAGGGTTTTTCTCAATGAGGCAAAGTGCAATTTTTGAATTGGAGTCAATTTCAATAAGTCCATGTTGGGCGATTTTGGGTAGCATGGTTGCATGGGAATTGACCAAACATACATGTGGAAGCTTACAAAACTTTGTTATGTTTCTAGGACTGGATTTTATGCCCCCCGACCAAATTGCCAACATGTCCCTGAATGGATTGAGGAGGCAAGTTGCAACTTGCGATAAAGCTCAAACTAGAATTATGACGGATGACCTGTCGGTTGCATTGAATCTAGGGAACTCGGTTTCATCTATTGAGGTTACTTTACTATCATTTTGTTTCCTGGAAAATCATTTTATTGAGGATCTTCTGGACTAGGGTTATGCTCAATGAGGCATAGTGCAATTTTTAAGCAAGAGGTTGATTTTCAAGAAGACTATATTGGGAGATTGTGGTTAGTGTGGTCACATGGGCCTTGGCCAAAAAGACATGTGGGATATTATGGAACTCCATTATGCTTCTCGGTTTGGATTTGATGCCCCTATACTAAATTTCCAACATGTCCCTGAATGGATTAAGGAGGCGAGTTGCAACTTGTGATAAAACTCAAACTAGGACTCAGATGGATGAACTGTTGGTTTCATTTGGTATGGGGAACCATGTTTCAACTAATGGGACCCCTCAATTGTCAATCCATTTCTTGAAAAAGCGTTTGATGGAGGATATCTAGGACTAGGGTTTTTCTTAATGAGGCATAGTGCAATTTATGAAGAAGAGGTTGATTTTGAAGAACACTATGTGGAGAAATTGTGGGTAGCATGGTCATGTGGGCCTGGGACAAATAGATGTGTGGGAGCTTAAAAAACTTCGTTATGCTACTCAGTTTTTATTTTAGTCCCTCTATCCAAATTGCCGACATGTCCGTGAATGACTTGAGGAGGCGAGTTGTAACTCATGATAAAAATGAAAGTAGGACTTAGATGGACAAACCCTCGGTTGCATTGGATCCAAGGAACATATTTTTAGCTAGTGGGGCACCTCCATTGTCGATCCGTTTAAAATAAAACCATTTGTTGGAGGATCTATGGAAATAGGGTTTCGCTCACTGCTTATTACATATATTTGAAAATTTAACACCTTGGAAGGGCATGTCATGGAAAGGAAAGGAATTGAAAGGAAAGGAATGACATGACATGGCATGACATCATATGGAAAGGAAAGACAAGGCATGGATTGGAAAGGCAAGGCATGGCTTGACAAGGCAAGGAAAGGAAAGGCATGGTAAGGAAAGGAAAATAATGACATGGCATGGCAAGGAAAGGAATGCCATGGGAAGGAAAGGTATGGCATGGAATGAAATGACAAGACAAGGAAATGCAATTCATGCAATGACATGGTATGGAAAGGAAAGGAATGACACGGAAAATGAAGGAAAGGAAAAGTATGACATAGAAAGGAAAAGCAAGGCATGGAATGGAAAGGAAATCAAAGGAATGACAAGGAATGGAAATACAAGGCATGGCATGGCATGAAATGGAAAGTCATGCCATGGAAATGAAAGGAATGGCATGGAATGACATGGCAAGGTATGAAAATGCAGTGCATGCCATGGAAAGGCAAGGCATGGCATGGGATGGTGTGGAATGGAATGACAAGGAATGGAATGGAATGACAATGTAAGCCATGCCATGTAATGGCAAGGAAAGGCATGACATGGCATGGAAAGGCATGGAATAGCATGGAAATTCATGGAAAGGAAAGACATGGCATGGAAAGGCAATGAAAGGGATGGACAAACATGGAATTACATAACAAGGCAAGGAATGGAATGCCATGGGATGGAATAACAAGGCAAGGCATGTAATGGGATGGCATGAGAAGGAAATGAATGAAATGTAATTGCAAGGAAAGGCAAGGCAATGCAACAAATGGGATGGTAAGGCAAGGAATGACATGGAAAGGCAAGGAAAGGCATGGGATGGAAAGGAAAGGAAAGGCATGACATGGTATGGAATCACATGGAAACTCAAGGAAATGAAAGGAATGGAATGAAAAGGCAAGGAATGGCATGGAAAGGAAAGGAAAGACATGACATGGCAAGATAAGGCACGACATGGAAATTCAAAGAATGGGAAGGTATAGCATGGAACAAAAAGGAATGACATGGAATGCCAAGGCAAGGAAAGGAAAGAAAATGCATGGCATGGCATGGAAAGTGAAGGAAAGGAAAGTCATGAAATGGAATGGAAAGGCATGGAATGGCAAGGAAAGGAAAGACAAGGCAAGACATTGCAATGAAACATAATGCAATGTAAGGCAATGCATGGAATGGTAAGGCAAGACAAGACATGACATGACATGGAATGGTATGGAAAGGAAAGGCATGGCATGGAATTGCATGGAAAGGAATGTCATGGCATGGAAAGTCAAGGAATCACATGTCATGAAAAGTGTTACGAGGGAAAAACTCTCTATGGCCAAGGGTAAACCACAACAGACAGGTATGACTGCAAAAATCAACTCAATTCCAATGTATGCTATATAAACTAATGTGAAAGATAAGAAAGATGCCTACCTCGATCCAACGTTTGATGATGTTCCATCATTGAGAACTTCGAACCAAAGCTTTGTACCTGCAATAAGTTCTCAATGAACAAGCAAAGAAAGTATATAGTGATAATGTAAATGGGTTATCACATCAGATAGCATAATCCATTAATAAACATTACAAACATGGCCATGGATAATAATCATATATTTGCATGATACGAATAAGATGGGAAAGGAGTATTTCTATTAATAATTGATCAACAGAAGTGTCAACATTACATACTTCCATTGTGGCACGGTTCGAAGCCAAGGAACTAAGTTCCTTCCAATTGGGTCTCCACCACTTCAATCCTCGACCAAAGGAAAGATCAAGAGAGAGAGACAACGAGGTTATCTCAATAATAGGGAAATAGATTGGGGGCTGAAAACTGTGTTCAGACTTGAGGGACAAAGGGATGCATACTCGATATGAAGTAA
>SNQJ01S0005621.1:47000-70319 GCA_010110895.2 Picea sitchensis
AAGGCAAGGCATGCCATGGCATGAAAAGGAATGAGATATCTAGTCAAGAAAAGGCAAGCCATGGCATGGAATGGAAAGGAAATTTAAGGCAAGGATAGGAAATAAAGGAAGTGAAAGGTAAGGTAAGGCTAAAAATAGTTCCCTAATAGGTGAAGGAAAATCATGGCATTACATGGCATGGAAAGTGAAGGAAGAGAAATGCTTGACATGGAAAGGAAAGGAAAGGAATGACATGGAATGGCATGACATATCAAGGCAAGGCATGTAATGGCATAGAAAGGAAAGGCATGGTATGGAAAGGCAAGACAAGGCATGTCATGGCGTCACATGGCAAGGAAAGGAAAGGAAAGGAATGGAAAGGCATGGAATGGAAAGGCAAGGAATGGCATGGCATGGAAAGTTAAGGAAAGGTGTGTAATATCATGGCAAGTAAAGCAAAGGAAAGGAATGACATGGAAAGGAAAGTTATGAGAAATCATGGGATGTAATGGGAAGTGAATGCAAGGAAAGGCATGGCATGGCATGACATGGCATGGAAATTCAAGTTAAGATATGGCAAGGCATCGCATGGCATGGAAAGGAAAGACATGACATGACATGGCATGGAAAGGAAAGGTAAGGAAAGGTAAGGAAAGGATAGGTAATCAAGGAAATTAAAGTCAATGGAAGGCTAAATATAGTTCCCTAACAACAAAAAAGAACCACAAAATACAATAATACCATGATAACCATAAAATGAAGCCAAATTTTCAGTCATTAATAAATATGAAATATTTGTTCAATTATTCCTTTTACATATGTATGTTCATTCAAGTAGACCATCAATATCACTTATAATACTAATGGTTACCATTAAATTCTCATGCTTAGAGTAAGGAAATAAGTACCATACCTTTGATGAGTTCTTAGTTTGCATCATTTATAGTTGGAGGTTTGTACCAACAACCAAGTTCGTAAAGTGGTATACAACTTCGCCCAGTCTATAATATTGTACTACATAACCACCTTTATTTTGTGTACTTCCATCCTTTGTCAAATTTTCTTGTTTAATAATTGTTGGTCCTAAAGTCTGCACCTGACTGCTAAAGGGAAAAGCTAGGCCACCTAAATTTTACAATGATTGGTTTTTTTATTTCGTTGGTCAGTTAGAGGGTTGGTTTACCAAGACATGAGTGTGGTTGGGTTGGAAAAATGATATATATGAGGGTTATCCTTGGATGGTGGCACACAAATGACATACAAGTGAAATAATAGAGGTAAAAAAAAAGGGAAACAAAAAACCACTCAATGAATAATTTGTTGCAAGAAGTTTAATACTTAAAAGATCAATTCAAGACATTAAACAAGTATAAACAAAAAAGTTACTCCCACAGGTTGCAATAAAAAAAAATCTTTACCAAAGCATTAGTTGTTTCACAGGTTTCATATTAGTAAATATAATTTATGCAATAGCTAAATGAAATGAAATGTACTTCACACAGATCAAAAACTGCATTCAAGATAAGATAAAAAAACACATGAAGATTTGGAAGAAAACTCTTTCATCAAAAGTATATTCACTAGGTAGAGAGCTTAATCCATTTATAGAACATGTTCAACCAGTTGTTGTATTGATATCCTCCTCCCAAAATCGCAACCCTCAAAACATATGAAAACTACATATTTATCATAGATGTGGAGGCCCTCGACCAATGTGGAACTGGGGATTCCTCTACACATCGGTTGTTAAATAACTTATTAACTTAACTAAAACACATTGTTGGAGTCTGTTAATGAATACTCTGAGATTGAATTAATCAAAAAGAGTGGTTCTTATCACAAAAAAAAGGCCACTTATTATTCTTTAAACTTAAAAGAGTCTTGAACTAAACAATTAAGAACTGCTACTAGCAATGAAATTAGACTCATGCATGCACTGGAGCAAACTGAGATCTGATAGAAAATGACTAGGAGTGACAGAACCGAGTACTGTATTGATCATGGGCATGCATGCACGTTGTTGGAGGCCATTGGAGATAACTGAATGTATTGGTAGTGAAAGAAGAAAATCATCTAGTGTTTTCCCAGAGTCTCTAATATTCTTTCTACAGTATGGATTATAGTTTCCCTAATTCCTATTTTGGCACCCCTTTTTAAACATTAAAATATGCCATTAACAGAGATCAAACACTCTGGGAATTCAACATTTAGGAGTTTGAATGTTATGTTGGAGAATATCCTAGAGTGACAATGTTGTGGAGTGATATGGTAGTGAGGACCCCACTTCAGTTGTTCGGGGCTCTGACACTTCAAAGGTTCATAGAATTGTGATTTATTTGATTTGAAATCCCCCCTGTAGTGCTAATAATGTTTATCTTAATTAACCCAAGATTATCCTTTAATAATTTTGCATTCAGGAGTTTCAGACTTCGGATCTTCGGGGTTCGAGATTTTTTCTTTTGGAATTTTTTTCTTGAAATTATCCTGGAGGACCGTCTCCCGAATATGACGTGGCATCCTAATCTCATATCGTTGACGTGTCATGGAAATAATGGTGACATGTGTCACCTGGAATGGGGTAAATGGCGTGCTGAAAATGCTCGAAATGAGTTCCACATGTCATGACCAATGGATGCCACATGTCTGCACATATGAATGTTACATGTAAGCATAGATGAGCATTGTGTGTCTTCGTAGATGAGCGCTACGTGTCTCTATCACTTTGAGACTTCGACTCTTCAGCTCTTTGGTAGTTTTTGAATGTAGAGTATGGATATCTCCTAAACAACTGACCTCCCGAAGTGACGTTGCAGTTCGGGTCTCCGGTGCTTCGGGGCTCCGACAAATGACTCTTAGACCCTTCAACTCTTTATCTCTTCATCCCTTCGACTCTTCGGCTATTAGGCTCTGTTAAACCTCGTACGACTTTAGATATATGAATGAACGAGAGTCATTGATATGAACTGACTATTGAATCTCTACCGTTGAAAATTGACCCTGTCTGTTTGCTTACAATCTAAGCCCAAAATGGATGGTTGTGTCTTTCTTTTCAGATGTTTTCTATGCATACAAAGGACTTGGTCGACTTGCTACATTCTCGATTAGTGGTAACTATGATGACAAGTATTTTCAAACAAAATCAATGACATGCAATTATCCCTCAAGAAAAAAAAATGGTGCAAAGGATCAATAAAGAGAGGTAATGATAAAAACGAGTCATTAAAATGTGGAGAATAAATTAGTCAACATAGAAAAAAACATCATGCTTTAAGAAGATGTAATAGGTGAATGAAGGGGTAGGGAAACGATGCATACCTAAGTTTCAACATTGGCTCCAACCAAGGATAACACTTCCCTGTGAGGTGATAAGAACATTAGATCACGTGTCATACTTCTTAGTAACTTTCTCCCACCTTCCTTCTCTTTTTCCTCTGTCTGCCAGCCATGTATATCTGTCACTATATCTCAAGCACACATCTCTGAATTTCAAAACTGAAGCTACATCCCACTACCTTGTTGGGCTATGGAGTCTTATTGTTGATCTACACACAAACTACTAAAAAAACAAAAATGAACATACTGAAAACAATTTGCGAACTGAAAAATTAAATGCTCAAACTATGAGCTTATTCTCCTACTACCTACTCTATTTAGCTGAAAAACAACTCAATCATGTATAATTTCATTTCCAATGAAACGAAGAAACCATTTGACTAAGAACCATAACTTTGTGCATGCCATCGTTTAAAATGATCCAGAGAGGGTATAACAAATGCGACAAAAATTTGGCATGCATCTTGTACTTTCAGTTGCAAATGATGATCATGCTAAAACTTACAACCTTTGGGATATTTGAAAAATAAGAATCCATCTAACTTGCTATTAGATCTTGAAACGCATGGAAAGCCTCCAACTGGTTGAGAAGACAAAGTTGTTGTTGTATGGGATCCACATAATTGATAAGATTATACTCCTCATGTTCTCCTTGAAACAACTTACTAAGGTCATACGCTTCATAATAAGCATGAGAAAGTAAATCCCCTTGAAACTGTTGATCATTTTCTTCGACAAAAAACTCTTTGACATAATTAGAAACAACAAGATGATCATAGAAATTCGATGGTTGTAAATTTCTTTCTGTAGATTCAAAAGAAGAATCAACATAATCAAGAAAATATTCATTCTTCTTAACCATATCTTCACAACTAACATCCCTATCTTTATTTCTATGACAATAATACATTTACTCAAATTCCTCACAACATTCATTATTTTCAGTTTTAAAAGAATGTTGAAAGTCATCCTGTTGTATAATAGAATTGGAAAAATATACAACTGATAATGAATCTTCTTCCTCTTCCTCAACATTATCGTCCCCTTCATCTACACTTCTAGAAGAACTGATAATGGATTGTTTAATATAAGATCCAAATTCTTCACAACAATTTTCAAAAAGTAAATTAGCTGGAAAAAACCCTTTTAAAATGATCACTAAATGTTGCATGGAACTGTTTCAAAGAAGATATACTGGCAGGAGGCAAGGATCACTACCATTCACAATCATCTCCCTCTAATTAGTACATGAACATATTCATTAATACATTCTCATGATGTATACCCAACTGATGCATGACCTCATGAAATTCAAGGAAATGATCTGCAGGGTTATCATCTTTATGTTCTCTAAATCTGGGCAAGTAATCACCCCACTCATCTATAGTAGGAATAGTATTTGGAAAACTAGGAACAACAGAGAAATTAAAAGGAGCAAACCTCTGAGCCAAGATGGCTTCCATATGAAAATATGACTTCTTAAAACTATGGAGTCGCAACTGGATTTTTTAACCATGGAGTCGTCAGGTGAACGATCTATAGTCTGAATGTGTTTGGTCTTTTTTCACCATCAAATATCAGATCTGATCATTTTCTTTCTCCCAGGGAAATATATTTGGTTACTATGTTCCTCGACAACAATGCCATAATATGTTTGTCCTAAAGTATGCACTTGACTGCTAAAGGATGGAGCTAGGCCACCTCAAGTTTATAATGATTGGTTTTTTTATTTCCTTGGTCACTTAGAGGGTTGGTTTACCAAGAAATGAGCGTGTTTGGGTTGGAAAAATGATATATATGAGGGTTCTCCTTGTCCGGTGGCACACAAATGACAAACAAGTGAAATAATAGAGGTAGAAACAAACAGAAACAACTCACTCAATGAATAATCTATTGCAAGAATTTTAATACTTAAAAATATCATTTCAAGACATTAAACATGTATCAAAAAACACAATTACTCCCATAGGTTGCAATAAAATAAAATCTTCACCAAAGAATAAGTTGTTTCACAGGTTTCATATTAGTAAAGATAAGTTATACAATAGCTTAAGGAAATGAAATGTACTTTGCACAAATAAAAAACTACATTCAAGATAAAATAAAAAAACACATGAAGATTTGGATAAAAACACTGTCATCAAAAGTATATTCACCAGGTAGAGACCTTAATCTATGCATAGAAAAGGCTCAACCAGTTGTTGTATTTATATCCTCCTCCCAAAAACTCAACCGTCAAAACTTACGAAACTTGCATATTTATCACATATGTGGAGGCCCTCGACCAGTGTGGAACTCAGGGTTTCTCTACACATCAGTTGTTAAACAACTTATTAAATTAACTAAAACATACTGCTAGAGTCTGTTAATGAATACTCTAATCTTGAATTCATAAAAAAGAGTGGTTCTTATCACACAAAAAATAACACTTATTATGCTTTAAACTTAAAAGAGTCTTGAACTAAACAATTAATAATTGCTACTAGCAATGAAATTAGACTGATGCATGTGCTGGAGAAAACAGAGATCTGATAGAAAATGACTAGGAGTGACATAATTGACTTCTATATTGATCATGGGAATGCATGTGCATTGTTGGAGGCCATTGGAGATAACTGAATGTATTGGAAGTGAAAGAAGAAAATCATTTGGTGTTTTCCCAGAGTCTCTAATATTCTTTCTGCAATCTGGATTATAGTTTCCCTAATTCCTGGTTTGGCGCCCCTTTTTAAACAGTAAAATATGCCATTAATGAAGATCAAAAACTTCGGGAATTCAACGTTCTGGAGATTGAATTCTTTGTTGGAGAATCTCCCAGAATGACAATGTTGCAGAGTGAAGTGGCAGCGAGGACCACACGTCAATTGTTCGGGGCTCCAACATTTCGTAGGTTCAAAGAATTGTGCTTGATTTTATTTGAAATCCCTTCGGAGTTCTAATAACATTTATCTTAATTAACCTGAGATTATCCTTTAATCATTTGGCATTTGGGATTTTTGGACTTCGTCTCTTCGCGGTTTGGGATTTTTTCTTTTGGAATGTTGTGCTTGAATTCTCCCAAAGGACCATCTCTCAAATCTGACGTGGCGGCCTGATGTCATATCGCTGACGTGTCATGGAAATAATGGTGACATGTCTCACTTGGAATGGGGTAAATGGCATGCTGAAAAAGATTGAAATGAGTGCCATGTGTCACGACTAATGGATGCCACGTGTCCCTATGGATGAGTGCTACGTGTCTCTATAGATAAGCGCTATGTGTCTCTTCGACTCTTCGAGACTTCGGCTCTTCGACTCCTCGGGAGTTTTTGAATGTAGAGTGTGGATATCTCCCGGACAACTGACCTCTCGGAGTGATGTGGCAATTCAGGTCTCCAGTGCTTCGGGGCTCCGACAGTCGACTCTTCATCCCTTCGACTCTTCATCCCTTTGGGTCTTCAGCCCTTCAGTTCTTTGGCACTTCAGCCTTTTGACTCTTCAACCCTTCATCTCTTTGGCTCTTCGTCTCTATTAAACCTCGTGCTACTTTAGAAATTCGAATGCACGAGAGTCATTGATCTGAACTGACTGTTGGATCTCCACCATTGAAAATTGACCCTGTCTATTTGCTTACAATCTAATCCCAGAATGGATGGATACGTATTTCTTTTCAGATGTTTCCTGTGCATACAAAGGACTCAGTCAACTTGCTACATGCTCGATTAGTGGTGACTATGATGGCAATTATTTTCAAACCAAATCAATGACATGCAATTATCCCTCAAGGAAACAAAAAGATGGTCCAAAGGATCAATAAAGAGAAATAATGATAAAAATGAGTCATTAAAATGTAGAGAATAAATTAGACAGCTCAAAACAAAAAATCAGGATTTATGAAGATGTAATAGGTGAACAAAGGGGTAGGGACGTGATGCAGACCTAAGTTCCAACAATAACCATCGACCCAATTGGAAATTCAATTCCTTCAGAGTTTGTCATTGATCACATGATTATCTAATTTCCCTCTAAGCAATATTCCAATCAATAATCAATACCCCATTCATTACCTATTTGGGAAACCACTACATATATGTTCCCTAAAAAAAATTGAATGCCAACACGTGAGTCCACTAAACAACCAAAGCATAAAACATTGATGCTATTTATTCAAAATTTAATAGAAGGTTTCAACAAACATGGCAATATGAGTTCTGAGACATGATTATAATCTACTGAAATATTTGATTTGTCCTCCTCCAACAAGGATAATTCCATAGTTATTCATTGACGAATGGGGAGCGATACACAATCCCATATATCAACATAGTCTTATGATTCACAATCATCCCATTCATTACTACTACATGGACCATAGAAGAAAGAGATTTTTCTCGTCCATATTTTAATTATCGCATTGTCTAATGTTCAAACTGAATGAAATCCATGAGTTCCCTATATGTTTTTTCATTTGTACCATTGTGATATATCTACATCGATCACCTCCCAAAAATATATATGTACATGTCCTTTCTTGTGTGATTGGTCTTCATGGGTTCTTGTTCCCTCTCCCATTTATGAAGAACACCATTCAACAATGGATTTAACATATCAAATGGGGGAATTAGTTGTGAACTTCATTTATTACCTGTATAACACTCATTTTATCCATGCAACTTCTCCATAATGATCCCCTTTCCCATTCTTGGACTTGAAATAGTTACAAATATGTGGTACCTTAATTGTTTTGTGCAACATACACAAACATTGAAATACACGAAGATTTTTTTAATTGGCATGTGCAACCATTTGACCAAATCCAATGTTTATCCATGTGTATGTTCTTCTCCTTAAAGTGATTGTAAAACAGAAGTGAAGGAAATGTTGTACATAGGCTAAGTCATGGCATGGATTATTGCTTACATAGAAGTGATACTCATTTGGCATCGATTATTGCTTACATAGAAGTGATACTCATTCAATATAACTTGGTTGCATATTGGCTTTGAATATCATTTTTTGGTTGAAGTGTGCAGTTCTCATCAAAATCAACCACTCATAAGACAATACCAACGAGAAATGTATCTCTCCATATTCTAAAATTCTCTTCCTTCCATTGAGCCGCATGTACATACTGAGTGTATTGTCATGTATTTTCGACAAAGCCTTTCATGAAGTCACATACTTGTACCAGGGAAGTCACCAAGTATATATTTTTTCTTTCCCACCCTCCATCAATATCATATGCGACATATTTAAAGATTTACAAGGAAACCTACCTCTTCTCCAATTCATACTCATCTCTTACATAGATATACTTTCTCAGTAATTCCATTCCAATGCACCAATGGCATGTCCCATATAAGAAAGAGTTTTGGTAAAATAAATGTACAACCATTTAGCCTTGTACACAAGGTGCTATGAATAAAGTATCTATAGGACAACAATGTCAATATAACTGAGCATTCATGCAAAAAGGTGTTATGCAATACACAATATATATATATATGTCATAATAATAACCATACTCAATGTGATAGTTACAATAATATGCGTTACGAATTGTGTTTATTCGATGAAGGCTTGCATTTATGGAAATATATTTGGCCCAAGTTAAGTTCACTATGTACTATCATGAATCTCTCATACAATTGTGGTTGTGTAATGCAAAGAAAGTGTTTAATATGGGGTTCATAGTCCCTAGATCCCCTTCTAATTTTTAGTACATCTTTTTGGTTGGAAGAAGGCCTAGTGTTCGCATGCCATAAATCTTGTAGTAATTCCTCAATTTGTTGAATTAAATTCATGTTAAAATGAGGTATCCTACCATTGAAGGCCCACAAATCTGTTGGGCATCCATTTGTGTAAAGGATATCTAATCTATTAGAATAATTTCTAAGAGTTTTGATATTGCATTTCATGAGATGAGAGATTTGTTGAAGAAAACATTTTTTTCTTATGATATTGATAATAATTGATTGTGACAAGACACGTCAGGATGAATTAGGATCTTTAGAACAATATTTTCTACCAATTCTTTGAAAAGAACCCACAAGGTTTCTATCAATATGATGACTTGTTTCTGAACTTTTGATTGTTTTAGTGCCTAAAAGTCTCCTAACAATTGTCAAACTTCTAGATTTTAACAAAACCAAAAATAACTGACATTTAACAGTATCGGATTCTGGTTCAAAATATTATTTAATGATTTTATAAGAATGATAACGAATTGTACAGTTAGGTAAATTACCTTCAATTGATTCTAGACCACTTTCATCCACCCTAATGCATTTAATAGTTCTTCATCGTACACTTATCAATCTAGGTAAGAACGACTAACCCCTATTATGACACTCTTGACCTCTCTCCTATAGAATTAACAACAATGCAGTTCTTTCCCCTCACTCACTAGTTGATCAATTATGGGAGGAGAGTGGGCATGCCCATGACTAGTTTATGGAATGTCTGATTGTCCAATAAGAGGTTGCACCACAAGAACTTCTTCAACATAATGATGTGCATCAATTGTTTCTCTAATTGCATCCATTGTATAATCAGTTCCAAGGAAATCCTCCATGATTTGTTCATCCACAACAACTTGTCTTGATGAGATACTGATTGGATTGGTCTCTACTAAAATCCTTTGATTTTCTTTTGGTGATAGAGGAGAAACAACAACGACATATATTCTACTAGAAATCAGATTTCCCTCTTTTTAAATCCTATGTTTTGACATACACAACTTTTCCTTTTCTCTTTATTATTATACCTTTTCAATGGGAATTTATTTCCTCGAGAAATTTCTATCTTGATTCTATCGGTTCCCCATGTTTAAAGAGAAAAATTGGCTTCTAAGCACCCCACCACAAATTTTTCTTGGTATTACACAAGAAGACATAACTAACAATTCTCATTCCAGGTGGAAAAAATTATCTTGGTATTACAAAAGAATACAAAACTAACAATTCAAATTCCAATTGGAGAAATTTGTCTTGGTATTACACAAGAAGACACAACTAACAATTTCAATTCCAATTAGATAAATATGTCATGGTATTACTCAATAAGACACAACTAATAATTCCAATTCCAATTGGACAAATTTGTTTTTCTATTACTCAAGAAGACAACTAACAATTCCAATTGGACAAATTTGTCTTGGTATTACACAACAAGAGACAACTAACAATTCCAATTTGACAACTTTGTTTTTATTTTACACAAGAAGACATAACCAATGATTCCAATTCCACTTGGACAAATTTTCCTTCCAATATTTCCCACAATTGTATTGCAATATCAAAAAATTGTATATGAATTAAACAACAATAAAAAGGAAAAAAATATTGTTTGTTCTTGCTATTTTTGCATGCAAATGTCATGTTTGTTTTCTATGAACCAACGCCTTAAAAATGATAAGAAATCAATACAATTCAATCCACTTCGAGGGGGAAACCTCCTTTACAGTATATAAACTTTAGAACAAAATATGAGATGAGATAACATCATCCTAATACTAGATATACTTGGTATATATATAAAGGAAACAAGGGGTTACAATTACAATGATAGGGTGCAAAGAAGGGTTCTAGCTGACCTACTAGAAATGTAATAATTCAATATCTAGGGCATAATAAGGGGTTTTATACATATCATGGGGCTTTGTATAGGGATTAACATGTCTGTACCATTCAAACAAGTTTTTTTCTTAACACTTGTCTAACCATGTATGGTTCTGCATGAATAACTCATCTTCCCATGCTGCCTCTTCCACTAGTAGGTTTTTACATTTGACGAGGTATTAATTGCTTGATTTCTCAACTGCTTAATTCTTGTTTCAAGGATTATTTTTGTCTCTAATATGATTTTCCCTTATTCATTGAGCTCTGGTAAACTTTTTTGGAATGGGATATTGTTGCCAATGACCCTCTTTAAAAAAGAAACATGGAATACTGGATGTACACATGAAGATGGAGGCAACTCCAATTTGTAAGCCATACTTCCAATCCTTTGCAAAACCTTATAGGGGCCATAATATTTGGGTGCTAGTTTATTGTCCTTCTTTTGTTGCTTTAGGGACATTTTTTTGTATGGTTGTAGCCTTAGAAATACCCAATCCCCCATCTCAAATTCCCTTTCCCTGCGATGTTGATCTACTTTTTGTTTCATCCTATTTTGTGTCATAACCAAGTTGTCCTTCAATAGTTTTAGGACCTCTTTTTGGTTCCCTATGTTTTCCTCCACTTCTTGAACCTTTGTATTCCCTTTCAAGGGTGATTTGATGGATCGAGGATGATATCCATAAAGTGCCAGAAATGGAGACATTTTTGATGAAATATGGAAGGATATGTTGAACCCCCATTCCGCTAAGGGAAACCACTTGACCTATTGTGTCTGTTTATCAGATGAAAAGAAAAGAAGATAACCTTCTATAAATTTATTCACAATCTCAATTTTCCCATCAGATTGAGGGTGGTAAGATGAACTATGAGCCAATTGAGTACCAAAACAAGAAAATAATTTAGTCCAAACATTTCCCGTGAAAATTGGGTCTCTATCACTTACAATAATATTGGGGACTACATGTAGTTTTTGAACTGTTTCCATGAATGTTGTTTCTATTGTTCTTGCTTTAAAAGGATGAGAAAGAGAGAAAAATTGGGAATACTTTTTTAGTCGATCCACTACTACCATGATGATGGTATTTCCTTCTAATTTTGGTAAACCCGTAATAAAATATGTGGAAACATCTTCCCAACGTTGGCTTGGTATAGCTAATGGTTGTAGGAGACCTGGAGTCTTGATTGTATCTCCCTTATTCTATTTTCAGAATAGACATTCTGAGACAAAATTTTGAACATCATTTTTAAGACCTTCCCAAAAAAAATCACTCTTGACCCTGTGGTGTGTTTTCAAGAATCTTGAATGTCCCCCTGTAGGAGAAGTGTGCAATTCCAGAAGGATCTTTTGTTTGAGTTGGGAATTATTACATAAGTATAGGTGATCATGATACCATAGAAAATCATTCTTCCATACAAATGTTTCTGTTGAACTGGAGTCTTCATGTAGTTTTTGAATGATCTTGCATACCCCTTGATCTTGATTCCATTCTATCCTTGCTTCTTTCGCCCAATCCGATTGCGGACTAGAAATAACACATAGTGAACCTTCTATTTATTCTTCTTTCCTGGAGAGGGCATCTGCCACAACATTATGTTTTACTTTTTTGTATATAATTTCAAAGTCATAACCCAACATCTTTGTAACCCATTTTTTTTGTTCTTCTAAAGATAATTGTTTCTCCAAAAAGTACTTCAAACTGTCATGATTTGTTTTTACCTTGAAGTGTCTTCTTATTAGGCAGGGGGCACCATTTCTCAACTGCATGTATTATGGCCAACATTTATTTTTCATAAATGGGTTTGACTAAGTTTTTTCCTTTGATTTGTCTTCCTTCAAAGGCAACGAGCCTTCCTTATTGCACTAAACCTACACCATTTCCATGGCATGAGGCATCACACTCCACAATAAATGTTTTTGTGAAGTCAAGTGTGGTCAAGACGAGAGTTGTACACATAGGCTCCTTAATTTTTTCAAAACCTTTGGTTTCTTTTTCTTTCTAAGAAAATACTTTCTTCTTTAATAATTTTGTTAGAGGTGCTTATATTTGACCATAGTTATTGATAAACTTATGGTAATAGCCTTTCAATCCTAAGAATCCTCTAAGTTTCTTCAAGGTTTTTGGAATTGGCCATTCCTTTATAGCTTTAATTTTGTTAGGGTCCAATTTTACACCTTCATGAGATACAATATGACCCAAATATTCCACTTCTTGAACCCCAAAGGCACACTTGGAAGTCTTTGCATAAATTTGTTTCTCTTCCAGTAGTTGTAATACTTTCTCAACATGTTGTACATGCTCTTCCCAAGTTTTTTTGTAGATTAGTATGTTATAAAAAAACATTAACACAAATTTTCTAAGGAAGGGCTTGAAAATATAATTCATCAATATTTGAAATGTTGATGGTGCATTAGTCAGTCCAAATGGTATAACCAAAAATTCATAATGACCTTCATGTGTTCTAAAAAATATTTTAGAAATGTCTTCCTATCTCATTCTGATTTGATGACATCCTGAACGAAGATCCAACTTAGTAAAGAACTTTTCTCCATGAAATTAATCTAATAATTCATCAATGATAGGGATAGGAAACTTATCTTTGATGGTCATTTTGTTAAGTTGTCTATAATCTAGACACATACGCCATGAGCCGTCTTTTTTTGTAATAACACCACTGGTGAAGAGAAAGAAGTTTGGCTATGTTGAATGATGCCAGCCTATAAAATTTCTTGGATCATGCATTCAATCTCACTCTTCCATGCATATGGATACATGTAAGGCCTAATGTTAGGCAATACACTTCCTAGCTGCAAATGAATAGCATGGTCATGGTCTCAGGTAGGTCGAAGACCCTTAGGCATTTCACCAAATACCTTGGAATGATTGTTGACAATTATTTGGAGATCTGATGGAGTCGGGGCTATAGATGTTTGAACATCAAGTGAGCATAATTGTGCAATTACACCTTGGTGTCCCTTTTTGAGTTATTTTTCGATGCTATTAGAGCTTATCACTTTAGAGGGTTTCCCTTGGATACCTCTAATCTCAATTTCCTTTCCATTTGAGGAAAATATCATAAACRTATTTTGAAAATCAAAGGCCATTATTCCCAATGATTGCAACCATTGGACCCCTAATAAAACATCAACACCCCCCATTTGGATGGAAATTATGGGGATATCCAGAAAATACTCCCCCATGTTGAGCTTAATACTATGGAATTTCCSTGAACAATTTATGGTACCTCCGTCTACAATCATTACTTGAAAATCTGGTGCAGGATATACAAAACAATYGAGATCTTTTGCTAATTTGCAATTGATGAAATTATGGGTGCTTATTGAATCAATCAATGTTGTTACCTTTTTATTTTTGATGTATCCTTGTATCTTGAGGGTTTGTGGAGTAGTGATGCCGRCCAAAGCATGACAAGATATTGTTGGGGTAGTCTCTTCTAGATTTGGTTCTTGTGATGGTTCCAATTCTTGATCTTCTTCCTCTTCACAATCTATGTAGAATAATTTMTTCTCACCGCATTTATGCCCTTTACTATACTTGCTGTCACAATTAAAACACATTCCTTTTGCTCATCTTTCATCCATTTTTTGAGGTGTTAACCTTGTTGGTTTAGGTACACTATCTTCTTCCTCCTCATAGTCTATGTAGAATAGTTTCTTCTTAGCACATTTATACCCTTGTTGGCACAGGGGCAGACCCAGGGTTCAACGCTTAACAACACACCAACAAAACCCCGACTACTAGCCCTTTCGACAACACCCATGAAGCAGGCGAAGTCTCACATGAGATAGAAGTAGGGGGGTTACAAGACGTAGGTGTCTGTAACCAATATGGGAAAAACATATGTGATAATAAAACTTCACAAGTTATTATGTTAACGCTTAGAAAGTGACATTCATTAGTTTATTCACCTTATGGACATCGTACAAAATACCTAAGATAGATCTAACATAGTAACACAAATATTAAGCACTTCAATCACTTAGAACTTAGCACTCTAAATCAGATCTAGCATTCTAACATAGGCAATGCATTTAAGAAACACATACATATCCATTACACATCTAATATAAGAACTAAGAAAAACATAACAGATATAACATTGCACAAATCAAACCATAAGACACCAGATGCACGTGGTTCACCCCAGTGTGGGGTTATGTCCACCCACTACTTCGCCTCTTTATTATTCATCAATCTCTTACATTCAGTTACTCCTGTGCACTAAGCCACAGAGTCGAGCTTCACACCATAAAGGAGATCTACACACTGCGCAACAAATCCTCCTTCCAAAACTAGGTTAATGCACAAATCTGCTCTTTATCAAGCACAAATACTTAACATACATTCATTCCCTTCCACAAATCCATTCAATTTCTTGCACTAATCTCTAAAGAAGTCTACTTCTACCATACATTCTTCTTTTATTTATACTTTTACAAACCCTTACAATAAGGCCTAATCATGGGTAAACCACATGGGCCGACATCCCATAACCCATTACAAAAACCCTAGAGGACCCCTTAATGGGTCCACATATCCTGCAAAATCGGTGATATTCATGATCTCATCTTCGCTTGGGCTCTCCTTCCTCGACCAACATGTCAAAGTCCAAAAGTGGGCCAAATCTAACCAATGTTTCCTCAAAACTTGGTCGAGGGACAACAGGCCCCCAACACTCAGTTGTGACTCATCCCAAGTCACTTAGGTGCAGACAACCCTTCCATGAAGGCGTTGAGCTTGACTCGAGCTTCCTTGACTTGCTTCTTCACCTGATCCTCCTGCTTGGCGAGCTCTTGGATCGTCCGCTATGTAACAGGCCCTTCCAGGTGCTGTTCTACTCATGCAATCACTTGTTCTAATTGTGATCCCTTTCCATTAATATCTTCAAACACCTTGTAGGCTTCATCCCGCAAAGGTTGAAGTTTCTGCTTCATTTCCATTACCCTACCCTGGAGGGTAGTGATCTGTTGTTGTACTGCACGCTGCTCCTGGGATCTTTTCATTCTTTCTACCATAGTAAGAAACTTCATCTGTGTCTGCACGAAAACTTCATGTTGCTGTGCCTCCTCTAACTGTGCTTCCGGATTCCTTAGTTATGGATCCTCGACAAGGAATTTGTATTTCTGTGTGCTTCTATCACTCAGTTGTTTTCATTCTAAGGAGAGGTTTCTTATCCATATTAGTGTGTTCTTAGCGGTCTCCTCCCTCTAGTCATGCACCTCCTGTGGGGTGCTTAGTAATGTTTGGGCCTCCAAGTATATTATCCTAGATTGAATATGTTGGAGGGTCTCAACGAGCTTTACTACTTGAGCCTTGACTGACTCTTTCTCCTCCTGTGCCAAGCCTGGTACAGAGTGACATGATTTACACACAATTTCTTTGACCATGGCTCACTCTGTGAGAAACTGCTCCTTTTCTCTCTATAACTGGGATTTTTCATCCTGGATATTCACCTAAAGCTCTTCTTTCTCACATTCCTGGGCTACTACCTTGTCCTGTGCTGCACGTAATTGTGCTAGGACTTCATATTTTTCCTGCCACAAGGATTTTGTAGTCTTTTTCTTCTCTTCCTAGACTCTTTGAAGTCAAGATTTTGTTGCATCCGCAAGTCTTCTCAATTGGGTTGGTTCATCCCCCAATTCTACAATCTGTGATGAGGAAGGTGCAAACGGTATTGTGCAGACCAAACAAACAGCTTGTTGTACTTCCCTAAATTCCTTCTCTATCCTTCCATATATCTCTTCCTACTTCTCTCCGTATCTCTACAAGATGTCCTTGAAATCTTCCTCCATAGCTCTCTGGACCAGACTGATATCATCCTCCATGAGTGTGGCCTCCAACTGGGAATTATTAGCGCACATCTTCTTCTTGGCTGAAGGTTTCTGCGGAGAAACCTTCCTCTTTTGTGGTGTTACTGTTCTAGTTGGGGGGTCTTCAGGCGGTGTAGCTTCGCCTCCCTCTTGCTCTTCTCCTTCATCTCCTCCTCCTTGTCCTTCTACTTAATCTTCTCCTCCTCCTTCGAGCAAGTCAGAACCGCTATCTTCAGAAATGTTGTCCTCTTCATCAGTCTCTATATCGTGGAATTCCTCTTCCTTTTTATTGTTCTTCGTCCCACTAGACTATCTGACATGATGGACCCAGGTGACTATGGGGCTTCCTATGGTTTCAGTGTCAAAGAGTTTTGCATCGTCAACAGGTACAAGAAATTCCTTCGGCCACTCATTTTTAATCTGCTCCATGTCTTCATTTGTTAGCTTGTCGTACAATTGTAACTCTTCCTGGTTCTCATCTCAACGTGTAGTGATGTAGATGAAATGTGGATCTCCATGGAAATTTTCTATTGTTCTGTACTGGTGCAGGGTGCACGATGTCATTCATGGAAATTACTCAATGGAAACCTTCAACTGTTGATAGTATGCATGAAACACGACATTGGACTTCCACTACTTCGTCATGTCGTTGGTATACCACAAGGTTGAAAACCGAGCGGCCAATGGCCCCGAGGGTTCGATCTCTAGGAAGGTGGCTCCTTCAGGAATTTTCCAAGCAACAAATGCGATCAAAATGATCAGCCAACTATAATGGAATTCATATCCCAAATCTTGGGCTTCGCGGCAATCCTTCTCCATCTCATTGATGAGGTAGTTCACCTAGTTCATCTGCATGCCCTCCACACATTTTCCTGCGAGGTTCACCACACACCTGGTGACCTATGTGGGGTGGTTCTTCTTTACGAGATTGATAGCTATGATTTGGAAATCGAGGTGCACTGTGCCATCCTATATAAAGGCTACCTTGTAATCTCCCTTTCCTTTTTCGAATTCCCCATAGGCTTTCTTGATGTGTTGTGCCAAGGAACGATCCGAGGCCTTCCCTGGATAAAACTGTTGAGGGTTAGGTCCCTTCACACTCAAGCCTATAATCCAATGGATTAGCTCCAGATCCACATTAATCCTTCAGTCGAGCCATGGGTATCCTCCATGATATCACGATAGGAAGAGTTTAATGCAAGCGTTAACCTTTTGGTGGTGGACCAAATGGGGGATGTTCATTACATTCAACACGGTGGACTGTGCCAATTCCTTAATCCATGGTTGTGAGCTGCGGCGAGTCTTTTTTCTAGTTTTCTTCATGAGATATCATTGCGGCACCAACATGGCATAGTTATTGTTGTCTCCCAAGTTGAATTCATTGTTCTTCAATAGAGGGATCTGTCATAACTGACTCTCGAATACGCATATTCCTTTCAGAATGTACGCGGTGAACATAGTGTACTCATAATCTCAGGGGATGTTGTTGTGGGTAACATCTCGAGCGAAAGGTGGGATATACTCGGGTAGGATCGAAGGTATCTTCTTCCCATTAGCCAGATCAACGCAGTGCTTACTTCACTTTTTAGTTCCGGGGTTGACATCACTAGAATGATGTCTAGTTGAAGGGGAAGCTTGCAGTTCCCTAGTTGACGATGCCTAGACACCTTCATATATCGGTCTGTCGGCCATTAGCTTCTTAAGTACCTCCTCGAAAGACTTCTCTAATTCACTTGGTTCGCCCGACATTCTAGTTTTTAACAAACAGATGGGGTAGGAAAACAGATAGGCAGGGTCTAGTTTCAAATGACATAACTCGACACTTGGACAATTCTTTGTTTAGCTCAGTCAATCATGGGTAGCAAAAAGTGTTTCCGATGCAGCAACCAATGAGTTAAATAAGAAGGGTATTGTAACAGATCTTCCAACGGCCCAAAAATGCCTTCATCAATGTAAATCTGTCCATTATGGCACAGTATCAACGTCCCAAAAGCAGTCCATCAACCAATAAATGTGTTTTTTAACCATTCTGGAGCATCGTTCTAATGGTTGGGGAGCCTCCAAAGGTCATATAACTTCACTAGGGAGAAGTCCCATTCTGTGCAGTCCAACTGTTCCAACGAGTTTCAAATCTTGTGAACTTGCCTCCTGTGAGGTTCCATCCTGTGAAGTCTTTCATCTGGTCTCTGTATCTTCTTGCATATTTTCCAACTTAGCTTTCTTTTTATTAATCTTTCTTGCCTTCTTCCTTGTGATCTTTGTCTCTCTAACTATTTCGGGAATCCTCTTTCCATTCTTATTCTTATCTTCCCCTAGCGTAGTGACTTCGCACTGATAATGTGCCCTCAAAGGGTCTGAAGTTAATATCCCTTCTCTTAATACTTCTTGGGTGGATATACTTCTTTCTTGCATAGATAGGTTCTTCAAGCCTTCTTGAATTCTTTCAACCTTGACAACTAATTCTATTGCCTTCTGCGTTGTTACCTTTTTCTATTGCTTCAACTTATCCTCTCGTTCTTCTATTAGTTAGTCTATTTTCCTATCTATGAAATCCCTTAGTTCTTACTTTTTATTTGTTGTGGCTTCTTCCTCTGCTTTCCTCTGATCTGATCCTTTTCAATCCAATTCTTACCTAACAAAAGTGCAAAAGGGGTGTTGTCCCCAACAAACTCAATGACTTCAAATTCTTCCTCAGTCGATGTTCCATGAACAATAATAAGCACATTAGTAACTCTTCCACATAGGGATATCATCTTTCCCTTAAACAATCCTATCCTTCCCAACGAAGGTACCACATTAGGATTTCCCAAATTTTCCAAGTTCCTTCTATCATAATATTTACTTGTGTTTCTTCATCCAAGACACAGTCTACGTCGAAGTCTTCTATTCTTTCACTTATGTGTTGCTTTACTTTTAGGATCTCTGGTAAACTGACATCTTTGTGAACATCCATCATTTCTTTCAAATGTAATAATGTTGTCTGAACTTCCTCTAGTTCTTTCTCTTTATGACTCTCTAACATGTCTTTAGTCTCTGGACTTCCTTCATAGTTTTCTTGTCTCATGTTCATCCTTTCAACTTTAGAAATCATCGTTGGACAATCCTCAACCTCATGACCAACAATCTTACAACAAAGATAAATAGGACCTGCGCCAGGGAATTCCTTAGTAATATTTTCTGGTCTTCTACAGTTATAACACAATGTCAATCCTCTTTTTCTTTTAAATGTTCCCCAACTTCTTTTGTACTGCGCACTTAGATCATAGTGTTGGACTTGCAATCTGCAAAAAAAAATTCTAGGTTTCTGCATCTACTTGTTAGTCCAAAAACTATTTCTATGCATAGGAATAACATATATTTCTTCATTTCCATTAAATTTATTTAAATCAACTCTTTATTTCAACTGCGCCCTAGCCTTCAGACTAGGATAGACTCTATTAAACATACTTAAATTCATGCTTTCGAAACAAAAATTTTCACTTATCTTACTCTTGTCAAAACACAAAGCTTTACCTCTTTTCGGATCTTACCTATTTCTTCAAGTCAGATATATTTCTTAGCACAAATCTTCACAAGTCAAGTAGAGTATTGCGCACTTCAGTAGTATATCTACGCACAAAGATTTTCTTTTTCTTTACTTCAGTTCCCAACAATCACAGTTTCAGGTCCCGGCAACGGAACCATTTGTTGGCACAGGGGCAGACCCAAGGTTTAATGCTTAACAATGCACCAACAAAACCCCAACTATCGACCCTTTCAGCAACACTTACGAAGCAAGAGAAGTCTCACTCGAGGTAGAAGAAGGGCGGGTTACTGGACATAGGTGTCTGTAACCAAGATGGGACATAGATTTGTGATGATAACACTTCACAGGGTATTTTGTTAACGCTTAGGAAGTGACATGCATTAGTTTATTCACCTTATGGGCATTGCAGAACATACCTAAGACAAATCTAGGATAGTAACACAAAGATTAAGAACTTCAACCACTTAGCACTTAGCACTTTGAATCGGATCTAGAATTCTAACATAAGCAATGCATTTAAGAAACACATATATATCCATTACACATCTAATCTAAGAACTAAGCAAAACATAAAAGATATAACATTGCACAAAGAAAACCATAAGACACCAGATGTACGTGGTTCACCCTAGTGTGGGTCTACGTCCACCAAATGCTTTGCCTCTTTATTATTAATCAATCTCTTACATTCACTTACTCTTGTTCACTAAGAAAAAGAGTCAATCTTCGCACTAGACAAGAGATCTGTGCACTGAGCACCAGATCCTCCTTCCAAAACTAGGTTAAGGCACAAAGATGCTCTATATCAAGCACAAAGCCTTAACATACATTCATTCCCTTGTATAAATCCATTCAACTGCTTGCACTTAGCTCTAAAGACTTCTACTTCTACCATATATTCTTCTTTTATTTATACTTTTGCAAACCTTTACAATAAGGCCCAATCATGGGTAAACCCAATGGTCTGACATCCCATAACACATTACAAAAACCCTATACGACCCCTTACTAGGTCCACATATCCCGCGAAATCGGTGATTTCCACGATCTCAACTCCGCCTAGCCTCTCCATCCTCAACCAACATGTCGAAGTCCAAAAGTGGGCCAACTCTGACCAATGTTTCCTCAAAACTTGGTTGAGGGACAACAACCATTTATTGTACTTTCTATCACAATTGAAACATAGTCCTTTTCCTCTTCTTTCATCCATTTGTTGAGTTTTAAACGTTGTTGGTTGAGATATGGTTGTATTATGACCCACAAAATGATTTCTTCCTCCAATAATATACTTTTGTGTGTCCTTATTTTTGGCATGAATATGATGAGGATTTTTCATAGCTTCCAAAATAATTATAGGTTGTCTTAAGAAAAGTTCATGTTTAATCTCTTCTTTCAATCCACCCATGTAAGATTCCATTAAGTGTTCATCACTTAGGTTATCCACCCTTGTGGCCAGTATCAGGAATTATGAGTTATATTCTTCAATATCACCTAATTTCTTGATTCTAGTCAATTGACTTAATTATTCTTGTTCCCAAACTTTCCCATATTGTGCTTCTAAGTCTCTTGTAAATAAACGCCAAGTGTAGCGATATAAAGGGGGTTTCCTTGTCACTATCCATTGATACCATTGATATTGTTTTATCTCAAAGTTGAAGGTTGCTATGTGAATCATTTTCTTATCATCCATAATATTATGTAGTTCAAAATATTTCTCTATTTGGTTCACCCAATTAAATACCTTTGTACCATCAAACTTCTTTAATTCAATTTTGGGAAAGTTGAGTTTAGGACCCCCACCATAATTAACTCCACTATTAGAGTTAAATTCACTAAATGGATTATTATTGGCAGTTTGTTCAACATGAGTACTACCTTTGTTTTCATGAGTCCATTCCATTTTGATGTCTCCTTTAGGGAATCTCCCATCTATAGCTTGAGATATCAGGGAAGACATATTTTGCATTTCCTTCATGGAATTTTTTATTTCTTTTTTAATGTCATTCTTATTTTCTTCCATATTATTTTATATATCATCCATCTTGTTTTTATACCCTCCATATTGTTTTCCATGCCAACCATATTCCCTTCCATTAATTTAATTTTTCTTTGTGAGTTTACCCATTTATCAGACTTTTCACTCACATTCTTAATTTGTTCCTCCAATTCGGACAACCTATTCTATATGTCCTCATTTTCTTATTGAGTCATAGTTGAGACTTCTCGAGGTGTAATAGTTGTTTCCACCTTTTTTAGACCCATAAGGAGTAATAATAATAATACTCTTCTATTATATATATATATATATATATATATATATATATATATCACCAATTTCAAATCACCCGAAACAAATATTCCAAAAACAATTGTTCCAATTGTAAGTTATGTACCTTTAAAAACCTTAATTTGGATTTTGTCGTCTTGGATGACCTTCCTTCTGATGTATCTCTAAAATTTTATCCCTTCTAGGTCTGCAGTTTAGACCTGTAGTAATATGAAATTTCTTTTCTCCAATGCCACAGGTCTGACCAAAATTGGATGTGCCAAGTGGAAGTTATGGTAACTTTTCCACACCTTGCTAATTTTTGGCCTATCTAAGATATCTTACTTGTATAGCGTGCCCCGCAAAAAATAATTGATATACAATTCTGAAATTTGTACCCGAGATACTACATAATTTCCTTTATCCAATGCAACTAGTCCCACTCAATTTGAATACTCTAGGAATACGTTATGACTTTTTTACCCGAAACACTTGTTTGATACTAGACAGATACCCTATCTTCCACATGGTGTATATACAAAAGTAGGATGACCCAGAAGCTGAAATTTTTATCATAGATACCTTGTAGTTTATGTGAATATACTCTAGATTGCAAGGTCTGCAAATTTACAGAAAAATATTTATAGCCAAAATTTAGCGTTGACTAAATTCAATATGATTCGAGAACCCTGTCTTACACATGATATATCTTTGAAAGTGTAAGGCCTCATGAGTTGAAATTTTAACCTTGTATACCTTAATCTGTGTACTAAATATCCTCCAAGGG
>SNQJ01S0005621.1:79235-151807 GCA_010110895.2 Picea sitchensis
CCAGGGGGGCATAAAAAAATTGTCTTCGCCCCCCTTGGACCCCCCTAGTGACAGTTGTGGGGGGGGGTAATCCCCCCCATCCCCCCTATTAGGGAATGGGATCCAATCACGAATGAAAAAAACCTTTGAATTAGGAAGATAATCAGGCTGCACAACCAATAATATCCCACTTGGAGACTCATCAAAACAAATCCACTTGTGTTGTACCTACTCGACTATACTCCACCTTGGACCTAGAAAATTTCCCATCTTCACCTTCATGCTTGAAGGCCAATTGAAACTAACAAGGAACTCAATTTCTCCCCAGTTACTCCCTTTATTAACATGTCTGCAGGATTCTGGATAGTATGTATCTTTTCCAACTTCAAATTTCCATCTTCCAAGATGGATCGTATGAAATGGTACTTGAGTTGTATATGCTTAGTTTTTGAATGAAAGGATGATTTCTTTGCAAGATGAATGACACTCTCACTATCACAATACAACCTGTTATTCTCATGCTTCTTTCCCAATTCCTCCATAAAACTCTATAACAAAATCATTTCTTTACTATCCTTTATAGCAACAACATACTATGCTTCCATTGTTGAAAGTGCAACAACCTTTTGTAGTTTCGAAATACAATTTAATGTTGTTCCACCTATAGTAAAAACATACCATGTGGTGCTCTTCTTGCTATCTTTATCACCTTCCATATTTTAATCAACATATCCTTGTTGAACAATGTCTGAACCTCCAAAACATAATGCGTGAGTAGCAATACCTCTCAAATATCTAAGAATCCACTTTACTACCTCCCAATGTTCTTTACCTAGATTTTTCATATACATGCTAACAACTCCCACTGCATGTGAAATATATGGTCTTGTGCAAACCATCGCATACATCAAGCTTCCAAATGCTGATGAATAAGGGACCCTAAACATGTATTTTATCTTCTCATGTGTCTTGGGATACATTTCCTTGGTTAATTTGAAATGGTTGGCCAAAAGTGTACTAACTAGTTTTTCATTCTACATTTTAAACCTCTCGAACACCTTCTCTATGTACTCACCCTGAGACAATGTCAATTTGTGATTTTTTATGTTTCTTGTTATTCTCATACCAAGGATTTTATTTGCAACACCTAAATCCTTCATCGCAAATGAATTAGCTAATTTCTTCTTGATCACATTTATATCCTGCATATTAGAACTTGCAACAAGCATGTCATCTACATACAATAGTAAGATAATATAACTTCCATTTTCTATCCTTTTAAAATAAACACAGTGATCATAATGACATATAGTATAACCTTGTTCTATCATAAACATGTCAAACATCGAATACCAGTGCCTTGGATATTTCTTTAGGCCATACAAGCTCTTCTTCAACCTACATACCAAATTTTCGTTCCCTTTGACATCATACCCTTGTGGCTATTGCATATAAATCTCTTCCTCCAAATCTCCATGGAGAAAAGTTGTTTTTACATCTAACTGTTCAAGATGTAAATATTCTACTACCACAAGACTTAAAATATTCCTAATTGAATTCATCTTAACAACAAGAGAAAATATTTCATCAAAATCTATACCTTTCTTTTGGGAAAACCCCTTTAGAACAAATCTATCCTTGTACTACTTTTTTCCTCCATCTTCTTCCTTCAACTTATAAACCCATTTATTTTTCAATGATCTTTTTCCCACATGAAACTAAACCAAGTCCCACGTTTGATTATTTACCAGGGAATCCATTTC
This sequence comes from Picea sitchensis, assembly GCA_010110895.2. Classification (NCBI taxonomy): domain Eukaryota; kingdom Viridiplantae; phylum Streptophyta; class Pinopsida; order Pinales; family Pinaceae; genus Picea; species Picea sitchensis. The sequence continues at coordinate 80,978 of SNQJ01S0005621.1, forward strand.
CTCTTTCAAGCCTTGCTCCCACTTCTTTTTAGTGTCTACCTGCATTGCCTCTTCATAACATTATGGTTCACCAAAATCGGTCAACAATAAATAATAAAATTAAGGAGAGTATTGTTCATGGGGTCTACTTAACCTGGTAGATATTCTAACAACACTTGTAGGAGTTTGAGGCACCTCTTGATCCTATTGTTGTACCTTTGGAATTTCTTTTTCAATGATCTGGTCAAGCACTGTGTATTCTATTTATTCTTTTTTTTGTTTCTTTCCTTACAATTGATATATGTACATGACCTTATCATTGTATATGACATCTCTACTCCTAATGATTTTGTGATTTTCATAATCCCATAAGCGATAACCAAAATCATTAACATGATATCCAATAAAGGTACACTTATTGGATTTTCCCTCAAGATTTGTTCTATTTTCTTTATCAATATGGACAAATGCTTCACAACTAAAAGTCTTCAAAAAATAATAGTTTACCTTTTTACCTTTTCATGCATATACTTCAAAAAATAAAATAATAGTAAGAAACAATATCTACAACATCTGCCTAGAACTATAAGGGCAACCCAACATGCAATCTCATACTCCTTGCACGCGCCATGATTGTCCTATTCATCCTTTCTCACACACCATTTTCTTGTGGTGTTTCTGGAACAACTTTATCTCTAAGAATCTCAAGGTATGAACAATAATGATCAAACTCCTTGTTGCAATATTCACCTCCATTGTATGATATGAGACACTTCAACCTTTTTCGTATTTCAGTCTCAACCAAAGCTTTCCATTTCTTAAAAGTATCAAAAACATTAGATTTTTGTTGAGTGCAATAAACCCAAGTTTTTCTAGTTGCATCATCAATAAAAATAACATAATAATGAGAGCCACCAAGAGATGATACTTGAGATGGTACCCATACATTTGTATGCACAATATCTAACCTTTCACTCTTCTTTTCTTTCCCGACTCTGAGAAATATGACTTTCTTTTGTTTTCCATAAACACAATGCTCACATAAATCCAAATCAATTTGTTTAAGATCTTCTAACACATTTATTTTATGAAGTATATGCATCCCCTTCTCACTCATGTTTCCAAGACTATCATGCCAAAGTGTTGTATCCACTCCTATAGAAGCTAAAGATATAGAAGAGTTAGTATTACCAGTACATAAATACAATGTACCTACTTTCTCTCCTTTTTCTATCACCAATGATTCTTTGGTGACCTTCAATGCCTTGTCTATAAATATGGATATACAACCTTCACTTTCCAACTGCCCTATTGAAATTATATTTTTCCTTAGAGTTGGAACATGTCTTACCTCTTTCAATAGCCATTGGTTTGCATTCTTTTTCTTTATTTGTACCTTTCCCATTCCAACACTTTTTCATGGTTCATCATCACCCAAATGAATGTGTCCAAAATCACGTTGAACATAATATAGAAAATGTTTCCTATGGGGTGTGGCATGAAATGAATCCCCTGAATCTACTACCCAAGACTCCGAAATATTATCTATTGAAAGAATTAAAGCATCTTATAACACATCACCTGTTACAATTGCTTCCTGATTTTTCTCCTATTGTCCATCTCTTTGTTTCTTTGGAGCTCTGTAGTCTTTCTTCATATTTCCTTTCTTCCCACATTTCAACACTCTATATTTCCTAGTCTAGATTTGGATCTTCCCTTCCTAGAATTCCTGTGGTTCTTTGATACCTTTCCTCTATCCTTTTTTCTTCCCATGTTCTCCATGTTTAACGCATTACCTAATGTTTCACCTATGTTTTTCCATCGCATTTCCTTGCTAAGGATAACACCTACAATAGGATCAAATTTTAGAGTGTTTGATATAGAGGCAGAGTTACTTACAGTCATAACCAATCCATTCCAACTTGTTGGCAATGAGCATAGGATTAGAAGATCCATGACCTCATCATCAAAGTCCACTTTTACAAAACTTAGCTGATTAGTAACCATATTAAATTCATTTAAATGATCTGCAACAAACCCACCTTCTAACATCTTAATATTACATAATCTCTTCATTAAAAATACCTTATTGGATGTTAGGTTTTTTTTTTATACAGTTTAGCCATTGCATCCATCAACTCCTTCGTTTTCTTTTCTTTTCAAATATTGAAAGCCACTAATGCTGCCAGGCTCAGTTGTATCATTCCTAGTGCCTTTCTGTCAAGAACCTTCCATTTTTTGTCCTTCATGGTCGTTGTCTTCTTTTATATTTTGCCCAATGGAAGTAATCGATCCTTCTGATATAAATAATCTTCCATCTGCATCTTCCATAACTGGTATTTTTGGCCGTTAAATTTCTTGAACCTAAAATTTCCATCTTCCTCCATTGCTCCCACTCAAACCAGGATCCCTGTCTTCTTGCGAGTTACCTTTCGCTCTGATACCAGTTGTTAGAAAAACATGATTGAGGAGAAAGAAAATAAAAAAAAATGTGAAAATAAAACATAGACGATACATAATACAATAGATACACAGATATAAGAGGTTAACCTAGCGTGGGATACATCTACTAAAGAAATTTCCAGGTCGTTCCTTTTAAATATCTAGAAAAATGAAGGGATGCAACCTACAACACACCCGTTGTAACTTCCTCTTCTCACTCACATAGTCTCTTCTCTTAGAATACAATATTTGTGATAATACACAACCACAATACAATTCCCTCATAAAATATTGCTTCCTTCTAGGGAAAAAACGCCCTAAAAATAACTTCTATCATGAGATCCACGACCTTATAATGAACAGTCCAAATTGACTACAAAATTACAATATTTTACAAGGAAAATTTTCCCAATATTTTGCCTCCGAGGTGCTAGCCCCGAATCCCCTGCTAGAGGGGGGCTACAAAATTTGTTTCTGCCCCCCTTGGACCCCACTAGCGACATTTGTCAGGGGGCAATCCCCCCCATGCCCTCTGTCAGGGAATGGAGTCCAAGCATAGCTGAAAAAAACAATTGAATCGAGAAGATAATCAGGCTCCACAACCAACAATAATATCAACTTTCATTTTTAAACTAGTCAATCAAGATATTGTTAGACAATATCATGAGGCGTCCTCCATATATGAAGCCACAGAAGGTAGAAAATATAAGATTGAAAACACATGAGTAATTAGCTTAAATTTTGTGTTGGTTACCTGTAAAAAACACCCATTAACTTAACACGAGTATCTTAATCCTCGCCTACCCTCCATGACACCATAAACAACTCAATCATGGTCCTTTAAAACCATGACATCTTCAACATTGATTGTTTTCCATGTTGGAAGTAGGTGTTTCTCCTTTCAGTTAAGTCCATTGTTTCACAAATCCATCATTTTCACACTAATCAAATGTTCATCCATCTTCATCAAAGGAAAATCCAAAAAATCATGTGTACGTTCTCATCTCAATTGTAAAGATGCCCCCTACATATTAAATTGAAACATAGTGTAATTCCCTCATCCTAGGTATAGTTTAACAATACCAAGGTATCAATATACTCACAATGTTTAGTGAAGAATTACAAAAGAACCTACATCGTAAACATGTGTCTATATATATATATTTACTTAGCATGTTTTCTAAAATCAATTTTGAAGTTCAATTTACACACAATAGTCTCCTATTGGTGCACCTATTGCACCTAGTGATGAAGTCAACTACTTTGAATAATTATTTGATTCATACTGCATATGAGTAGATTAACTCATTTAATACCTCCTAAGTGCTTGTTTTATAAAAATACCCTCACCATTATGTTTTCCTTTTATATGCCATATTTAAAAAAACTCCATATATGTCATATTCTTATCTCACTATGAAGCTTAATCAACTAATAAAATGATTGTGCTAATTTTAAATTCCATGCACAACCATCCTACCAAATCTATTGTTTTCTAAATGTAAACTTATTATTTTTGAATGATTCATAGATTATTCGAAATAAAATTTAAATAAATAAATTCTTATACCCATAATTATCATTAATATCAAAATGATATTCTTAATCACATTGTGAATATAAATCCCTGAATATATATATGAACCATTATTAAATCTCAACAATAAAAAAAAATTAAAAATTAAAAAATAAAATAAATTGTAATCAAAGTGATAATACTTACTCTATATCTATGTTTACTAAGAAAAAAATTATTTTTAAGTAAAATATACCACTAACAAGAATGTGTCCCTAGCCCAAATACCTCGTGAGATTATTTGAATTGAGAAACTTTCCATCTCAACATGTGAGAAAAGTTGATATATTTATAAAATTGATTTTGAAATTACTTAGTGAATTATGAAACATGTACTTAATGTTCAAGAAAATCAATCCTTTGAGGCCTTCATCGAATATAAGGATATATTCATAATAAAATTATCACAGATTTTCCATGTGGTTATGATATCTCATTATCTATTACGTGTGAGATCTATAAAAAAAAAAAAGTGAAATGTGTAAAAAAAATATGGAAAAGTGTCCAATAATAACATTTCATATTTCTTTTCTCATCTACACATATTTGATCAAAATATTCATTTATAGGATAATTTATGTATAATATAATAAAAATATCTTCTCAAACTATGAAAGGAGAAGAAACACATACAAAAAAAAATTATATGGAAAAATATCAAATCATAACATTTAATATTTCTTTTTTCATCTACACATATTTTACTAAAAAAATCCATCTATAAAATAACTTATAGATAATATAATCAAAGTATCTTCTCAAACCATGGGAGGAGATAATATAATCAAAGTATCTTCTCAAACCATGGGAGGAGAAAGAACAACATCCTAATGCAGAGTGGAAATATTCTATGTATATGTCTTAAGAAAACTAGATTTTACTATAGATATATAAATAATACATACCACAAATAATATTGGATTTGATATACCATGTATCATTTACATTTACATTGGTAGATGAAAATATAAATGTATCAAGATGGTTTATCGTTTTTCTCTATACAAAACCTAAATTTGACATTTCCTTACAATGTTTCTTTTCAAATATGGAGTAATTTTGACAATGTTTTCACAATTCAACTTCCATACTAAAAGCTCAAATATGATGTTTTCCTCATTTCCCAACTAAAAATAATGTTTTTCATACATTTTCCAGTGCATTCTCATGTGCCTTTGTCTTTTTAGAATCTTGAAAATGAACCAAAAAAATAGTGAAAACTAAGAAATTTTTGGTTTATCATTTTAAATCTTGAAAATGAACCAAAAAAGTATTGAAAACTAACAACTTTTTGGTTTGTCTTAATTTTCTATTTTATATCGATCTTTCTTTTTCTATTTTTTCAAAAAAAGTGTTTAATTATGTTACCAACATTTTCTCTCATAATCGAATAAAGTATCGGGTCCTTGAATTTTTCATTACTATTTGCATCCAAATGCTGTGAAAACCTTCAACCCTTTTGGAAACCACTGCAACTTATAATTCTTCTTCAAATCCAAGAGGCCCTTTTGGAAACCACTACAACTTCCAATTCTTCTTCAAACCCAAGAATTCTTCTTCAAACCCAAGAGGCCATAGGTTTTTAGACGAGTGAGATTCCATTCCTACATACGTCACTGGATTTTGTACATATTTACCTATAAAAGCATCCATTAATACCTAAAAAAAAATAGGTAAATTCTAAAGCAAAATATAATTAAAGACTATGATTAAAATACCCATTCATAGAACATGGTTAGCAGTTATAGATATATTCCTTGCATTAAAATGATTCCATATTCATATTCTTTTCATTCTCTCATTATCATTTACTCTCATTTCATTTATTTTAAATCACTTATAAGATTATTTTCTTTTTTGTATGTTTTTCAATGTGTTGAAACTCAATTGTTGAATTTATAAGTATACTATATATTTTCTTTTCATTTTAGCATAAAGATTGTGAATCTCCCATAAAAAAAAATGGGAGTATATTTCATGTCCTTTGGTTTTTTCTTCCTCATAACCCAAATTACTATGTTTTCTTTTCTTGTTTTTTTTTGTGTTTTTATCATAAATATGTTATTGTCTATTTTATCATTTGCATGAAGAGTCATCTTCCCCAAATCTTATGAAATACAATTTTATTTTTATTATTATCAATAATATTTTTCAATAAAAAAATTATATTATAATTTAGCTTAAGGCATATTTTCTATCTAAATATAGCCCTCTATGGTTGGATCCTTGATTCGGGGATAAATCCAACGAGGCCTCATTTGAGAGTTGAATTATCCACATAAATATTTCATATAAGGTTTGGATTCATAATTGAATCCGTTATTCTAATTTTTCTATTTTATTTTGTTACAAAATTAAAATATAATTTCAATTTTTTTAATAAAAGTTTTAAAAAACAAAATATTTATAAATAATTTATTTTTTAAATTGAAAATATGTGAAATAAATTAATGGTGTAAAAGCTTCTTTTATAAAAAATATATTATTGTTATTGTGAATAAAAATATATAGAATTAATGAAGAGCTAGTGAGAAGAAGGCGCGCTAGTGTTAGGGTTGCATTCGGCTCTAGTGCACTTGGATGCCTTTGGTGGGGAAAAAATGATCTCAAGCGAGGGAGGGGCGTGAGGCACCTCCTATAGTCATGCGACAGTGCAAGGAAACACAGGTGACGGTTCCCGACAATCGACCTTTGAACCACCACCGGATCTTCGTTCTCAGCTTCTTTTTGAGGGCACATTCAAGGATAATGAAATGGAAATCAACTCAAGGAACGCTTTGACAAAGCAACACGACCTTGGGTACCTGGAAATTTTATTCCTCAAGCATCGCAAGCACTGAAATACGTCATAATCACACCCATAATAGAATAATAGAAGCAATACATGAGGGATTACACCCTAGTCGGGAAATTTCTAGGGTTATGGCCCTCTGAATACGAGCTCGTAAAATGGATTCATTAATGGTGGAAGCCCAAAGGTCATTATGAACTCTAGTTGGAATCCAAAGGATTATTCACAATAATACTACACAATCTAGAGGACAAGAACCACATCTTTGATGGAGACCCTTATTTCTTCAACTCAGCTGGTCTCTTCTTGCAGTTCTAGACATAGAAGTTTAGCACTGAAACAAAGGATTTTGTGCATGCCTTAGTTTGGGTACAACTTTATTCCCTGGCACAGTAGTTCTGGCTAGAAGAAGTGTTGGCGGGCATTGGAAACACCATTGGAGTATACGTCAAATCTTTAGAGGAAAAAAAGAAGCGAAGATACACCTCATAAGCATGCATTTGCATCTACCTGAACATTTCTAAGGCGCTACCGGGATCCATTGCCTTGGAATACCATGATGAGGATTAGTTGCAAACCATTGATTATGAGCACATACCGTTCCGATGTAATAAATGCCACGAAAACAAGCACCTCTTTAGAGATTGCCCCCTCAACACGACAAGCAAGGATGAAAACCTAGAAACAAGAAAACCAAAAGATGGCTTCATTCTAGTAGCAGGCAAACACAGACAAGGGAGTAGGCGAACGGTTTATATGATCAATAAGGAACTGCCTTCCTACAATCAGTTCGATGTCGTACAACGGGTTCCAGAGAACATGGATGCTCCACAGATCCCTTCCATAGCGGAAGCACAACAAAGCCAAGAGAAAGGGAAAGTGATGGACACCCCCGGCATTGAGAAAACCTCTCATACCAACCTCCAATACTACAGACGTAGAATCCTTAGAGACAAAAGATGGAGATGCAGAAATGCACCTATATGAGCATGATTTAGTTGTAGTAGACTTGGAACATATGGAACAAGCCTACCGACACCAGAAATTATACACCATCCCTCAAGACTAGTTACGCAAAGTCCACAAAGTCTTCCTCAATTCTTCGACAGGCTCCGCCGCTAGATCTTGTTCTGGTTTGGGTATACAGGGAAATATACTGAAAGAGAAACACAAAATTAGAAAGACGAAAAGAAAAGGGGAAGGAAATCCACTCAGAAGCTCATACAGGATATTGGACACTTCATGGTCAACTCAAGCCAGATCCATCTCATTTATGCTAGCTTTCCCCCTCTCCCCTCCCCATCCTCATCATGGATCTCATCTCTTGGAATATTACGGGACTCAACGGTCATAGTAAGAAAAGGCTACTACGGGAGAGTATTATAGCGAAACAACCAGACATCATGTTTCTACAAGAAAAAAAATGTGCAACGGAGGAAATGGATCGAGTTCTCTCTTGATGTTGGAGGCAAGGGAAAGGTATCTACAATGATGCAATATGATCGCTTAGAGGCATGGAAATTAGCTGGAACCTGAGCTCAATGATCATGGAAAAATTCTTCACCACCAGGTGGTCCATCTCAACAGCCTATCGACTTATTGGTTCCAACAAGCCTGGATACCTCACAAATGTTTATGGACAGACCACACTAAGAGACAAAAAAACATTCATTAGAAACATGGAAGGACTTGCCACCCTTACTTCAGGGAGTCGATGGGTTCTTGGATGCGATTTCAAGATGATTTGCAATCTAGATGAGAAAATAAGTGGAACACGAACACTTGAGGTGGAGTCAGTGCATTTTCAAGCCCTAATCGACAGGTTAGGCCTCATAGATATGGACACACTAAATGGACTCTACACCTGGATGAACCAGACATCAGGATCCCAACAAGTAGCTTGTCGCCTGGATCTCTTCCTCATCTAGGAATCCCTCTTAATGGAGGGCACAATAATGGAAGCTCGCACCCTTGACACCCCCTGATCGGATCACTGGCCCATCCAACTGTGGCTAGACATTCCAGCCTCTCCAGGACGCAAACCCTTCATATTTGAGCGGTTTTGGCTCAACCACCTGGATTTTCAACGAAATGCCCACACTTAAGGGAGGGAGTCGTCCATTCCGCATGGCTCCAAGATGTATAGATTCTAGCAGAAACTCAAAAACTTCAAGCAACACATCAAAACTTGGAACAAACAAACCTGAGAACTTAGCCCCTGCGCCATCGCCAGTGCACTCGCCACTAGTCCAGTCTCCACGTGAGGGTACCTCTGCCCACCAGGAGAAGCCTCCAGAACAACTCCACTCTTGCTCAGACTACACTACCTATTGGAAATTCTAAGACGACCTTGTAATTTTGCAAGACCTGGTGTTCGAGGTTCACAATGAAGTGGACGACCTGCGATTTCGCGTGGAAGTCCTGGACAATGAGGGGTCACAAATCTTGAAGCTACTCTCCTCTTTGCATGGTTCTTGCCACCCAACGGAACCGACACCAAATGCACCAGTGGACTTAGAGGCGATATTGGTTCTGTCTATGTAACTGTGTCAGTGGACATCGCGGCACCAGGCTCGACTTCAACTCTCGAGACACCCACCTTGGATACTGTGGCATGCAACATGTCCACGACATGAGTTGCGACTGCTGCACAGATGTGAGACTGCATGGCTTGCTGGTTGTTTTGTTTATATTTTGCCACCTGTCTTTTTGGTTAAAATTTGTTTTGATTGTCTTGTGTCGATCCTAGAGGGTCTAGAAGCCTGGGCGAATCGGTTTCCCCACGGGACAATTCCGCTCCAGTTGCTCAATTATGGTATCTAAACATGGCGATGTTGTAAATTTTGGTGTTGAAAGGATTTTTATAAAAAAACCTACTTAAAAAAAATCCAATAGAATTAAAAAACACTTTAAGATTAATTTTAATAAAAAATTACATGAAAACAAAATATTAAAACAGACAAAATTAATTACACGTTTAATGCTTTCCATATAAATAGGTAAAATATCAAATTTTATATCCACATTTCACATAGAAATTTGATATACCTTACTAGGTTCACCACTCTTTATTAAGGTGACCCATTTTTCAGAACAGCAAATATGAATGTATACCAAATTTTTCCGTAACCATTCATATACGATATATTCGTGAAAGCACGAGCTCTTTGAACTTTTCCAGAAATGGCGATGAGAAAAGTTTGATGAAGGGAAGCACGGAACACAAAGTTTTTTCAATCATACACGAGCATACACATCCATTCGAAAACCGCTGGACATTCTTCCAGAGTTTGAAAGCCTTACTAATTTCCGACGCGCACATTCTCAACCGTTCTGGATGAGCAAAGAAACCCTGTCAAGTCGTCTCTTCACAATGTCCTGGACATATGCAATTGCTTTATCCACAACAATATTATACTTTCATGACCATCTGGACTGTTATGGCCTATCAGAATGGAGGAAAACAATTTTTCAGAGGTTCTGTCATCCACATGACAAGGTTTCTGCCATTAATTCACCGAAGATAATGTGTATTCGGAACGAAATTTCTTTTAGAGAAAATTAATTGGTTTTTCCTAATATAAAATTTGGCACGCTTATAAAAAAAAATGCAAAAATTAATCAGATTTTTAAATGCTCTATTTTGAAGAACTAATGTGGAAATCTATAAGGTTTGATCTACAAGATCAATATGCTTAGCTAATGGGTGGACCATAACATGCATGATATAATATATTTTTTCATGCCTGTATCATATACCACTGAGTTAGGTTTCAAGAAAAGATTATAGTCTTCTGAAGAATACCGAAGTCTAAAGATTTCAGAAAACTTCAGTTACAGGAGCATAGCCAATTTTCTTATCGTCAAACATAAATTTTTCATTCTAACAAAAATCAACATGATCTACATCGAAGTAATCAACATGATTTATATATTAAGAAGGGTTTTCAAGTGAAGAAGTTCTGTGGCCGCTTCAACATTTATGCTAGAATTCTGGGTTTAGTTAAGTGGCCGCTTCAACATTTTTGCTAGATTTCTGGCTTGATTTTCTGTTTCCTTGGCATCTCTGTTTTATTTAACATCGGTTGGTTGTTTTCCCGCCGTTCTCCCTCGCAGGAGGGATCATGCAACGGCTTAGCAGGTTCACTTATCAGTAGGTAAGTCATCTGAGGCACGCATAGGGTGTCTGGGAAACAAAATACAACTAGAAATCGTTCCTCAGTCAGATGTAGCCCATATAGTTGGTAGGTATGGTTTACTATTCACTTTGGCAAAATAATAATATTTTTTCTTTTATAAAATTATGAATGGTGGAAATGTCTGTAATTGTAGCTCTGAGCCTCAATTACAGTTCAGATTTATTGACTTTTCATCAACATTACAAGAACATTGGTAAGATCAGCTACTTGATATAGGTGTAACAAACTAAAATTCATTACCTTGTTCATTTCAAATACCCTTTGGTTAGATTCCTTTCCTATGACTGAGTTATAAATTTTCATATGACTGATTTATAAATTTTCATATAGTTTTTTTTTTACTTCTTTGGTTAGTTATATATTGACTTTTATGGATTTCAGAGGTGCATTATAAAGTCCAGTATTAAGTTATCTGTGATTTCATGGCTAAATTCAATGTGCTTAATCTTCCTTCTCAACTAGTTTTAAAGTGTAAAAGAAAAGGTTTGCATTTATAAAAATTTGATTTCTCTAAAAACTTAGTATAACCTAAGTTAAAATAAATCTATGCTAATAAAAACTTCAATGAAGAAAATGAGTTACAAACACTTTTTGAAAACTACAATACAGAAAAAAGGGATTTGACAAGATTTATGGCCATGGAAGGACATTTCATCTAATTTCCATTCTACACGATAGGTTAATGTAAATTTCCATATAAGTACTATATCTTAAATCTGCTGTGAACCGAATTAAATAGGATTTTGATGCTTATCAATCTGTACCAACCAAGTTCAATATTGTTTGTATACGTTGGGCAGGCTACATTATTTATCATATCTCAAATTTAAACAACCCATGCAAGCATCCTCAGCCTGACCGTTAGAAAGATGATCAATCAAGGGCCATCTGTTGCACTAATTTGGCAGCCAAAACTATGTGGCTCCAATGACTGATAGGTAGCATTCTCAGGGAACGTTTATTTTTATTCCCATCAAGTGATTCTGCATGCAAGTGATTCTATATGGATGAACATGAACAGTATTTGAGTAGAAATTAGTGTATTTTTCAGTATTTATTTGATGATCAATATACACTCTACAACAGTATTTAATGTTATGGATACTTAAATATCTAGATGGAACTATATATAACATATTTAGAATACATATTATTTGAAGGACTCACTACAAATGGCCAACAAATAAATGAGACAATGATCTGAGACAGCATGTGTGGTCAATGCCATTCATTCACCAAGTTAACTGACGCACGTGTAAGAATATGATAAGTAATACAGTTAGATCAATTAAAGTAAACATTCGAGGAGGTGTGGGAGGGAAAAATGACATGAACCTTTAACAGAGGATAGGGTTTACGACCCATTGCTCTCCTTGGCCCAGATAAAAATGCAGACCCTTTAACGTAGGGTATGGGCGCCATCTCTGGAAGGAGGGAATGGGAACGTTCCTTCAAAGCAGCCTGATCATCATACATGGTGGAGAACAACATATTAATAATTCAATTCAATCACCATTTCTTTCTCAAAATACGGGCAAATAAACAGTTTATCCATCTCTGTGTGCAGCTCGTTTTACATGTCCTCATAATTGTATATGTACTGCACTGCATTCATGACGTTTTACATGTCCGCATACCTGTATCTGCACTGCAATGCATTCATGGCCAAACATATCATCTGGAATTGCATTGTGTTGGTCATATATTGATAATCTTTTCAAATGAACTTACGCTGCCACAGGTAGATTGAAAGTTAGGCAGAATTAGCTTTATAGTTCTCTGATTGCATCTATGTTGCCACATTGCAACATAGATACATTGGATGCTAGTAGTAATACTTGTATTACTTTTAATTTCAAGCGAAAGAAATATAAAACATGAAAAATTTTAAAAAATATCTAAAATACAAGGTATTGAAAGCTTTGAATAACATAATCTATAGTATGAATCAGGCATATAAAGTAATGCAATATTAATAAACCAAAAAGAAAGATTAAGATCCTTAAAAACTGTAATAATATATCATAATAATAAAAAAAATTCTCTTCATCTGTCAAGAGCCTATTTTTTTTCTTCGTTACTGTTTAAGGAAGCGAAAGTTTATCACCGACTCCCTGATAAACAGAGCTGAGCAGCCCGAAAAGTAGTTTTTCATGATAGAGTTGATGAGTTTCGCATCTTCCTTGGGAGAGCAAAGGAAATTCCTTAGCTTTGGAAAGTAGGAAGATGAGAAACTTATCAACGATATCATGCAGAACGGAAATATCTTTGAAGAAGTAGCCACATTGTTCGCAGGCCGGGTATAGAGTCGAGGAGGAGGCATTTAATGCCAGTTCTGAATATTGCTGGCAGAGAAAGCCTATCGTCAGGTGGGGATGGACCCTATCATTCTCACCAAACCTTTGGTTTCATTACGTATGATTGTTGTCTCCAACATTTTTTACGTTAGTATATTTCTGATGCTTGTGGTTTTGAAAAGGCATTATACAAACTTCCAAAGAAGAATGGACGGGCACCCCATAATTCTTACCAACCCTTTGATTTGATCACATATGATTGTTGTCCATTTTTAAAGTAACGTTACAGTAATTCTGGTTTTGGTTTTTTTAGGCAATTTAAGCAATCCTATGACGGAACCGCTAAGTAGCCTAACACATAAATGGAGTATTCCAGACACTGACACGCATCGACCAGAGCACAGCCTGTGCTCAGGCAATTGGTTTGTAGATGCAGTTGTACGTGCTAAATCAATTACGTTGGGCTTTCACTTCCTCTGAGCGGCACGTTTTTGTACAGTGTACAGAACTGGACCCAGCGACAAAATGGCAGGAATCTGAAGCTGGACATCACACCCACACAACTGTACTTGCATATTTACAATTATCATGTTTCTTTCTCGCAACCGACCGTCTTAACATAAATGCCAGGCTTTTATTAAATTACAAATCAAAGAGTTACCGTTCATCATCGGGTCGTAACGGTTATTATTTCGTTTCTTTTATTCTTGGAGGATTGAACCAGAAATAAAAATGAGAAGAATGTGAAACAGGACACAACACAGCACAGATGTACTTTCATATTTACAATTATGATGTCTCTTTCCTGTCACCAACGATGACAACACAAATATTTATTAGTTATTTATCTAAACTTTTCACTTTAAACTTTTATACGATCTTTATCAGTACTATTGAAATAGTTCCAATGCCCTCCTATATTTCCATTTAGGAAAGCGAGAGATTACTTAAGTATTGTTAAATCCAATAATTCTAGGCATTGTTTTAACACTAATAGATCTTCTTATTTTAAAAAATAAAATTATTACAAGTTATATTATATAATAAAAAATTTAAAATTAAATAATAACTAATAATAATTTCGTCAATGCACGTATTAGGGAGAGGTCACAGGATTGATTGTTATTTTTTTTTGGGGAAATTTCCATTCTTACAAGTTATATGTTGAACTCTTAATACTTATATTATAGTAATAGCATTCTCATTAACTATAATATTGAAAGAATGTTATAACTATAATATTAAAATACTAGTATGCTTTAATAATATTACTATATAGTTGAATATATATTATTATCATGTTTTAGCTTGGTGGGTTATCTCTAGTGGTTGAAGAGGCTTGTGGTCAATTGTTCCCTATGTGAATTTTGTGGGCCTCACTTGACATCCCCTTCGAGTTATGTCACTAAAATTGAATTACAAGGAAGAGGCAAGGAGTCAATTCCTCATGCTAATTGCCTTTGTGAATATTGTGGGCTTGACTAATTTCCTCTTGTCAATATTGTGGGCTTGACTAATTTCCTCTATGAATATTGTGGGCTTGACTAATTTCCTTTGTGAATATTGTGGGCCTCTCTCTTTGAATATTGTGGGCCTCACTTGACATCCCAGTCGAGTTAGGTCGCCAAAACTAAACTCAAGGAAGAGGCATGGGGTCAATTCCTGAAGCCAATTTCCTTTGTGAATATTGTGAGTTTACCCTAGATACCATCCTCAAAATGAGATCAAGTGTCTCATGTGTTTCCTCATCAGTGGTTATGTTGCACTACAACATTTATTAAGAGGTATGTCACATTGAGTTTGGTTAACTTTGGTTAGAAATGGTTGGCTATAATTATAATATTTAAATATTGACATGGTTTATTATATAGTTGAGTACACATTATTATCATGTTCTAATATTATTACTATATAGTTGGATATATATTATTCTTAAGTTCTATCTAGGTGGGTTATCTCTAGTGGTTGAGTGTTTTGAATTACAAGGAAGAGGAAAGGGGTGAATTCTGTAGGTTAATGGTCTCTATGAATATTGTGGGTCTCACTCTATATCCTCGTTGAGTTAGGTTGTCAAAACTGCAACCAACCAATTTACGCTTGATACCATCCTGAAAATGAGATGAAGTGTCCAATGGATTCCCCAAGATGTGCATTTCATCATAAAACATGTTCTAATAATAATATTAAACAAACAATATTTATATATTTTTATCATATACTATTATTAATTGTCATATTTTATTATGATAAGAAATATTATTAAAGTGAAAATGATAACTAATGTTATTACCACCTTGCAACATTTGTGTTCGCTAAGTTATGTCAAATTGTTATGTACATCAATGGTTATGTTGCGCTACAACATTCATTAAGGGCTATGTCACATTGATTTTGGTTGACTTTGGTTGGCATTGTTGATTATCGTTGATCATGATTGATTATGGGTGACCATGATGACCATTGAAGCAACAACAATACCCTACAACATTTCTAACACCTACAGGACTATGCTCTACTTTCAGAATGCACAATGAAACTCATGTTTTAACACACAACAAATATTTCATTTACCGTTATTAAAGAATGAAATAGAAGAATTTAATTACAACCAAAAGAACACAAACATGTTGTGAATCCTTGACTTTATTATTTATTACATAATGTCGCTCATTACAATGCAACCGAGAAATGCATCTTTCCTCTCCAGACTAGAACTAATTTATTGTGTTTTTCTTCTGCATATTACATCGTCTTTTCTTGATCTCATTCTCCGTGAAAACCTCAGTCACTTCAATCGAACCTGATAAAATATTCCTTTTCCTCTAGATCGAATGATCAACCTCTTCGACCTCTTTCTTCCTCATTTTTATTTTTTTCATCTTTGTTGATTTGTTTCCCCTTCTGTTGGGAAGATGAATAATCATGATTGTTCACTTCCCATCCATTTCCCAATTCAAATTTTGTTTTCTCTTCTTTCACCAATGATTTCCACTTGGAACTTAATCTTTAGGAGTTGCATGGACTGAATTTGGAATCAGAATGTTGAGTAGTATCATACGAATTCCAACATAATTCTTGTAGTGTGGAGTTGCAGCAAAAATCCTATAGTGTGGAGTTGGAGCATATTTCCTGTAGCATGGAGTTCCATCATATTCCATGTAGCTTGGAGTTGCAACATATTTCCTGTAGCGTGGAGTAGAAACATAAGAGTTACAACACTATCTTTGTCATTATGAATTGCAACCTGAGTCGCAACACTATCAGCTATAACAAGGAGTAACAACACGAGTTTCAGAGTAGAGTTGCAACCATCCTTATTTCTCCTAAACTAACTTATACATAATTGAATTTTTTTTGGGTCATGCAGATTTCCCATAATCAAAAGATGCTTCTACATCAAACACCCTTCGTTAGAAAAAACATGAGATCCATCTCATGTGGTTGTTGCTCTAGAGGATGAAGAGTTTCTTAAGGATATTAGTTCTTCTTCGAAAAAACACAATGCATCCTTAGATCCTCTATTTTTCCATTTGACTAAATATTCTAGATATTCCTTGTTGCGAGTTTTTCTACTAGCCCTTGTGGCCAAAATTTATTCCACTTCCTCAGCTCGCTTGACTGGTAGTTTTTCCCATCCATCGAGAGTACCTTCATCATCACCATTTTCTCCTTCATGAAATTCATACAGATCAACAATATTGAATGTTGGATATATATCAAACTTGTCAAGAAGTTCCAATTGATGAGCATTATAAAAAAAATTCTTCAAGATTATGCATGGTCATATTTTCTTATACTTAAGTTTATTATAGGCACCTCTGGGAAATCATCCCTTTCTCAAGTGAGCCATGACTAAATCACCTATATTTTATGCCTCCAGTGTAGTTCTTTCCTCTGTTTATACTTGTTATTGTTTTCTTGTAGTTCTTTCTTCACCTTCTCAAGGAACTCCTGCATACTGTCTGCAAAATCACTGGCATTGATACTCCTTTTATATCCTAGATCTCGTAAATCAACCAAATCTACCACCCTTTTAGGTGACCTTCCATATATGATTTGAAAGGGGATCTTTCATGTAGAGTTGTTCATTGAATCGTTGTAAGAAAATTTAGCTTGTGCCAAAACTGAATCCCACTAACTAGGATTTCCATCACTGAAACTTCTAAATAAGTGTCCTAAGCTTCATTTCACCACCTTAGTCTACCAATTTGTTTGGGGATGATAGGTCGAACTATATAGGAGATTAGAACCCAAATTTTTCCAAAGTGTCCTCAAAAGTTGACCAAGAAATATTGTGTCTCTGTCTGAAGTAATACTTCTCGGTAGGCCATGTAACCTTACCACTTCTATGAAAAATAAGGAAGCCACTTCACTAACATCACGTGTCTTCTTACATGGTAGAAAATGTGTCTTTTATCCCCAAATCCTAGGGATAACTAAGGAAATGATGTCTCGAGACCATCAGGTTGCAGACCTGGAGTACCGAGAGACAAATTGAGTGGAAATGTCCACTTATAGAGATGGAGACCCACTACACCACCACAACTCTAGGTTCATCATGACAGTATCTACCACATCAATTGGCTTCTAGAAGACGTTGGGTCTTTCTCCAAGATGTACAAGACATGTATTATAGTGAGTGTCATTTCAATATTTTAGGCATTTGAGTTTGTTTCATCTATTACTTCTTTTGATTACGTAGTGTTCGCTTGTCACATTATGCTCTTTTCCCTGTTTTTCTTTCATGGTTGACATTTTTGCCTACTAAGTGGGTCACTCTTAGGGATATGTTTTCTACTAGGAGGTCCTTTGACGAGTCATCGTGTCATTCCCGACCATACTTTCCACTTTTCACATTTCATCCCCTCATCTCCTTACCTTTTGGATTTTCAGGTATACTGACCCAAAAAGGGGTTGTCCCTCATTTCATGTGAAGAAGGGGTTGAAGGATGAGAGGCTTGTAGCTGAAAAAACATAAAATCCATTAATAACCTTCAATATTATTTCCCAGGGATCCCAAGGACAACGAAATGTCTCTCATAATAAACTGATGGGACCCGTGAAAAATAAATAATAACAAAATGCTAACCAAGGTGGAGCATGTGTGGGCATTGTTTTTAATTCTTAGGTAGAAGACCCACACATGTTTTCAACTTGGGGAAGCATGTTGTGACCAGGGTAGAGTCAAGGTGGGAAAAATGTTTCATGCTTAGGTAAAAGCCCCACCTTGGCTTCAACCTAGAGACATATTAAAATAATAAAATACAATAAATGGGCTTGGAAAAAGGTTTCATTGAAAACAAAGGTGCAACGCACCCTCTACAAAGGAACCCATAAACGAGACACTAAAACCCCTTGTATGTCATGAACCCCATTCCCAAAATTCTTCCCCCCATACATGAAACCTCATCCATATGACTTAGAAATAGGTCCACTTGGAAAACACCCCTAAGCTTGAGGTACGATTCACCAACTAGGTCGTTTTGTCAACCCTCCCATACCTAAAATGGGAAAATTGCATAAGGTCTTTGAGAATTTGTTTATTTTGATGAGGTGGTTTGGATGTGCATGCTTATATGGATCTTTTCTTGATTTGATTTACTCATCATGATGCATTTGACTTTAGATCCTTGGAGGGAGTATCCATTTGTCTTTGTAGGACCTAGTTGGTGGACAATTTGGAAGAACAAGCCTAGCTTTGGCTTCCATAGGGCTTGAAGCCCACAAGTTTGATACGAAGGGCCCACACTCTAGATGAGGATGACATGTCGTTGGATGCCTAGAGGGCACCTTTGAGGATCTTTCCCATCCCCTACATTCTAAACGACTTTATTGAACGGGCCAAAACATCACCTTTTGAGTGCTTGGCGTTGCCTAGGGATAGGGTTTGGTGGTGAATGAAGACACTTGGAATTGTTTTCAAGGAAGAGGCCCATGCATCCTAGAAGAAAGGATTTTTTTGAGGATTATTGTCCTTTGGAGGCCTATCTTTCCCTTCTCCAAATCAATGAATTGACCAAAAGTGCAAATGTTTCCCAAAAAGAACATCATGTTTCTAGTGTTTCTTTATGTGCAAAATATGAATTAAATAATATTATTTATGTACAGGTGTAGGATAAGCATTGTTGACCCGTTATTTTATGTTTTACCCTAATTTATGTGGCCAAACTTCTCTTACAACATTTTTTATAAATAGAGATCAACTCTATTTCATTTTAGCATAGCTCTCCCGTGTAGAGAAGGATACTTGGTTGAAATTTGCGCCCTACTTGGGAAACTCTCTTTATCTCTCTTGGTTACGTTATATTGTGATGGTTTATCTTTTCTATTGGATGGATGGATGATGCGCTATCTCTCTTGGAGGCTTGTTTCTTTCTTTATAGTGGAAGTTTCCCTGTCAATTAGGGTTTCATTTTGTTAATGCTTCAACTAGGTAAGGGTTTCATGTTTATTGATTTATTTTCTTGGTTTTAAGGTTAATGCGATGATATATTGGAGAGTATTGTTGGGTATGTGTTATATTATTTGTGCAGGGGTTCGGGGGCAGTGCCCCTGAGAATTTTTTTTTTCCTCGAGAAAAGTGTTGCATTTTTTCCTCATTTTTCATGTTGGCCAAATTTTTGTGTCCATTGTTGGGAGGTTTTTGGCACATGATTTTTTACCGATGGTTTTCTATTTCCGGTTAAGCAATTATGGTTGTTGATTAATCTAATTCATTGGGTTAGGGTTTTCGATGTCGTTGGCTCCTATATGTATATTGTTTTGTAAACAATGTATCACTATGAATGAATATAGAATATGCTCATTTTCGCGGTTTGAGTTTCCAGGGGAAAAATCTCTGTGTAATGTTTGTATTTTCCATTGTGTCTTTTTGTTCATTACTAAAAATTTGTTTGCAGTAAATATTGTATAAGGTTATAATCTACATTTGGTATCATATATTTTTTGGCTTCAGGGGGATGCCTTTGTGGTCAAGGGTTTGGCTCAGGAATGTGATAAGCCTTGTTACAGTGGGAGGTCTGTGGTATTGATTTTTTTCAGTTGAAAATAAATGGAAAGCAATTAGAAGATGGAGATCGAGAAATTTAATGGGCAACATTTTGAGCTGTGGAAGCTCAAGATGGAAGATCAATTGGTGGACAGAGATCATTGGATCACGGTAGATCCAGGTACTGAACCTACAGGAACCTCAACAGATGACTGGAAAAAGTTGGATCGGAAGGCGAAAAGAAAAATCCGACTGTGTCTCTTAGATTCAATATTACTGAATGTGTTAGAGGAATCTGCAACCAAGGATTTATGGGATAAGTTGGGGAAGTTGTGTCAGTCTAATTCCCCAACAAATAAACTATTCCTGAGAAAGAAGTTGTCTAATCTGAGGATGAGAGATGGAGACTCGATGGCAGATCATTTGAACACTTTCAATACTATGGTAATTCATTTAGTATCTGTTGAGTTTAAAATTTTAGATGAAGATAAGTGTATTAGTTTACTGTGTTCTTTACCAGACTCGTAGGAGAGTCTAGTTGTGGCCATAGGTAGTAATACAATTGTCTTCAAGTTTGATGAAGTGGTATTATCCTTGTTGTCGGATGAGATGAGACAAAAGAACATGGAAGGAAAGAGCACAAACCCATTATTTGCAAGAGGACACTCCCAGGAAATAAATAGATATAAGTTCTCAAGTGGGAGATCTAAGTCTAAGGGTAGATCTAAATCTCCCAGAAAGTTTGTAAAGGTATGTTGCAGATGTAGACAAGAAGGGAACTACAAGAAGCAGTGTAGATCCAAAGTTGAGAAAAAGAAGGGATATAAAGAATCTCCTTCTGGATAAGAAAAGACCTCCAAGGAAGAAGGAGGGGATGTGTACTTGGCTTCTTCAGGCACACATGCAGATCACGAGGAATGGTTGGTTGAATCAGGCGCATCCTTTCATATGACTCCCCACATGGAGTGGTTCTGTGAATATGAAAGTTATGATAGAGGTAATGTTTTCCTAGGTTATGACTCGATGAACAAAATCATAAGCCTAGGAAAATTCAAGTTTTGGCTCATAGATGGAAGGATTAGAATGCTACCTAGTGTTATAAACATCCCAGGATTGGCCAGAAATTTGATTTCTGTAAGAAAAATGAATGATGCAGGGGTAAAAACAATATTTGAAAAGGAAACCTACAGGACGATTCGAGGATCAATGGTGTTATTAAAGGGAATTCCATTTGGAACTTTGTATAAGTTGCAATGAAGCACTATTAGTGATGGGTTTAATAGTTACATTGTTCCTGATAATGGAGTTGAATAAGAAAGAACTCCTACAGTCTCTAGAGAAAAGGTTATGATGTGGAATCAAATACTAGGGCATATCGGAGAGAAGGGTCTTCGACTACTACATCGTAAAGGTATGGTTGAAGGTATGTCTAATTTCTCTATGGATTTTGATTTCTGTGAACATTGTGTATATGGGAAGCAGAATTGGGTAAGATTCCCCTCTGGTGCAATGAGGACAGAAGGAATTTTACAGCTAGTTCACAGTGATGTTTTTGGACTGGTGTCGGTCCCATCATTGGGAAATTTTTTGTACTATGTCTCATTTATAGACGACTTCTTGAGGAATACTTGGATATATTTCCTCACGAAGAAATATGAAGTCTTTAACATGTTTAAAGAGTTTAAGGCTCTTATTCAGAGTCAAATAGAGAAAATAATTAAGGTGTTGAGGACATATAATGGTGGAGAGTTATATGGGAATGAATTTGAAGAATTTTGTAAGAAGTGCGGTATAGCAAGGAAGAATACTACTCCATATAGACCTTAGCAGAATGGAGTTGCAGAAAGTATGAATAGGATGTTGATGGAAAAATCAAGGTGAATGTTCAGTGGTGTTAGGTTAGGGAAAGAATTATGGGCAGAGGCAATGGGTACTGCATGTTACCTGGTCAACAAATCACCCTCATCAATGTTGGATGACAAGAATCCACAAGAGGCATGGATTGGTAATAAAACTTCTCTCACATATCTCAAGGTATTTGGTGGTGATGCATATGTTCATGTTCCCAAGGAAAACATGAGTAAGCTAGATAAGAAGGCTGAAAAATGTATCTTTATTGGATATAAAGATGGTCTCAAAGGTTATAATATTTGGAACCTAGAAACTAAGAAGGTAGTGTATAGCCGAGATATGGTATTTAGATAAATGAAGGATGTTGTTAAAAAGGAAGTCCTAGCAAGTAAGGAAGAACCAGAGAAAATATAATTTGATTTAAAGGATGATGAGTCAGACTCTACAAAAGAACAGGAATCAGAAGAAGATCCCGATATTCCAGTATTGAGGAGATAGGTTCGAGAAATAAGGCTACCGGAAAGGTATACTCCATTTGATTTCCATTCAAATTTTTATTTGTCTATTACTAATGATGATCCTAGAATTGTCAAGGAGGCAATGGATTCAGAGGATGCAAATCTATGGAAAATGGCCATGGACGAAGAAATGGTAGCTTTGGATAAGAATGAGTCTTGGGATGTAGAGGAGTTGTCAACTGAAAAGCCCATTGGAAGAAAATGGGTATTTAAAAAGAAGTTGAATGCGGAAGGAAAAGTGGAGAAATACAAAGCTCAGTTTGTAGCAAAGGGTTATTCCGAGGTTGAGGGAATTGATTTGGGTGAGATTTTTTCTCCTATTGCCAAGTTAACCTCTACAAGATTTATATTATTTGTTGTTGTTGCATTTTATTTTGATGTAGAACAGATGGATGTGAAGACAACATTCCTACATGGGGCTCTCGAAGAATAAATATATATGAAGAAAATAGAAGGTTATGTTGTGAAGGGAAAGAAGGAGCTGGTATGCAAGTTGAAAAAGTCCCTGTATGGTTTAAAACAATCACCAAGAATGTGGTATAAAAAATTTGATACTTATATGATGGGACTTGGGTTAGTGAGAAGCAAAGAGGGTCATTGTGTGTATTTTAAATTAATTGGTAATCATTTGATTTATTTGGTATTGTATGTGGATGACATGTTGTTGATAGGAAACAATAAGGAGATTATCCAGGATGTCAAAACTTAGTTGTCCTCTAAATTTGACATGAAGGATCTGAGTGCTTCAAATTTCATTTTGGGCATGGAAATTAAAAGAGATCAGAAAAAGAGGAAACTCTTGTTAAATCAGAGAAAATATGTTGAGAAAATATTACAGAGGTTTAATATGTAGGAATGTAAACTGGTCAAGGTTCCTATTCCTGTTGGTGTAAATTTATCTGCAAATCAGTGTCCTAAGACACAAGAAGAGGAGGAGGACATGTCTCATTTTCCATATGCGAGTGCAGTTGTCAGTTTGATGTATGAAATGGTCTATACTAGACCAGACATTACACATGCAGGGAGAAGTTTGTGCAGGTATATGTCAAAAGTAGGGAATGAGCACTGGATAGCAGTAAAAAGGGTTTTCAGGTATTTGGATGGCACTGCTAGTTGTGGATTGTGCTACCAAGGAAGACCAGGATTGGACAGAGTGGTGGATATACATGGATTTGTGGATGCATACTGGGATAGAGATGTAGATCATAGGAGATATACAAGTGGGTATGTATTTAACCTGTTTGGAGGAGAAATAAGTTGGATGAGCAAAAGACAAGTTGTAGTGGCACTTTAAACTACAAAAGTTGAATACATGGCAGCCACGCAGCAAGTAAGGAAGCAATATGGTTACAAATATTGTGTTCAGGTATTGGGTTGGTACATCAAGATGTAAGGATAGATTTTGAAAGTCAAAGTGAAGTTTTTTTGGGGAAGAACCCGACTTATCATTCGAAGACAAAGCATGTTGATATTCAATATGACTTTGTGAGAGACATGATTGAAGAAAATAAAGTATTGATGATGAAGGTGGACACTTTGAAGAATGTTGCAGATTCATTAACAAAATATGTGAGCATTGAGAAGTTCTCTTGGTGTAGAGGATCCATGGGCATTACTTCCCTGGATTGTTGACTGTGTAACCCTATATGAAAAGAAAACAACAAATGGGAGAGAGAGAATGTTGGTATGGTATATTATTTGCATGGCATTAGTGTAGGTTCTGTGAGGTGAAAAGGGGTTTGATTGCTGGAAGTGCTAGGGCCTTGTGTAGAGTTCGGGGGCAGCGACCTCGAGATTTTTTTTTGCCTCAGGAAACATATCACATTTTTGCCTCGATTTTCGTGTCCATTGTTGGGCGTTATTTCAACACATGGTTTTTGCCGATGGTTTTTCTGGCTCGGTTTAGGAAGTATGGTTGTTGACTAATCCAATTCATTTTGGGTTAGGGTTTTTGAATATTGTTAGCTCCCTATATGTATATTGTATTGTAAACAATATACCACTATGAATAGATATAGAATATGATGGTTTCGGTTTTAGGTTTCCGAGAGAGAAAAATATACATTAATGTTTGTATTTTCCGTTGTATCTTTTTTTTGTTCTTTACTGACAATTTCTTTGCAGCAAATATTGTACAAGGTTAAAATATACCACAGAATTATGGGGCATATGACCCCTCGGGGTCCATTGTGAGTATGCCTCGATTTTCGTGTCCATTGTTGGGCGGTTTTCAACACATGGTTTTTGCCGATGGTTTTCTATTTCCGGTTAAGGAATTATGGTTGTTGACTAATCCAATTCATTTGGGTTAGGGTTTTGAATGTTGTTGGCTCCTATATGTATATTGTATTGTAAACAATATACCACTATGAATGAATATAGAATATGATGGTTTTCCCGGTTTAGGTTTCCAGGGGAAAAATATCTGTGTAATGTTTGTATTTTCCGTTGTATCTTTTTGTTCTTTTACTGACAATTTCTTTGCAGCAAATATTGTACAAGGTTAAAATATACAAGTATAAGGGCATATGACCCCCTCCAGGTCCATTGTAATTATTTGAAATAATTTTTGGTGCAAATGATACTAGGAGGAGTAAAAGGTAAAAGGGCTTACACCCTCCTAGGTTTTCCTTCTTGGTTAGGGTTTTCCTTGGGGAATAAAAGGAATAACAACCCCAAGGAAGTAACTCATCCAACTTGTTTAATAAAGGGACCACATTTACCCAATAGAAAGACACTAATATTCATGCATTGGAGAAATAAATTATTGCATTGGTAATCGTGAAAAGTTGAGATATTGAGATTGTCTAAGTTTGAATATTTTCTCTATGTTCTAAGATTGCTAAGGCCACAAATACGTTTTGTTTCAACCGTCATAAGTTGCCAATATTCTGCCCCTACAATCTACTAATCCTAGCGCACTTTTTGGGTGGATTACATCCAATTTTGAGTGGTTTATTTTTATGTTGTAAAATCTTGTTTGATACCAACATAAGGATGCAATTATATCTCTTCAATACTTGTTTCTTGCAGGCTTGTTTCATTTATAAAGTATTATTCTTCTATACTAGAGTTATACCAGTGTTTATCTAGCCTAGCTCTTACATCATTTGGTAGACTCTTAGCATTTTTTTAGCATCTCTAACAAAAAATTACTTGTTGATATATATTTTTGTTGATTTCTATAAAGAGGGACAACAATATTAGCTTTCTTTTCCACCTGACATATATCGTACAGTTATATTTTCCTGTGTCTTTAGAAGGTACAAACACTTTTCACGAGTAATCAAAGAGTTGGCTACCTTCAACCACTTCTGATATGTGTCATCAAAGCCATATTCCACTTGGAAACTTGACCTATAGGAGAATTGATCTCATCATATCACTTTCTTTTTCATTTCCCACTAGGGTCACCCAAGATTCCCCCCTTGAGGTGATCACTTCACCTATAAAGTGATGGGAATACCTATATGAGGTGACATTGGTTAGGTATCCTCTTAGTTGTCTTCATATTTTGGTTTGGGTCAGTATTTTGCCAAACTGCAACTTCTGCGATAACATTTTGGCATCACTACCACGAAGGATTTTGAATCCTCTTCCGAGCCCTAATGATATTTTGGTAAGCTATCAAAAATCCTTTCCTTAGTTTTCCCGGTGACTCCACCTCATGGAATTTCCCTCTCCCCTTCCACCCTTGATGATCCCCTCTTAAATCTCATCTAGTGACTCCAACCTCCCATAACCCAACTTTCCTTGTTTCCCCCTTTCCATCCTTTGATGAGCCTTGATCTCGTCTGGCTACTCCATTGAGGTGTATTTTCAGTCAATTGAAATATGGAAACATGGGATGAACCCTTTTCTATAACTTTTCATGCCTCAAGGAGGACACTTTTACAGATGGAAAAGGAAAAGGTTGTTAATAAAGCTGTCGAGGAATTGATGAATCATGTAAAAGAGTTGTTTCAAAAATATGTTGAATAACTATCCCTTGAAGATGAAGAAATGCTTGAAGGATAGATATATTAAGAAAGTTACAAAGAATATCTCGATGTATTTTCTCATGTTGAATATCCAGACATGACTTTTGATGAAGATGAAGTGCTCCAACCCTTTGTTCCTCATGCGCATCAAGAAGAGAACATGATGAGTTGTGACCCTTTTAAGAATATTGATGATACTTTATTCCATGAATTTGGAAGTGAAAAAGTATTAGAGGAGCCCTTGGATGCAATAGATTCTTTTGAAAAAAGGAAAACAAGTCACTCTCTATTAAAGATTAATCCTCTTGTGATGAAGAGGTGATGGAGGAGCATGTCCATGAAGAGAAAAGGGAATTATGATGAGTTGAAACATGTTAAGGAACCTTGTGAGATATCATTATCTTTTCTCCTGCTTGATGAATGAGAGGTTGTCCATCCTTACTCTCCTCCCGCACATGAATTTGAAGAAGAAACTAGTCTCAATGATGAAGTCTTTGAAGATCTAGTTGAAACTTCCCCAACTTTTGTTCTTCCTGCACAAGAAAAGGAAGAGATGGTTATTTTCAGTCGTATTAATGGTCTTATGAAAGGAACCTTGGATATGGATGATGAGAATATATACACTTTAATACAAACTAGGAGATGCATATGGGAGTTTTTCATCTCATTATTTATAGAGACCCCACTTATGACATTGAGGGTTCAATTGTCATCTTCAACTCTCAGGAAAAGAGGGTTTAGTTGTCATCTTTAGAGACTAGTCTCCATGTATGTAGAATTCATATATTTGGTAGACTGATGATGACATGGTTACAAATTTATTCCAACCATTCGAGGATGACCTATCACAACAACTTCGGGGTAATTTTGAGTCATCCCTTGGGAGTAGTGATGCAGATCTTTTTGAGGATGAAGAATTGTTCTGTGAGGACCCTCAAGCACCTTCATCCTCAATTTTGGATGAACATAAACACATGGTCATTCCAAGGAAATTAAAGGCTCCCTCTACAAAGAGAAAGTATTTTCATCTTGAGGATTTTTACGAGGACTCACACATGAAGAGAAATCATTTTTCTTTCTTTGTACATGAGGTTGTCCTTACCTCTTATCTTCTTCTCCAGGAATCCATTCAGTCTTATTTTGATCTATCATATCCTCTTAGTCTTCAAAAAGTAGTGGATATTTGTGCATGAATGAAGATGAAATGTCATCTATATACGATAGTCCTATTTAGATATCGGTGGATCACGCTTGTGGATATCACTTCAAGCATAATTCCTTAGATGATCATAATTGCATATATTCTTTCCAACAATATTTTCTCCCTCCCACCCATATCCATGAGTTTCATTTCATTTCATGATTATATATCTATTTATTCTCATTATCATTGTGTTCTTGACTTATCTTTGTTTTTTTACATAATTAAGCACGGGGGTAGATACTTTGATGAGATGATCAATTGGTTGCACTGGTTGTATGACTTCACCTGACATCACCTATAGCCTGATATTCAGGTCCCCAAGGCCCCAAGTAAGTAGGTAGGTCATTTTTATTTCCTTCATTTGCATATTGATTTCCAATGGTAGATTAGTTTCATTTCATATTTACTTTTTCTCTACTTACATATTTATTTCATGATTTTTTTTTAAAAATGATAAAATTTTCTTTTCTAGATTAGTTTTCATTTTTTTTTATGTATATGGACTAAGGGTGATAAAACCACCCTAGATTTTACAGTTTTTTGTTTCAGTGTAGGTACAGGTCCACAGGGAGATGTTGTGGTTCTCATGCACTATACGATGAGTACATGTCCCCAAGTAGGAGCCCGATGTTATCCCCAACTCCTAGGGATAACTAAGGAGATGATGCCTCAAGGCCCTCAAGTTGTATACATAGATTACTGAGAGACATATTGACTAGAAGTGTCCACTTTCATAGATGGAGACCCGCTCCACCACCACAACTCCATATTCATCACGGTTGTATCTACCACATCAGTTGGATTCCAAAAGACATTGGGTATTTCTCCATGAGGGCCAAGCTAGGTATTATGGTGAGTGTCATTTCAATATTTGATGCATTGGTGTTTGTTGCATTCATTACTACTTTTCATTATGTAACGTTTTCTTGGACATTATTCTCTTTGTCCTATTTTAATTTGGTGGTTGACATTGAGCCCTAGTAAGTGGGTCACCCTTAGGGATAGGTTTTCTACTGAGAGGTCCTCTTGATGAGTCATCATTCCATTCTTGACCATACTTGTCACTTTCCACACTTCATACCCTCATCTCCCTGCCTTTTTGGATTTTTGGATATAGTGACACAAGAAGGGGTTGTCCCTCAGTTCATGGGAAGAAGGGGTTGAAGGCCCAGAGGATTGTAGCTAGAAAAAGTTAAAATCCATCAATAACCCTCTAGATTATGTCCCAGGGATCCTGAGGACAATGAAATGTCTCTCATAAGAAATTGATGGGACCCATGAAAAATAACTAGTAACAAAATTCCAACAAAGGTGGAGCATGTGTGGCCACTAT
Source organism: Picea sitchensis (assembly GCA_010110895.2). Lineage (NCBI taxonomy): Eukaryota > Viridiplantae > Streptophyta > Pinopsida > Pinales > Pinaceae > Picea > Picea sitchensis. The sequence goes on from SNQJ01S0005621.1 coordinate 110,136, forward strand.
TTTTTATTCTTAGGCAGAAGCCCCACACATGTTTTAAACTTAGGGAATAATGACGTGACTAGGGTAGAGTCAGGGTGGGAACATTTTTTCATGCCTAGATAGAATACCCACCTTTGTTTCAACCTGAAGACATATTAAAATAATAAAAGGAAATAAATGGGCTTGGAAGAAGGTTGCATTGGAAATGAAGGTGGAACACACAGTCTATAAAGGAACTCATAAATGAGACAATACATCCCCTTCTATGTCATGAACCGCATGCCAAAAATTCTTCCTCCCATTCATGACACCTCATCCACTTTACTTAGAAAGAGGCCACCTCAGGAAACACCACTAAGATTGAGGTACGATTCACCCAATAGGTCATTTTTCAACCCTCCTGTAACACCCCAGGTTTTGAGCCCCATATTAAATAATATATATTTTTAATTGTCAAGAGGCCAGAGGGACCAAAAAATTAAAAGAGGCCAATGTGCCTAAGAAATGTAATGTTTTGATCATTATTAATAATAAACACATTGTTGGTTGCTAGAAAGACAAGGACTAGAGTTATAGGGGGCTATGATTCCACAAGAGAGGGAGATTGAGGGGCTAAATGTTTATTTCCTATTTTAATTACCTTTTTTTTATAAGGGAGCAAATCAATTATGTGATCTTCTTGGGGAAGGCTAGGAGGTTCTTGATTCCCCACGAAATACTTAAACCTGCCCCTGGTCTGTTGGGGGGTTCATTTTTATCACTCGTTCACTTTCTCACTGGTTCATTGGTTCACTCACTTACTCACCTATTCTTTCATTCCATTCTTCCATATCACACATTCATCCCTTCTCATCCGTCTCTTGGCTTAGGGAAAGGGAAACAAAATACCAAAGAGTAGCCATGGTATTGTTGGTTGTAGTGGTTGCTGGTGTAATCCAACCATGCCTTGAGGCCTGCATGTATGAGATGTGTTGGCCTATGTCTAGATTTGTTCACAACTATGAGTCCTGAGAGTTATAGAATGGAGATTCTGGACCAGTTGCGTTGGAGCCCTGGAAGGAGAAGGATTGCTTGAGGAACTCCATGGAAGAGAAGGGTGGGGGTCAATTCTCTTGGGTGGTGAAATCTTGGTAGAAGAGATCTGGGTACTTGGATTGCTGTGAGTGTTGGGAAATCATGTGAGATCTTGAGTGCTAACTGGTTCGAGAAGCCAAGTAACACTCTGGAACCATCCTTGTGGATTCATATCCCTGGCTCAGGCATGACACTATTGTTGAGATTTTGAACAATAGTTTCTATGGTTGGGTGGAACATCCTTGGTATGCATCCAATTGGTGTCTTCTTTTATAAAGATAAGTGCTCTCTGATTTGTTATTATTTACCTGTATATGATTTTGTTCCATTTTGTATTTATTTATCGTTTAATTAAATATTTAGAATACACATGCTTGTTGGTTATTGTTGTGCATGTCGTTAGATCGTTTCTTTTATGCATCCTTATTAAATTAAAAATGTATCGATAACAAAAATAAGTCCAAGGGTGGGATTTTAGTTAGCGTACCTCGACCTTTGGGTGGAGGGGTATGTTACATATTGGTATCAGAGCTTCTGGTTGAAACATCGGGCCAGTATGGGTCAGGTATGTTGGTCAGAGTCTCATGGTTCAGATTGAATTTCGACCCTGAAGTTGAAAATATCAAGAGGAATGGCGTTGCGGAGTTTATGCAAGAGCTAGAACGTCAGATATCCTTTGTAAGGGATTGAAGGATCGTGACCATCCCTTTCAAAATCGGGAGAGATCTCAACTATGGGATCAAGAGATATCTAGGATAATTGGATCAGAGGGTAGGTGAAGAAGGGTTGCCCGATGAAGGCGAAGAAAAATGTTGAGTAGGTTTAAGTCTTAGACATCATATCTGTGCGCAAGCAAATGTGAGCCGTATATCTCATGGAGGTTTAGAGGATAGGCACTCCGAGAGAAGCGATCCCTCATGTTGCATGTAGGAAAATATCCCAAAGCCTGAAGTCTAGAGTTAATATGGACCTTCCATTAATGAAGACCCGTGTCATCAGATTGGCCAGCTCGAGAATTCAAAGTTTGGGAGAATTGGAGTGTGCCAATGTGGAAATTCCTGAAGTTTCGAAGCCCAAAATTCCAAAGTAACGTGGCTCATGGACGTCACATGGGATGATGTGGACATATGGAATGTGTTCAATGTGTTAGTGAGTTTTGAACCGATGGAAGATTCAAATGTCAGTTAGAATGTGACATGTGTCACCCACCTAAGTGGGCCATGTGTTTTCTTATACTATTTCTCCAGGTGGAGACAGATCGTGAAGTTCAGAGACTAGGCACTCTAGAGGAAAAATATGCGAGAACTTACATTGGGTGTAGAAATCCCGATGGCTCAATTATGTATCAATCGTTTCTCCTAGAAGACAAATAGCGGTAGATATCATAGTCTGGAGACCTAATACTCCAGGGATTTTCAAGTCTCTACAAGTGAAAAGTGTCAAAGCCCGAATTCGTGAAGCCATGTGGACCATCGATTTAGAATCCCTTTGGGAGCTTTATTAATCGTTGGATCAAGAAGTGGAGGGACAAGGTAAGCACTTCGATGAATTGTCACTCTAGGGGAGTTGAGCAGTGTGGGAACTAAATGTCTCGGACCCTTGGAGCACCGAATTAATAGAGGACTGTCCATCCCAAAACTTGATTAAGTCGTAGATCATCGATATCGTGAAGCCTCCAGATGGGGGCAGGGTCGTCCATTTGACGAGAGATTAAATCTCGACTTGATGATACTTTTGGTGGAGCTATTGAAGATTTCGGCGAAGGGTAACTCTAGGAGGAAACATGAATTGACAACAGAGAACATACGAAGGCCAAAGTCCGGAGGACATGGTCCCATCACCAGTCCCATGCATAGAATGAAATTTTATATTAGTTAAGGAAAATCTTCAATCGTTGACGACCGATGGTTGAGGATTGGTATATTGTGGTGAAGTTTTCTCTTTTCTAGAAAAATAAAATCTATGAAGTCCCAAAATCTAGAGAAAATATGGTCCCTTCATATTTGGGTACATGTGTCAGAAGATTAACAAGGGTGTGTAAATTCAACGTTTGACAGTCCGATGGTGTGGTGGTTTTCAGCAGCGAAAACCTCCCAAGTCCCGAATCCCTAGAGTAAATCTGGACCGTTCGTGTTTGAGGACACATTTCTGCAAAACAACTGATTTGATAGTTCAATGTTTTAGGGATTTGTGGAGTAATGTGGAGAACTCTCCTAAAGCTCCGAAGTTCTGAAGTCCCGAAGTTGAGAGGAAATGGAGTGATGTGGCCTACTGACGTCACTTGGGGTGACATGGACACACTTTATGCTCGTCACGTGTCATTGTGTTTCATGTTTTTCAAATACCATTGATGCCATTTATTATACGAAATGTGTCACCCATCAAATACGAACACGTTTCTGTGCCTTATTTTCTTCCAAGTGGCAGTAGATCCCGTAGTCTCAGGACTTGGCACTCTGGAGGATTCAAGGCATAGGCAGTTTGGGTCGAGAACTCCCGAAGGATGGAGTTAATATCCACGGTTGATCAGAAGGTTATATGTGAAGGAAGGATAGGACCTTCAACATTTCGACACTCCGGGATACCTATGCAGAGGCGCGCTTGGGAAATCCCCGAAACCTGGAGTCGTGAAGGAAATCCTAACCGTTGATCAGGAAAGTATACATGGAAACAAATCCTGCAGTCCGAAGACTTGGCACTCCAGAAGAGTTGAGAGTATGGAAAATCTGGAACCCTCGAAGCCAGAGTCCTAGAGTTCCTGTTGTCCGTCGATCTCATCCCTCAATTAATTTTCAACCACACGATCTCCGATATAGTAATTCTAACACAGAAAGCGATACGAAGGATTTGGCCTGCGGTCACCTGGGGAAGTGGTTTGAAGGGAGTGCCTGTGAAAAAATAAATTTTGTATCAGATAAGGGATAACATGGAAGTGTTATATGATGAAGATTGATACATATATGTTCTTCATGAATTGAGAAGAAAAAGGACCGGTAGCATTGTTTGGAACATTTTGTTTATCATATGCTTAATTCTAAGAAAATGGTCACTTGCACATTTTGTAGAATTAAGGGGTTCAAACACATCAGTTCAGAATGTGTATTCAATAAATGGAAGAAGGAGAGGGATCTTCCATCCATGATAAAGAGGCCAAGGGTTATAATATCAGAGTTGTCAATGCAGAGACAAAATCTAACGGACACAAGGGAAAAGGGGAACAAGAAACTTTGATAGAAACTATAAGAAGCCTAAAAATAAAAGTGCAGAGATACAAAGAAGACAATGAAATACTGATAAGAGAACAAATTTAGATAAATGATCGAGTGATGCAGAGCTTAAATCAGTTGTAGAGACAAATGAAGAGGGGATCAAACTCAAAAAAGTATGAAGAAGGCATGTATCATGAAAGAAGAGATGATCATGGAAGAGATGGTTATTCAAAAAGTTCTAGAGGAACTCATAGACATCACTCACCTCCCTACTCAACAAGGAATTTTTATCCATCCAAATATTCCATAACTAGTACAGAGGTGTCTCATGTTAGGCACCAACGAATAAGACATGAATTGGACAATTTGCAAGGAGAGTTGAGGAAGCTCAAGCCACCATCCTTTGATGGTGAAAGAGAAAGGGAATATGATGATGAGGCATGGTTTCTTGGACTTAGGAGATATTTTCAATTGCATAACTATTCATCAAACCGAGAAGCCGGGATTTCCAGCGACCATTTACACAGGAAAGCCGCAATGTGGTGGTATCAACTGAAGAAAGTTGAACATATTAGTGAGTAGAGGATCAGTTGGAAGCAATTCAAGAAGTACTTCCATAAGGAGTACCTCTCAGATTATTTCTATGACAAGAAAATGAAGGAGTTATTTGAACTCAGACTGGGAGGCATGACTATGGTAGAATATGAGAAGAAGTTCTTGGGGTTGTTAAAGTATGTCGGGTTCATTAATGATGAGAAGGTGAAAATACAGAGATTTCTAAGTGGATTGCCAACCTTTTATAAATACAATATTAGGTATGAGGAGCCCAAGACCTTGAATGAGGCCATCGGGAAGGATAAATACATGTATGAGAAAGGATAGGGAAGAGAACCCTTGCAGAAATCTTGGAAGGATAAGAAGAAGGAGAAGTCTGATCAAAGAAGGAAAGGATACAAACCTCCCTTCAATAGGAATGAGCCTAATAGAAATCATCAAGATCAATATGCTATGGGTGAATCCAATAAAGAAGACTCCTTGAGAAAAATGGGAATACCACTAAGACAATGATGGGGATGGAAAGAATATCACATGTACAAGGATTGCCCACATAGAAAGGACAGAGTGAAGACTATGCACACCATCCAAGAGGATACAAAAGTTGAAGATATGAGAAGAATTTATGCAGCTTTAGATGATCGACAAGCAGAGTACCAATCCAATATGATCGAGGTGGAAGGTAAGATCATAAATCATCCTGTTGCTATTTTAATTGCTTCAGGAGAAATTCATTGTTACATTGATCCTAAAATAGTGGATAGATTACATTTGGAGAAAAGTAAGCTTGGAAAATCAAGTTTGGTTCAGTTAGCCACTGGAACCAAAAGGAGAGTCCATAATATGGTCAGAAGTTGTTCCATAAGTCTTAATGGTGTGAATAATAGTGTTGATCTAAATATCATACCCTTGTGGTCTTATGATATTCTAATTGGAATGGATTGGTTGGAAAAACATCATGTGTCCTAGATTGTCATAGCAAGACATTTACCTATCTTGATGGAGATGGAAAACAAAACACTATGAAAGGAGTTCCAAGACCCATATCTATAAGGGATATTTCAGCCTTACAACTAAAGAGATCTTTTAGAAAAGGATGTCCATTGTATGAATCTCATGTGGAAGAGACGGAAAATACAAAGGGGCCAAGCCTTGAATACTTCTCAGTACTACAAGAATTTGAAGATGTATTCCAGGAAATACCAGGGTTTCCACCAATAAGGGAGATATATTTCTCAATTTATTTACTGCCAGGAGTTTCCCGGGTGTCAAAAATACCTTACAGAATGAGCACACCAGAGTTAAAAGAATTACAAATGCAGTTGGAGGAATTGTTGAAGAAAGTGTACATACGACTAAGTGTTTCACCTTGGGGAGCACCAATAATTTTTTTCAAAAAGAAGGATGGAACCTTGAGTTTGTGTATTGACTTTCGACAAATGAACAATTATACTATAAAGAGAAAGTATCCTCTACCCAAAATTGATGACCTCTTTTATCAACTAAGAGGAACAAAGATATTTTCAAATATTGACCTGAGGTGAGGATACCATTAGGTAAGGATCAAGTAAGAATACATTCATAAGACAACCCTTAGAACCAGGTATCTGCATTATGAATTTGTAGTGGTGCCATTTGGACTGACCAATGCACCAAATATCTTTATGTTCTTAATGGATGGCATATTCATAAATTATTTGGATATGTTTGTCATAGTATTCTTGGATGACACACTTGTCTATTCCAAGTCTGAAGAGGAGCATGAAAGTCACTTAAGATTGGTATTGCAAGTGCTAAGAGAACATAAGTTGTATTCCAAGTTGAGTAAGTGTTCCTTTTATCAAAAGTATATCCATTACTTGGGACACATTATTTCAGAGCAAGGCATAACAATAGATCCATAGAATATTGAATCCATTAGAGGATGGACAACACCCAAAAATGTGTCAGAAGTCAGATCTTTTATGAGATTAGATGGTTACTACAAAAGGTTCATAGTAGGGTTCTCTAAGATTGTTCATCCCATCACTTCTTTGCAAAAGAAGTGAACTACATTTGAATGGACACCTAAGTGTGAAGAGAATTTTAATCTGTTGAATGAATTACTTACTAGTACACCTGTGTTAAGGATTGTTGACCTGAATGAAAATTTTGTGGTATGTATAGATGCATGTAAGGAAGGCCTTTGGGGAGTCCTCACACAAAATGGACATGTCATTGGTTATGAGTCCATAAAGATTAAGTAACATGAGAGGAACTATGCCACACATGACTTGGAGCTTGTTGTCATTGTCCATGCCTTAAATATGTGGAGGCATTATCTCATGGGGAAGAGATTTGAATTAAGGACAAACCACATTGGCATGAAGTATATTTTTGAACAACCAACCTTGAATGCCAGGAAAACAAGATGGCTAGAATTTTTAAGGGAATATGACCTCGATATCAAGCATATCAAAGGAAAAGAGAATAAAATTTTTGATGCACTTAGTAGAAGCATGCATCTCATGCATGATACTAATGTTAGTATGCATCAGTCAGACTTGAAGAGTATAATTTTAGATGATCTTGTTACAGATCAACATTACGTACAGGTAAAGGAAAGATTACAACAAGGAGATGTACAACATAACATAAAGGAGTATGAGATACATGAATATGGATTACTTATGCATAAGAATAGAATCTATGTTCCTAGTTTCAGAGAACTGAGGAAATTCGTATTGAAGGAAATGCATGATGTTCCTTATGCTAGACATATCGATTACCAGAAAATGATTACAACAGTAAGAAGCCAATTATTTTGGCTGGGAATGAAAAAGGATTTTGTTGATGACATCACTCCATGTATGGAATGTCAGAAGGTGAAGGCTGAGCATAGGCATCCAATGGGTTTGCTGCATCCATTACCAATCCTAGAGAAGAAATGGGAAGTGATAACCATTGATTTCATAACTAAATTACCTAGGACAGGAAGACAAAATGATTCAATCATGGTAGTGGTTGACAAATTAACAAAGGTTGTTCATTTTGTTCCTGTAAAAACAATGGATACAACAAATAATATTGCAGAGGTTTACATGAGGGAGATTGCTAGGTTGCATGGGATACCTAGGACAATTATCTCAGACAGAGATACAAAGTTTACATCCAATTTTTGGAGGGGATTGTTTAAAAGATTTGGTACAAATCTAAAATTTAGCACAACATACCATCCACATTCAGATGGGAAAACATAGAGGGTCAAACGAGTAATTGAAGATATGTTGAGAATGTATGTGATTGATAAGCCATCGAAGTGAGAATATTACTTACACTTGGTTGAGTTTGCATATAATAATGGGTATCAAGCTTCATTGAGAATGAGCCCATTTGAAGCCTTGTATGGTAGGAAATGCAATACTCTAGTGAGTTGGGACAACCCAACAGATAGAGTGGTACTTGGGCTAGAGTTTCTCAAGGATATGGAAGACCAGATGGTTAAGATCAAGAGGAATTTAAAGATAGCTCATGATAGACAAAAAGTTTATGCAGATAAGAACATGATAGCTAGAGAATTTAAAGTAGAGGAGGATGTACTTATGAAAGTGAAGCCTAAGAAAATATCTTTGAAATTGGGTAGTTATACAAAGTTGGCAACCAGATTCTGTGGTACATTTGAAATATTGGACAGAATAGGGCCAGTTGCATACATGCTTGCATTTCCTGCTTCCATGAATGTGCATAATGTATTTTATGTCTCTTTGCTAAAGAAATATGTACATGATCCTAACCATGTTATTGATTGGCATTTGATTCAGGTAGAGACAGAGGGAAAATTTCAAGTCCATCCAGTGCGAGTATTGGAAAGAAAGGTTAAAATGCTCTGGAATCGAGTTATAGAGATGGTAAAAATTGAGTGGACCTACTACGGTCCTGAAGATGCTACCTGGGAGCATGAAGATTCCATGCAAATAGAGTAGTCGCGTCTTTTTGAATAAATTTTGAGATTTTGATCTCTATTTTGTATATGCACTGAGGACAGTGCCAAAATAAGGGGGAGGGGATGTAACACCCCAGGTTTTGAACCCCATATTAAATAATGTATTTTGTTAATTGTCAAGAGGCCAGAGGGCCCAAACAATTAAAAGAGGCCAGTGTTCCTAAGAAATGTAATGTTTTGATCATTATTAATAATAAACACATCGTTAGCTACTAGACAGACAATGACTGGAGTTATAGGGGGCTATGATTCCACAAGAGAGGGGGATTTAGGGGATAAATTTTTATTTCCTATTTAAATTACCCTTTCTGTCTAAGGGAGTGGATCAATTATGTGATCTTCTTAGGGAAGGCCAGGAGGTTCTTGATTCCCCACGAAATACTTAAACCCACCCCTAATCTATTGGGGGCGTTCGTTTTGATCACTCGTTCACTTGATCACTGGTTCATTGGTTCACTCACTTACTCACTCGTTCTTTCATTGCATTCTTACCTATCATGCATTCATCCTTCCTCATCTGTGTCTTGGATTGGGGAAAGGGAAACGAACTGTCGAAGAGTAGTCATGGTATTGTTGGTTGTAGTGGTCGCTCGTGTAATAAAGCCATGACTTGAGTCCTACATGTCTGAGATGCATTGGCCTTTGTCCATATTTGTTCACTTTTGTGAGTCCTGAGAGTTCCAGCATGGAGATTCTAGACCAGTTGCGCTGGAGCCCTGGAAGGATAAGGACTGCTTGAGGGACTGCATGGCCAAGAAGGGTGGGGGGGGCATTCTCTTGGGTGGTGCAAGCTGTATAGAAGAGAGATGGGTACTTGGATTTCTTTGAGTATTGGGAAAGCCTGTGAGATGGTTCGGGAAGCCAAGTAACACTCTGGAACCATCCTTGTGGATTCATATCTCTAGCTCGAGGGTGACACTTTTGTTGAGATTTGTAACATTAGTGTCTATGATTGTGTGGAACGCCCTTGGTCTTCATCCAGTCAGTGTATTCTTTTATAAATACAAGTGATCTTTGATTTGGTATTATTTACCTGTATGTGATTCTATTATGTTGTATATTTATTTATTGTTTAATTAAATATTTAGAATATGCATGCTTGTTGGTTATTGTTGTGCATGGTGTTAGATATTTTATTTTATGCATCCTTACTAAATTAAAAGTTATCGATAAGAGAAAGAAGTCCAAGGATGGTATTGAAGGTAGTGTACCCCGACTTGTGGGTGGCGGGGTATGTCACACCTCCCATACCTAAACTTGGAAAATTGCATAGGGTCTTTGAGATTTTTTTTATTTTGATGAGGTGATTTCGGTGTACATGCTTAGATGGCTCTTTTATTGGTTTGATTTACTCATCATCATTCTTTTTACTTGATATCCTTGAAGGGTGTATCCATTTTCCTTTGCAAGACCTAGTTGGTGGACAATTTTGGAAGAAAAATCCTAGCTTGGGCTTCCATGGGGCTTGAATCCCACAGGTTGGATTCCAAGGTCCCACACTTCATATGACGATGAAATTCCTTTGGATTCATAGAGGAAACCTTAGAGGATCTTTCTGATGCCCTACATGTCAAACGTGTTTCTTGAAAAGGAAAAAAATGTCACCTTTTGAGGGCTTGATGTCGCCAAGGGATAAGCTTTGGTGGTGACTGAAGACACTTGGACCGTTTTGAAGGAAGTGTTCCATGGATCATGGAAGAAATTATTTGTTTGAATACTATTGGCCTTTGGAGGCCTAGATTTCCCTTCTCCAAATCAACGAATTGATAAAAAATTCCAAATGTTTCCCAAAAGGAGGGCGACATCATGTTTCTAGGGTTTCTTTTATGTGCAAAATATGAATTAAATAATATTATTTTTGTAAAGGTGAAGGATAAGGTTTTTTTACTGCTTTTCTTGTTTTTTACCCTAATTTTTTTGGAAAAACATGTCTTAGAACATTTTGTATAAATAGAGATCAAATTTATTTCATTTTCACATAAGTCTCCCATGTGGAGAAGGATACTTGGTTCAACTTTGCACCCTACTTGGGAAACTCTATTTATATTTCTTGGTTACGTTATATTGTGATGGTTTATATTTTATGTTGGATGGATGGATGATGCGCTAGCTGTCTTGGAGGCTTGTTTCTTTTTTTATAGGGGAATTGGCTTGGTGAATTAGGGTTTCATCTTGTTAATGCTTCGACTAGGTAAGAATTTCATGTTCATTTCTCTCTTTTCTTGGTTTTATGGTTAATGTGATGATTTATTGGGGCGTATAAGGTCATACAACCCCCTCCAAGTCCATTGTAATTGTTTTAAATAATTTTTGGTGCAAAGGATACTAGGAGGAGTAAAAGGGCTTACACTGTCCTAGGTTTTCCTTGTTGCTTAGGGTTTTCCTTGGGGATTAAATGGGATTACAACACCAAGAAAGTAACTTATCAAACTTGTTTTATCAAGATACTCAATTTACCTAATAAAAACACACTAATGTTCATTCATTGGATAAATAAATGTTTGCATTAGTAATCGTGAAAAGTTGAGATATTGAGATCGTCTAAGTTGGAATAGTTTCTATGTGTTCTAAGATTGCTAATGCCACAAACACGTTTTGTTTCTACACATAGTTCTTTCTTTTGTTACAATTTTAATATACATCCATTAGGGATGCAGAAAAACCTAAACACTTTCTTAAATAACTCACAATTCAACCCTCAGAAGGTGCCAATATTCAACCCCTACAATCTAGTAATCCTAGCGTAGTTTTTGGGTGGATTACTTGCAATTTCGGGTGGATGATTTTTCTGTTGTAACAACTTATTTTCTACAACCATAAGGATGCAATTATATCTCCACAATACTTGTTTCTTACAACCTTTTTTCATTGCTAAAGTCTTATGCTTCTATACTAGAGTTATATTAGTCTTTAACTAGTCTATCTCGTACATCATTTGGTACAATTTTAGTATTTGTTTAGCATCTCTAAAAACAATTTACTTGCTGATATATATTTTTGTTGAATTCTATAAATAGGGAAAACAATATTAACTTGATTTTCCACCCAACATATATCTCTTATACTTGGATTTTCTTGTGTCTCAGGAAGGTACAGGCACTTTCCGTAGATACTCAAAGACTTGGAAACCTTAAACCACTTTAAAGAGGTGTCATTAAATCTATCTTCCACTTATAAAATTGACCTATAGGGGAATTCATCTCATCATCTAAATTTTCATTTCATTACCCCATAGGGTCACCCAAGATTCCCTCTTGTGGTGATCATTACACCTCTAAAGTGATGGGAATACCTATCCGAGGTGATAGTGGGGAGGTGTTCTCTTAGTTGTCATCATATTGTGGTTTGGGTCGAACTTTTCCCAACCTACAATTTGTGCGATAATAGTTCCATTTTTTAAAATGGATCTACTACCACCATCACATAATCATTCTTCCTCCATGTCATGTGTAGTCCCAAAATAAAATCCATTCTTACAACTTCCCACGATATTTCAGGTACCGAAAATGGAGATTAAAGTCGTCTATTTTGACTTCTGACTTTATCTAGTTGACAAACTCTACAATAATCAACAATGTTTTTGACATCTTTGTTTATGTTGGGACAAAGTACCATTCTTTCAACAACATTTTGGTCTTTTCCATGCCAATATGTTCTCATAAATCACTACTGTGTAACTCTCTAATAAGGCTCAATCGTAATGAACTACGTGGAATACATAATTGTTGGTTCTTAAACAAGAACCCTTCTTGGATATGGTAATCTAGGATTGTTCTTCAATCTAGAATCCTTGGTTGTTTGCATGCTTTCCAAGCCTCTGTAAAATATGCATCCTTTTCATACAACCATTTCACACATTCAAAACTTACCATTGCAATTGACATGGTGTTTAGCAATATTTTCCTTTGTGTCAACACATCAATAACCATATTTGATTTCCCTGACCTGTGTTTCAAAACAAACATATAAATTTATAAAAAATATACCCATTTATAACGATTCTGATTCAGTTTACAATGGTTGTTAATGTAGTTCAATTCCTTGTTATCAATAAACAAAACAAACTCCTTTGGAAGAAAGTAATGTCACATCTTCTTCAACGCCTGGATGATAGCATAAAATTCATGATCATAAAAAGAGTATTTATTCTTTGCTTCATTCAACTTCTCACTAAAAAATGTTATTGGTCTACCTTCTTGACTCAAAACTACTCCAATTTTTCTCCCACTTGCATCACAATCTATTTGAAATACCTTATTGAAATATGGAAGTGCCAACACTGGTTGTCATGTCACCCTTTTCTTCAAGTCCTGAAATGACTTCATTGATGTTGTTTTCCACTGAAATGTTCCTCTCTCCATGCATTCAGTAAGAGATGCACAAATCTGACTAAAATTTATAATGAACTTCCTATAAAAATTCTCCATCCCATGATAGCTTCGAAATTCAAAAGTGCATTTAGGTGTCAGTCAATCCAAAATAGATTTTACCTTCTTAGGATCCATATTCAAACTTTCTTTGGAAACCACAAAACCCAAGTATACAAGGTATTTTTGTAAAAACATAAAACTCTTTAGATTTATTAGGAATGCCTCCTCTTTTAATCATTGTAACACATTCTTCATGTGGTATAAATTTTCCTCTTTTCTCCTATTGAAAATCATAATGTCATCTAAGCTTATGACAACAAATTTTCCCCAAAATTGTTTCAAAACTATGTTCATCAGCCTCATGAACTTCATAGGTGCATTATTTAAAATGAATGGCATAACTAACCACTCGAGAAACCCATATTTTGTCTTGAACATTGTCTTCCATTCATCACCTTCCCTTATCTAAATTTGATTATAACCACTCTTCAACTCAATCTTCATGAAGTATTCAACACCACTCAAACATTCCATAATATCATCCATTCTCTATAAATAAAAATTGTACTTTATGGTAATATTATTAATAACGCACAAATATTTACACATTTGGCACTCACCACTTTTTTTTGGTGTCAAAATTGTTAGTACCATGTAAGGAGTCAAACTTTCTCGAATTAATCCTCTATCAAGTAACTCCTGTACTTTCCTATTTACCTCTTCACTCTCTGCTAGATTCATTCGATAAGGTGCCTCATTTGGAAAACTTGATCATGGTATCAATTCGATCTGGTGTTATATACTTCTCAATGAAGGTAACCCTACTCGTATATCATCTACTGCAATTTCCTTAAATTATTTCAACAAATGTTGAGTCTTGACTAATACAAAATCCCTTTTCTCAGTCTTGTGAATCCTTTTTAGCATTATGGACAAACAACAACCACTATGTTTATGCTCTCTTAGAAACTCTTTAGAAGAACATAACATGATTTAGTTGTTACTGATGTGGATATTCTTATTCTTACTATTGTCCATAACTTTACTTTTACATTGTTCATAACCTTGTTGTTATTTATTTCCATCCCCTTGATATTATTGCTTTCCATATTTTTTTCAAACATTGGTACCAACTTATAACAATGTCCATCCTTGACAAATTCATACGAATTATATTTGCCATCATGGAATACCTTTCTTTTAAACATTCAAGTGTTAGAAAAATAGGATAGCGAAGAAATAAAATAAAACAAATGTGGAAATAAAACACGTAAGATACACATTACAATAGAGACATGGATATACATTGTTCACCCAGTGTGGGATACATCCACCATAGAAATTTCCAGGTCCTTACTTCTTATTATCCAACAAAATGAAGGGATACAACCTACAACACACCTGCTGTGACTTCCTCTTCTTTCTCTCACAATATCCTCTCTTAGAATAAAATAATCACACTCATATATATCCGCAATACAATTCCCTCATAAAAGAGGGTTTCCTTCTAGGGAAAAAATACCTAAACTAACTTCTGTCATCAGATATGTGACCTTATAATAAATGGTCCATATTGACTACAAAATTCCAATATTTTACAAGGAAATTTTTCCCAATATTCCTCTCCAGGGGCACTTCCCCTGAATCGCCTCCCCCCCTGGACCCCACTAGAAACAGTTGTGGGGGAAATCCTCCCCACACCACCTCGTTAGGGAATGGGTTCCAAGTATGAATGAAAAAAATATATGACTTAGGAATATAATCATGATCTAGAACCAACAATCTCCCACTTGGAGACTGATCACAACAACTCCATTGTTGTTTTACTTGTTGGACTATACTGCACCTAAGACCTGGAAAATTTCTCATCTCCACCTTCATTATTAAAGACCAACTGAAACTAAGCATGAACTTAATTTCTCCCTAGTTACTCCCTTTGTTAACATGTATGTAGGATTCTGGCTAGTATGCATCTTTTCCAACTTCAAATGTCCATATTCCAAGATGAATCTTATGAAATGGTACCTAAGATGTATATGATTAGTATTTGAATGGAAATATGAGTTATTTTCAAGATGAATGAAACTCTCACCATCATATTACAATTTTCTATTCTCTCTCTTCTTTCCCAATTCCTCCATAAACCTCTATAACCAAATAATCTATTTACTAGCCTTTGTAGCAACAACATACTCTTCTTCTGTTGACGAAAGTGCAACAACCTTTGGTAGTTTTGAAATCCAACTTATTGTTGTTCCACATACAATAAAATCATACTCTTGGGTGCTCGTCTTGCTATATTTATCACCTTCCATATCTAAATCAAGATATCCTAGTAGAACAATGTTTAAACCTCCAAAACATAATACATAAGTAGAAGTACCTCTCAGATACATGAGAATCCACTTTACTTCCTCCCAATGTTCTTTACCTGGATTGTTCATATACCCGCTCACAACTTCTAGTACATGTGAAATATCTAGTCTTGTGCAAACCATTGCATACATCAAGCTGCCAAATACTGATGAATGGGCAACCCTGGACATGTATTCTATCTTCTTCTGTGTCTTGGGACACATTTATTTGGTTAATTTGAAATGGTTGGCCAAATATTTAATAACTAGTTTTTCATTCTTCATTCTAAACCTATCCAACACCTTCTCTATGTACTCACCCTCAGACAATGTCAGTTTGCGATTTTTCATTTCTCTTGTTATTCTCATACCAAGAATTTTCTTTGTAACACCCAAATTCTTCATCGCAAATGAATTAGATATTTTATTCTTGAGAACATTTATATCGTACATTTTAGACCCTATAAAAACCATGTCATCTACATACAATAGTAGGATAATATAACTTCCATTTTCTAGACTTTTAAAATAAACACAATGATCAGAATGACATCTACTATAACCTTGTTCTGTCATAAACCTGTCAAACTTCAAATATGTAGCATTCCATAGGCCGCCAAGCTGAGAAACACCACTACAAAATAAACTTATCTGTTCAAACTATGATACCAATTTGAAGCATCCCCAACTACCCAAGCCGATGCATGCTACCTCATAGAACCTGTTATCACACAGTTTGTAGGAAGGGTTTAGGTAGCTTGAGTCAAGGCTTCAAACTGGCGTAACATGAACTTCCCCACCCACTGTCACCTCGATGGGGAGCTCTTTCTATTTAGGGTGGCTAATCCCAAGGGAGACGTCCCTAGTAATCTGGGGTTCTGAAGGAGAAGGATCAAGGATTGAAGCTTCAAAGGTTAAGGATAGGCTTCCCTTCACAGATTAATGCCAATATGATAGTAAAAAAGGAAGAAGATATTCCACTAAATGGCACCTGTTTGCGAGACAAGACAAATAAAGGTAGAAATGTGCTGCAGTGGTTAGTACTTCAAAATATCAATGACTATCTTATATATATATGAGCATTAATGAGAGTAATTATTGACGACGTCAATGATTGCAATAAAAGCAAAGGGTTATAAAACTTCTTCAATAAGTACAAACTGATACTTGCATTCAATGTACAAATTCAACCTTATTAGATCACAATGCAGTAAATATCATAAATCTGCTCATATATAAATACTATTGTTGCGTCACAATTGCAGATTGAGGGTGACGTCAGCCCTAATTCATGTTGTTTTTTGGAAGGAAAAAAGTGAACGTTTTGCACATTAAATCAAAGAAAATAATCTATACTTCAAATGCCAACCAAATCACAACGTTTTAAACTCAAACAATGGTTAAAAAGAGGTCTGACGTCATCAATATTGCTACTGCTACAAAGGTGACATCAACCCTAATTTGAGGTTAGTTTAAGGGGCAAAGAAGTGGACGTTTTGTAAATTAGACCCATGAAAATATTCAACACATCAATGCCAATCAAATGATGACCTAGCCGTAATTTTTAGTCCAAACAAAATGTCAAATAAAGGCATGACGTCATCTTAGGGTTAGTTAGGGTTAGTCTAGATGCTAGGGTTAGTTAGGGTTTTAAGTAAAGAGAGTTTAAAAGAATGTTTAAGCATGAAAACCTCAACGTTTTGTTCTTAGATTAGTGCCTTAGGGTAAATGGAGTCGAGGAGTAAAGGCTAATGGCTTGGAATCTAAATCTAGGACAGGAGTTAGGCGATGGTGTTACTATTAGCAAGGCCACTGAGAGTCAAGGCTCCCCTGAGGGAGGCTCGTGCAGGGTGTAGCTAAAGCTAGGCCTCATGCTCTCCCTCTTTCATGTTAGAACTCTTTGGCAAAGCAGGATAGCTTTAAGAGGAAATACAAGTCCTAGAGGGCAAAGTGTTGCTTGGGGACAAAGGCACTGGAAACCCTAAGAGTCCAAACCCTGGTGTAAACTCAATTAGGGCTTTAGGACGTCCTCTTTTTCAACTTCTATCCAAAACTAACCTAGAAAAAGAATGGCTAGTGTAGCTATGGCTAGGCCTAAACCTTCTTTAATCAATAGTAAACTAGTTTTTGTCGTAGGGACATGAAGCCACGACCTACTTGTGTGTTGGCTCCCTAGGAGTTTCAATGATGAAGCATTATAAATAACAATGTAACTATTCATGCGAGATATTTAATCAACAACCATTCAATCAAGAAGTTTTGATGAAGAAAACACTTACAAATTCATGAAGGAGCTTATCGTACCCTAGTTGTAAACCTTCCGATGACAAAAAACACCATATGCATGCCAAAAGTGATCCTCCTCAAGTGTAGCACATCAACTCCAAGCAAATGCTCCAAGACAAAGGAATAAAAAGTGTCACTCTCCTAAAGAGCAAGTTGTGTTCATGTTCAAATGAGGCTAAAACGTCCTCATTTATATCATCTCATGACCTTTAATAATTAAAATAGGTCATTAAAAGCGATCACGACAAGGGTGACTTAACATTATTCCATTATTTGTCATTTAAATGCAAAATGCAAAATGTGCTAAAATGAAGGCTTGTCGAACTATAAGGAGGCGTTGGCCCGCCAGGGGAGCATAATCATCATCAACAAGCAAGGGAGGCGTTGGCCCCTCTTGAGCTCTGCAGCTTTGCCATGTGGTACCCAGCAGGCCCGGCCTGGCAGCTCATTTTCTCGAGAAAACATCCGGCTGTCTGGGTGGCGTCCTATCCATCAGGCCATCATCCCATCTGCGGGGATGATCCCCATAGGTCAAATCTCTCCCAAAACATCGATGGGGGTGTCCTTCTTCTTCTCCATGCAAGGCTAGATCGCCATACCTCTGTCCTTCCTCTGCCATCCCAACAGCCGTCTGATGGGCTCTTCATCCCCATGGAGTGAGCTAATCATCTCCCAGATCTCATTGCCCATGGCAGACATGGTCCACGCACATCAAAGGGCTTCGCCCTCATGACTCCACTCCGATTCCTAGACTTATCATAGCAATGTAAATCATATCTCATCAGTGGAGTATCAAACATATGCATGAAATCCCTAACACATCATCTAAGAATAAAGACATTACCTGCAGTCTATTATACAAAGCTGAAGAAACCAATAGGACAACCTATTGGGCTAATACCATGAGGAGATGGAAATTTTCCTCAAGAATCACATTCAAGCCATGTGTAATGAAATGATATGGTTTTAGGGATGTCGGTCAATGAATAAGAAATTTGGTGTTGTCTATGGGTGCCTTTGTAGAAGGCGAGTTGTACCTGTTTGTACCTGTCATGGATGCATTTCCAAGCCCTTTTATTGCCTTATCTTTCTTTTGTGCTTTTATTACAAGGTCTGGCTCGTGATGAGACCGCCTTGGCTTGGTGGCCAGTGACAAGTTACCCACAAGTATTTTCACGAGAATGAGAAGGTTGGCTTGTGATGAGACCCCCTTTCCTTTGGCCAGTACAACCCAAAAGGTCCTTTGCCTGGTTTGGTGACCCAGGATAATTGGCAATGTCATCTTTGCTAAATACCTATGAACATAATGGGCCGACTCCTTGATAAGACCTCCCATCCTCTTGGTTAGGTATTGCATTTATTATCATTTTCTTAGGGTCCCTCGAGTTTCTTATCGAGGCTTTATTGCCATCTCGGGGATCCCACACAGGGTGAAGCATCTCTAGGTTTTATTTCCTATGGCTTTTTATCTTTTTACCAGCTTGCTTTTACCTTCTTGGCTTTTAGCCCCTTCTTACCACGAGATAGGTGCAACACCACAAACAGATCATCTTAATGTTTGGACTAGGGGAATGGGATGGGTAAGCGGGGTATAAGATGTAAAAGTGATAAGATAGTGGGAGGGAGAGAGTAGCTCTGCCGACCCCTTGGTGGCTAACCAAAACCATGAATACCGACGCTAAGTTACCCCATCAATCACCCCTGACAATGGTCAAGTGGATTAGTGGCAAGATCAGCAGTCATCGAAATGAAAGGAACCTAATGCATATATAGAAGGTTATAATGATCCAAATATGACATACCATGATACATAGGACCAATTACCTCGTAGACAGAGTCCTCTCCAATGATACCAAGCCGGTAGAGTGATGGAAGGCATGCTGTGAGGAAAAGTCTAGCTAAGAAGAAGAAATATGGGCCCTCGAGGGCCAATCTCAAATCGCTCCTTCTCTCGGTACTCATGTCTAGGACCATGTGGGCCTCGAGAGACATGATATCCTAATTAATCCCTAGATGCTCGGGGGATAACATATGAAACCAACTTCAGGGACATGTGCTAGCTATGGCGCGTGAGAACCTCGACCTGATCTAAATGAACTGTGACCTTCTCACACTTGACAAAAAGGTATCAGCGACAAAGGCGAGTGGTGTGTGCCACCCCATAAAACAATGGTAAATTGTGCATAAAAGGCAATCATAAAATGTAAATACAAAGCAAGATACTTACTTGTACTTACTGTTTGAGCATGTTAGTGTAGTCAAACAATGATAAGAAGCTAGTCTATGGCGGCTCTGATGCCTTTGTGCTTCATCATAAACCAAAGCAATGATAAAATCAAGCACAAAAATGTCATGAGTTAGAACATATATCACATCATCAGAGTCCTAAAGTCCCATCATGGAAGGTGGGAGGGACAAAATCATAAAGTCCATCTCTGAGAAAAGTACTCAATCTTATCAGAAAGGGTCATGAAACATACTAGGTTCAACAAACCAACTCAAAGGGCATGTAAACTAGTCACCTAGGGTGTTTTCATGCTCTAAAAAAAGAATTGACAAAAAATTAGTAGAAGCCTGGCACATTATCAAGTAGGTTTGAAAAACTGATTGGAAATAGAACTACCCAACCAACCCTTGAAATCTAGGGTTTTCGCAGGAGGAAACTCAACACAAAAGGTATTTCCCAACTTCTTACGAATGGAAAAGCAAGGCAAAGAAATAACTAGTGGTTGGGATGAAAAGTCATTAGAAAACTCCTTCAGGCAAACAATGTCATTACTCCAGCTTCGGAGGTGAGCACAGTGTTGGTTGGAAATCATCTTCATGGTAGTAGGGTCCAAATGCTCGGTAGGGTACTCATCAAATATCTCCAAGGTAAGACTGAAAATCATATGAAAGATAAGGTATCGGGTCATCCTTGAGGTGTCTTGGCTCTCAGTAAAACTTAAAATACTCCTTGTTGCCCTTTGGTCATAAGTAATTTGTTGTGAATGTACCAAGGAAACAATGGAGATGACTCTCAATGTCTCATAAGATGGGATCTAGGTCTTAAACCACTACATCCCACCATCTCCTAACGTATGAACTCATCAATATTATCCACAGTGTCACTATATGTGTCATAGCATGGAGAATTTGAGACTTAAAAACTCATCATCCTCCTCCTTTTCATTACATGATAAAACATCATCAAAAATAATGAGAGGAGAGTAACTCATTGTTTCTTCTTGTGCAGATACTTTGAGGAGCTCGATGTTCTCGGCATGTGTTGTTTCTTCATCCTCATGGGTACACTTCTTTATCTTTCAATTTCCACTGACAAAGGGACTTCTTGATAAGGAGTTTCCATTTCCTCTGCTTCTTTTGAATCAAGTAACACAATATCATTGGAATTTTGAAGTGGAAAATAACCAACCTCATATTTGCTTTGTTGTCTGAGAAAAAGGTTCTTGGATGACTTCATCGATTGGGAGAACTGGTGGACACTTCATCATCTTGTTCAATTCTTCTTTGAGGTTCTTGCTCCTCAATCCAAGTTCTCATTCTATTTGGTCAACAATTTGTTCCTTTCTCTTGCATCTTCAAAAGTTTTCATGGGAGACTAGTTTTATCAAGTCGAGGGTGTGCATAGTATTGATCTTAGTTAAAGAGAGACTCTCTTCAATTTTATGTAGCCATGTTGTGAGCTTACGCAAGTGTTTTAGCTTTTTCTTCTCTAGAAGGAAACTCAAATGTGCATGAAGTCCATTAGTATAGAGATAGATGAGGTACTTGTCTTCAGGACTACAGCCATTAGGAATCTGGTAAAGTGACTTTTGGAACCTAGCACAGTAAGCTCTAACAATCTCATATTCTTTTTGTTTTATGCCTTCAAGATATTTTAGAAATGAATGCTTTGGTGCATTTCCATGGCCCACTTTGCAAGGAAAAGCTCTTCAAAAAGTTCATAGAATTGATCTTTGTATTTGGGAGAGTTATCATACCATCTTAAAGCACTCTCATGCGGGGAGGAAGAGAGCCATCACCAGTCTTGACCTCGTCATCGGCAGAGGAAGTGTTGAAAATTTCAAAATATTCTCATGTGAGACTTAGGACATTCATCATCGATGCCAACAAAACAAGGGAGGAAATCCTCCTCGTTATGAGGAAGGCATTTACCTAGGATATCTAGGGATTTCCTCATATCTAAAGTCTACTGCTTCTGGATCCCATTGTGAAGTCATTGTTGGATTCATCATTGGTGGAGTCGCGGATAAGTTTCCCGAAACTACCAAAGATAGAGGGAGAAAGGTAGGTGATCGCGAGGTAAGCTCACAAGAATTTTTTTAAGGCAAGGCTTGCAGAAGATATGCGTTGAGGATTAGACTTCAGTGTTCCCAGACTGCTTGAACCAAAATGTTATCCTGGGTTTGTAGGAAGGGTTTGATAGCTTGAGTCAAGGCTGTGAAACCGACGTAACAGGAGCTTCCCACCCATTGTCACCTCGATGGGAGCTCTTTCTATTTAGGGTGGCTAATCCCAAAGGAGATGTCCCTAATGTCTGGGGAGTTTTGAAGGAAAAGGATCAAGGTTTAAGGCTTTCAAAGGGTATGGATAGGCTTCCCTTCATAGATTATTGCCAATATGATAGTCAAAAGGAAGAGAAGATATTCCGAATGACGCACATTTGGGGCAAGACCAAATAACTAGAATATGTGTTGCGGTGGTTAGTACTTCAAAATATCAATGACTATCTTATATATATATATATGTTTGTTGTGTCACAATTGCAGATTTGTGTGACGTTAGCCCTAATCTATGTTAGTTTTTTACTTCTTCAATAAGTACAAGCTGATACTTGCATTCAATGTACAAATTCAACCTTATTATATCTGTCTGATAAATATCATAAATCGCTCATATATAAATCTTGTGCGTCTAGTGCAGATTGAAGGTGACGTCTGACCTAATTCATGTTGTTTTTTGGAAGGAAAAGTGAGCGTTTGCACATTAAATCAAAGGAAAACTAATCTATACTACTTCAAATGCCGAAAGCCAAATCTAGCGTTTTACACTCAAACAGTGGTTAAAAAGAGGTCTGACGTAATCAATATTCTTTATGTTGCTACAAAGGTGACGTCAACCCTAATTTGAGGATAGTTTAAAGGGGCAAGAAATTGGACATTTTGTAAGTGGACCCATGAAAATATTCAACACATCAATGCCAATCAGGAAATGATGACCTAGCCACAATTTTAGTCCAAACAAAATGTCAAATAAATACATGGCGTCATCTTAGGGTTAGAGTTAGTAAGTTAGTCTAGATGCGAGGTGGTTAGGTTTTCAAGTAAAGAGAGAGTTTAAAGAATGTTTAAACGCAGAAAACCTCAGTTTTGTTTGTAGATTAGTGCCTTAGGGTAATGGAGTCAAGGAATTAAGTCTAATGGCTTGGGAGAATCTAAAATTAAGAATGGGAGGGTTAGAAGCTTGATGGTGTTGCAGTAAAGCCAGAGGCCACCAAGTCAAAACCCTAAGTGGAGGCTCATTCCGGTGTAGCTAAGCTGGAGCCTCATGCTCCTCCCTCTTTCCCATAGAGACCTTGCTTGGCAAAATGGCTAGCTTTAAAATACAAGTCTAGGGCTGAAAAGTGTTGCTTAGGAACAAGGCTTTTCAAAACCCTAAGAGTCCAAACCCTATAGCCAAACTCAATTAGGCCTAGGGCGTCCTCTTTTTCAACTTCTATCCAAAACTAACCTAGAAAAGAATGGCTAGTGTAGCTATGGCTAGGCTAAACCTTCTTTAATCAATGGCTAAACTAGTTTTGTCATTGGGGACATGAAGCCACGACCTACTTGTGTGTTGGCTCCCTAGGGTTTCAATGATGAAGCATTATAGTAACAATGTAACTATTCATGCAAGATGTTTAATCAACAACCATTCAATCAAAGAGGTTTGATGAAGAAAACACTTACAAAAATTCATGAAAAGAGCTTATCATACCCTAGTTTGTAAACCTTCCAATGACAAAACACCATATGCATGCCAAAAATGATCCTCCCTCGAAGTGTGGCGCCCCTCACTCCAAGGCAAATATCCAAGACAAAGATAAAAGAGTCACTCCTCTAATGAGAGCAAGTTATGTCATGTTCAAATGAGGCTAAAACGTCCCCAATTTATATCATCCTCATGACCTTTAATTACAAAATAGGTCATTAAAAGCCAGTGACAAAGAATTTTACGATATTCAATTATTTGTCACATTTAAATGCTAAAAATGCCAAAATGAGCTAAAAATGGAGACGCTAGGCCCCTAAAGGGGAGGCGTTGCTTATGAGGACATAATCATCATCCAGTGAGGCAGGCGTTGGCCCCTCTGGGGCTCACGCAACCTGCCATGTGTGCCAAACAAGCCCAACACACTTTCATTTGCTCCAGAAAACATCCGGCCTGTCCTAGGTGGCGTTCTATCCATCAAAATCCATCATCCCACATGGGGCCTTTGAGTCCCCATGGAGTCGAATCTGCCTTGAAATATCTGATGAGGGGTTCCTTCTTCTTCTCCATGCAAAGGGCTCGTCACAACTCATCACACCTCTGCCATCCTAGCAACCATCGATGGGCTCTTCATCCCCATGGAGGAATACAGGCTAATCATCTCCCATACCCGATCCTCTACGGTACTGTTAGAGTCGGGTGTAGTCTGCCCATCAAAGACTACTCCTCCATAGATATCAGTCCTAGACATCATACCAATGTAAATCCTTATCATCATTAAAGTTATCAAACATATGCATGAAATCCCTAACACATCATCTAAGAGCACAAGCAGCATTACGGATCTACTATACAAAGCTAAGGAAACCAATAGGACAACCTATTGGGCTGTATTATAGGAGATGGAAAGTTTCCTCAAAGGATCATTCAAACCATGTAATGAAATGATATGGTTTAGGATGTCCGATCCTCAAGACCAAGGCTGGTGTTGTCATGGGAGCCTTTGTAGAATTTGTGCACAAATCATGGATGCATTTTTCCAGCCCTTTATTGCCTTATCTTTCTTTTATTGCTTTTTATTACAAAGATTCGTGAAGAGGACAACGCCTTGGCAGTGGCGAGTGACAGCGTGCCACTAGTATCTTAGCGAGGAAATGAGAAGGTTGGCTTGTGATGAGACCCCCTTTCAGCTGGCCATGCAACCAAAGATCCTTGCCCTGGTTTGGTGACCCGGATAGTAGCCGATGTCATACTTCTAAATGCCTATGAACATAATGGGCGGCTCATGATAAGACCTCCCATCCTCTTGGTTAGGTATTGCATTTTATTATCATTTTTCTTAGGGTCCCTTAGTTTCTTATCGAGGCTAGCTTTATTGCCTTCTCGGGGATCCCCACAGGTGAAGCATCTAGGTTTTATTTCCTATGGCTTTTATCTTTACCCGCTGCTTTTACTACGGGCCTTTATTGCT
This sequence comes from Picea sitchensis, assembly GCA_010110895.2. Classification (NCBI taxonomy): domain Eukaryota; kingdom Viridiplantae; phylum Streptophyta; class Pinopsida; order Pinales; family Pinaceae; genus Picea; species Picea sitchensis. The sequence continues at coordinate 135,389 of SNQJ01S0005621.1, forward strand.
ATTTCCCACAAGACAAAGTGTACCCCGCTCGTCCATCCCATTTCCCTAGTCCATTCGTTAGGATGACCTTTGAGGGTATAAGATGTAAAAGTGATAAGATGGTAGGGGCGGACGATGGCTCTACAAACCACCCTTGATGACTAATAAAACCCATGAATACCAGCTTGCTTAAGTTACCCCATCAATCCACCCCAACAATGGTCAAAGTGGATTAATTAACCAAGATCAATAGGTCATCGAAATGGGAACCTAATGCATATATAAAGGTTATAATGATCAAATATGACACATACCATGATAAATGATCAAATATGACACATACCATGATACCTCGGACCAATTACCTCATGGAGCAAGAGTCCTCTCCAATGCAAGCCCATGCCGGTAGTGATGGAAGCTGGTACTGCTGACAGGACAAGTCTGGCTAAGAAGAAGAAAGATGGGCCCTCCAGGGCCATGCTCAAGTCACTCCTTCTCTCGGTACTCCGTGTCTAGGACCATGTGGGCCTCGAGACATGATCTCCTAGTTATCCCTAGATATCGGGGATAACAGAACCAATTGCTTTCATTTTTGTGGAAAATAACATACTTAACAACTTTAAAACAACATCTACTTTCCGCTAACATACATTTATAATGTAAATTTGAATAGACATAACATTATGCTACAACAAAGTTTTACGTGGAAATCACAGTAAAGTATGCATGCAACAACACATGAAAATCTTATAAATATAAAGACATGTACATAATACACATCATACACATTTAACATAGAGATGGTACTTATCTTTTTATGAAAGTAACCAACTGCGTGCAAACCTTCCATGAACCTCCCAGCCTTAGACCATGTTACTCCAAGCTATTAGCAGTGGGTGACCGCCGAGTTGGGACTAAACTCCACCCAGGGTAAAATGAATCATAGGTGAGGCTGAGACTACAAAAAACTTCACAATGCAACATGAAGGATTCCCTCCTAGAAGCCTACTTACTCCCACCTCTCACACACTCTCATTCCCCACATGCATGTCCCACCTCAAGAAAATGCACCTTCATTGCTCCACATTCCATCGACTGCTCCACTTCCCTTCTAGGGCTTCAACAATAGGTTAGATAAAGAATTCTCAGAGCTCTATAGTTGTTGTTGGACTCCCTCCAAGAGAAATCACTTCCTCAAAAATGTCTCTCACCTGGAGAGAGTTTCTCATAGGCCTGAAAACCTACTTCTTCAATCTATGAGCCTGACAACCCACCTCTTCTATCCAACTCCTAAGTTAAATGAGTAAGGGAAATGGTAGTAACAAAACTCGATTATGGCACAAAATATGGTAGCAACAAAAAATGTTAATGAATGGTATGACTTAAGTGATTAGTTCCTGCTAGTTATAAAGGTCAACAATGGAGGAGTTCAACCATGGAGAGAATGATTGGTGCCTGAGTGCGCGAGTGCATGGGGAGAATGAAAATAATGGAAGAGAACCCCCAAAATGATGGATTTCCCCACATAAAACTGCATTTCCCAAATCAAACACATGTCTTCATGAAACTGCATGAGCTCCACTTATGATTCATTCCCCTTCCCATAGGAACATAGGATAACTTCAGTTATTTCCCAAACCTTATTCTTTAGGAAATAATAATATAATATTATTCCCTTAGAGATAAGCTCTCTATCTTATCCCTTTTCCTATCGTCTTAGCCCCTTCCCTTTCCCTACTCAGTGGAGCTTAGTCCCCAACAACTCTTTCTTCGTGGTTGGTATACACACAACAATGTAATTATATTAATGATGTGAGTATTTACATATACAAAAGTTAGGCTCCCTAGCCTTTAACATCTAGCCTCTCCGGCCTAATAAACACATAAGCCTCCCAACTTATAACAATTGTCTCCACAACCTATAAACATAATTAAACATCATTACAATTCAACAGGGGCTTGACATTTGCATATTACAATCCCCTCCCCTTATTTATGCATTGTCCTCAATGCATATTCTTTACGTAATAACAACAAAATTTCCAAACTCTTCAAAACGATGCAGGTATTCCACCTGCATAGAATCTTCATGCTCCCAAGTTGCATCCTTAGGACCATACCAGGTCCATTGGACCTTTACAATCTCTATGGATGGATTTTGAATCTATTTGATTTTCTGGTCCAGAATGCGTACTGGATGCACTTGCAAAGCACCTTCTTGCTCCACCTAAATCACATTCCAATCAATAACATGATTAACATCATCTATATATTTCTTAAGCAATGATACATGAAATATATTATCAATGGTCATAGATGCAGGCAATGCAATCATGTAAGCTATTGGTCCAATCATCGCTAGGATTTCAAATGGCCCAGAATATCTAGCTTCCAACTTGGAACAATTTCCCAACTTCAGGGAACTTATGTTGGCCTTCACTTTCAAGAATACATGATCACCCACTTTAAAATCCCTATGAGTTCTTCTCTTGTCAGCATATATTTTATGCATGTCTGGGGAAGCCTTTAAATTATTCTTTATATTCAACATTTCCTCTTCCATTTCTTTGAGCAACTCTAGCCCAATCACTACTCTATCTACTGGGTTGTCCTAATTTATTGGTGTGTTGCACCTTCTTCCATAAAGTGCCTGAAATGGGCTCATCTTTAGTGATGCTTGGTACCCATTGTTGTAGGAAAATTCTACCAAGTGTAGATAATATTCTCATTTATATGGTTTTTCCATCACGTACATCCTTAGTATATATTCTATAAATTGGTTCACTCTTTTTGTTTTCCCATCAGTCTCAGAATGATAAGTTGAGCTGAAGTTTAGATTTGTTTCGAACCCTCTGAATAATCACTTCCATAAATTTGAGGTAAATGTTTGATCTCTTTCAGACATAATTGTCTTGGTTATGCCATGAAAGAATGCTACATCCCTGATATAAATATAAAAAACATTGGTTGCCTTGTGAGTAACCTTCATAAGAATTAAATGGGAAGCTTTAGTAAGCTTTTCCACCACCACCATGATAATATCATGCTTCTTTATTCTTCTGGGAAATTTGGTGACGAAATCCATTTTCACTCCTTCCCACTTCCACTCAGGAATGGGAAATGGATGCAGCAACCCAACTGGGTACCTATGCTCAACCTTGACCTTTTGACACTCCAAACATTTAGCAATGTACTAAAAAATCTCCTTCTTCATGCCTGGCCAATAATATTGGCTTTTGACTGTTGCAATTGTTTTCGGATATCATGGGTATCCCGCATAAGGTACATTATGTATCTCTTTCAAAATTGTACTCCTCAAGTCATGAGCATTGGGTACATAAATTATGTTCTTGTACAACATAATTTCACCAATTCACAATTTATAATCTTCAAACTTTTGTTGCATTTTACCTTGTTGTAATTTTGTTACTATCTCCATGTACTGCAAATCTTCTTTTGTAGCCTCAGAAATACTGCCTTTAAGATCAATTTGGTACATGCTAATGGTTGTAGCATGTAGTTCATGCACTCTCCTGCTGAGTGAATCAACCACTTTGTTTTGTTTTCCTTTTATGTGCTTGATATCAACATACTCACAAAGGAATTCCAACCATCTTCTCTACCTAGAATTCAAAGTTGGTTGATCAAACAAATATTTCAGACCATTATGGTCTGTCCTCAGCTCAAATTGTTTTCCCATGAGGTAGTGTCTCCATTTCTTCAAGGCATGCACTATTTCTTCCAACTCCAAATCATGAGTGGCACAAAGACTTTCATGCTCTTTCAATTTTTGGGATTCAAAACATACCACAAATCTGTTATGACTAAGGACTCCACCAATTCCTTCTTTGCATACATCTGTGAAAAACATGAAATCTTCATTTAGATATGCAATCCTCAGAATTGGAGCACTGGTTAACAACTGCTTCAATTTCTGGAAGATATTTTCACATTTTGTTGTCCATTGAAACTTCACCCCCTTCCTTTGCAAGGAAGTAATCGAGTGAGCAACCTTTGAAAACCCTGCAATGAATCTTCTATAGTAGACAAATACACCCATGAAGGATCTAACTTCTGTCACATTCTTAGGTGTTTTACACCCTTTGATAGCTTCAATCTTTTTAGGGTCCATTGTTATCCTTTATTCGGATATGATATGCCCCAAATAGTGAATTTGGTTCTGATAAATTGAGCACTTCTTCAATTTGGCATACAGTTTATGTGCTCTTAACACTTGTGAAACTATTCTCAAATGATGCTCATTCTCTTAATATGACTTGGAATATACAAGTATGTCATCCAAAAATACAATGACAAACTTGTCTAAGTATTCCCAGAAAACTCCATTCATTAAGCACATGAAAACAATTGTTGTATTTGATAACCCAAATGGGACCACTGTGAACTCATAATGATCATACCTTGTTATGAGGGAATTATTGCTAGTGTCTTCATCTCTTATCATTACTTGATGGTATCCAGATCTAAGATCGATCTTTGAGAATATTCTTGCATCCTTTAACTGATCAAAGAGATCATCAATCCTTGGTAAAAGATACTCGTTCTTTATAGCTACCTTATTCAATTGTCTTAATTCAATGCACAATCTCAATGTCCCATCTTTATTCTTCACAAATAAAATTGGGGCACCCTAAGGTGACACACTTGGATGTATATACCCCTTCTTTAGAAGTTCTTCAAGTTGCATTTGCAACTCCTTTAGCTCTGGTGTACTCATCCGGTAGGGATTCTTGGATACTGGAGCTTCTCCAAGCATTAAGTTTATAGAGAAATGAATATCTCTCTTTCGGGGTAGTCCTAGTATCTCCTTGAACACATCCTCAAAATATTTCAGGACTACATGATCCTCAAGATTTGGTGCCTTATCCTTAGGTGCTTCTTACATATGAGATCAAAATATTTTTCATCCCTTTCTATAACACTTCTTTAGTTGCATTGCTGAGATCTCTTGCACAATAATTTCCCTAGGAATTCCTTGGAATATTCTTGGGTTCCCTTCCTCATTCAGGGAAGTAAATGTGTTGTTATGATAGTCTAAGAAAACATGGTGTTGGTCTAACCAATCCATCCCAATTAGATAGTCGCATGAACCCAAGGGAAGGTTGTTCAAATCTTCCTTGGTACTTATTCCCTTCATGTCAATTGGACATGATTTAACCAACTCTACAACTTTTCTCTTGGTTCATGTAGCTAGATGCACCAGTCAAGATTTTCCATGCTTGGTTCTTTGGAATTGTAATCTTTCCACTACATTAGGATCTATATAGCTATGAATAGCTCCTGAATCTATTAAAATAGTAAAGACATGGTTATTGATCATACCTTCTAATTCAATCATGTGTGACTGAAACTCATCCTGTTTGTTGTCCTAGACTGCATAGATCCTTGGTGCAATTTTACCCATGTCTTCCATTGTTTTTGTTTTCTATACATTTTGGACAAATCTCACTTTGTCACTTTTGTGAGGACAATATCTATACTTATGGTCTCCTTTACAACCCCAACATTGAATGGTTATTTTCCTTGGCATTTTCCCACCTATCTCTACCATTTTGTTCTCTCTAAAAGATGGTTGTACTTGAGGAATGTTTCTGAAAAATGGTGGCGTGTTCCCCTTCTGCCTATGTTCCATGTTAAACTTCTTCTTGTCTTCCCAAGCTCTTTGGAAATTATGATTTCCTTTATGATGATCATATAAGCACTTGGCCCTCCTTATGGTTTCCTCCAAAGTCTTGGTATCATCATATTGGACCTTGTCACTGATAAAAGATGGAAGCCCACTCAGATACCTTTGAATCTTAATAGTCTCATCCTTGATGAAGGAGACATACTTTAACAATTCTAAAAATATCCTTTCATACTCATCAATGGTCATGCTACCCTGTTTGAGTTGAAATAAATGTTTCATATTTTTGTCATAAAACCTCTTGGTTAAGTATTTCTTCTCAAAATGCTTCTTGAATTCCTTCCAAGGGACATTTTTCTCTCTCATGTGTTTCACTTGCACAAGCTAATCCCACCACATGGATTCCTTTCCTTTCAGCTAATAAATAACAATTCTTCCTTCTACATGAGAATAATAGTTATGCAATTAGAATTACTTCCTCATGCCTAGTACCCATGTCTCAACATCCTCATCCTTCTTGTTTTCACCATCAAAATAAGGAGGCTTGATTTGTTTCATTTCTCCTTTCAATTCATCCACCCTAGACCTCTTATGCTTCCTGGAAGGGGATGTAATTGAGCTACTATGTGCTCTCCTTTTGGACTTCCTTTGATATTGATGGTGATGTATGTTATCACTCTCGAATCTTCCTTTTCCCCTTAGGGGTCCAATGGATTCTTGATTTTTTGGAGCGAATCTCCTTATCCAACTTCTTTTCAATTCTTTCTAGGATATGCATTAACTTCATGTTCAAGTCTTCCTACTGCTCCTTGGATTTCTTAAGCATTTCATTATCATCCTTGTGACTCTAGATATCCTTTTTAAAATTTCTAATGGTCTCTACCATATTTATTTTATCATCCTTTTCTTCTCCATGTCCATTGGAGTTTGTTCCTTCAACTCCCAAAATGACATCCATTCCTATGAGATCATCTTCTAGAATATAATCCTCTTGTGAATATTCCATCTATTTTCACTCTATGATTATTCTGTTATGCTTGAAAACTATTAACTCTACAAAAATGTGTATCCAAAAAAACTTTGTCAGGTTGATTGTCTCAACAATTCAATAAAAATTGAACCATTATGGTTCAATAATATATGTCAGACTTATTTTCTATTGATTTCCTGAGATTTTGACTGTCCAAATCTGATTTTTGGGTGAACATTTATCTTATATTGTTCAAGACCTTTCCAATGCCTACTTCCATGCTTAATTCTGAGTTTTCAGTAGGAAGTTATGGATACTTGAAAGAATGTCTTTTTAGGGATGCAATCCTTGTACATCGATTCTTTCATCTCACAGTCGAATTGGCTCTTGGATCCATGATGGATCCTCTCTTAAAGTTTACAAACATTCTTTTATTCTTTAGGTGTTGGTCCGTACAATTCAGAACCCCACAGACTCCTTCGCTAATCCATTTTCTTTCTTCTTCAAATGATTTCTGGGCACTATCCATTTTTCTTTGGCCCCCAATCAGATATGACTGAGTGCTAGAAGATAAACGATTATCAAGAGCCTAGGGAACTTCAGGGCTCCAAAAATTCAGGCTTCAACGACTTCCCTTTCTGCACCTCACAAAAAATTCACACTGTCGAACTAGTGAACTCGTGAAGAATGGTGGATCGATGGTCCTCATTCTATGCTCATATATATGGTCAACAGGAGATCCAGAACTTTGGGCTTCAAGAGTTCTGAGGCTCTATCTTGCGTTGCCTCCCAAATTGTCAAATTACCAGATATCCTCTCCTTCCTCCACGTATCATCTCTTGATCAACAGTCGATATTAACTCTAGCCCTCTCGAATTTCTCGACTCAAGTAACCTGCAACTCAATTCCTTTGGAGTGCCAAGTCTCTGAACCTTGGGATCGGGCGCCATGCATCCTCTGTGATCCACGGTTGAGATGGAATATAGCCTTTGGGACTTTGGAAATCCTTGATCTCAACTACCTATGTCTTGAATCCTCCTGAGTGCTAAGTCTCCAGACTATATGATCTACTTCTACATGTCTCTCCCAATAAATGGTGAGGATTTACTCCGCTCCTCATAGCTTTAGTGGTTTCATCTTCCTCACACTTTATTCCTTACGAATGTTTAATTCGCGAATTCCCAGGGTCCACTTAGTACTGCACACCTTGGGTGCTACGTGTCAGAAACATAGGGTGACACATGGCTTCATCATCGATTGACATGTGTCATATCATTACTGGTACAATAGGGTTTGTCAAAGTACAAAATTATATGAAATGTGGCATGCCTAGTGGAGGTCCATGACACATCACATCCATTGATTCGGGACTTCGAGGCTATGATAATTCAATACTTAAGAGCTCTAGGGCTATGATACTTCAAAGGATTTCAAATATACACCCCCCAAAACTCCTGAACTATGAATTTTCAAACACTCCCACGTCACCCCCGATGATGTCATTATGTCACGTCACTTCAACACTCTGGGACTTAAGGGATCTCTTCCTCCTACTTAACCACAACCATTTCTTTCGTAGTGCCAAATTTTCAAACTCTTGGACACTTGATAATCCACTAACATCTGTCTCTGATAATGGATGGTCCAGATTGGTTCCAGTCTTCAGGACTTCGGGGCTCTGGGAGACTTCCCACACTACACCACAAATCCCACAAATGTCGGATTCCCAAATAGGATGATCTTTCGACACATGTCCTAAAACATGAATGGTCCATATTAACTCTGGATTTCACGACTTCGAGAGATTTCCCTTTTGGCAATTTGAGGATTCACTTCTCCCATAGTGTTGAAACTCTGAACCGCTGAAATACCTGAGAAATACAACGACTCTCCCCCTCTTGAATGATATTCAATTGAGATTCCCTCTAGGACTTCGAAGCTTCGTGCTTTGGCTCCTTTCTCAACTGAACTTGAAAACTCATCGAAGTAACGAAGTCCAAAGGACATGATGGTTAACTCATCGAAGTAACGAAGTCCAAAGGAGGGATGTGTCTTCTTCTGAAAAGATCCAACTACCCAAATTTAAAATTTGTTGCCCAATACCATGGTTACCACGGTCTCCTTTCTCTCCTAACTTTCTCAAACCGCTATACCTCCTGAGATTTCCAATACCACCCGGGAGCTCCCTCAACGACGCTCTCGCACTATAGCCATCAAATACTTGTGGAATTTTAACTCCAAATTCCATGTCTGTGGCCCATCAAGGTTTCATTTTGAAACCTTGGGATTTGATAACAATTTGTAGTGTTCCCCAGGATGCCAAGCCGGGAAACACCACTACAAATAAATTGTTATGTTCAAACTTTGATACCAATTTGAATCATCCCCAGCTACCCAAGACAGGACATGCTACCTCATAGAACCACTTTCTTTAATTTTTGGGGAAAATACCATACTTAACAACTTTAAAACAAAAACTTATTTGTTCTAACATGCATTTATAATGTAAATTTCAATAGATATAACATTCTTCTACAACACAGATTTATGTGGAAAGCACAGTAAAACATACATGTAACAACACATGCAATTATTATAAATATAAATACATGGAAACAATACACAACATAAACATTTAACATAGAGATGGTACTTATCTTTTTATGAAATTCACCAACTGCGTGAAGACCTTCCACTAACCTCCCATCCTTAGACCATGCTGCTCCAAGCTATCAGCAGTGGGTCACCTCAGAGTTGGGACTAAATTCCACCGAGGGTAAAGGGAATCCTAGGCTAGGTTGAGACTACCAAAATCTTCACAATGCAACAGGAAGGATTCCCTTCCAGGAGCCTACTTACACCCACCGCTCAAAGAATCTTATTCCCCACATGTCTATCCCACCCAGGGAATATGCACCTTCACTGTTCCATAGTCCATTGGCTACTCCACTTCCCTTCTAGGGATCCAACAACTGGACACATCAGGAATTCTCAGAGATTTGTAGCTGTTGTTGGACTCCCTCCAGGAGAAATCACTTTCTCAACAATCTCTCTCACCTAGAGAGAGTTTCTCACAGGAATGAAAAATTGATTCTTCAACCCACAGGCCTGAAAACCTGACTCTTCTTACCATATCCTAAGTAAAATGACTAAGGGCAAGTGAATCAACAGAACTTGAGTAAAGCAAAAAATATGGCAGTAACCAAAAATGTTAAGGCAGGGTACGAATCAAGTGAGTAGTGTGTTCTAGTTACAAAGGCTTAAGATGGAGGAGTTCAACCATGGACAAAATGACTGGTGCCTGAGTGTTTGATTGCATGGGGATAATGGAAATACTTGTAGAGAACCCCCACAATGATGGATTTCCCCACATAAAATTGCACATCCCAAATCAAACACATGTCTTCATGAAGTTGCATGACCTGCACTTATCATTCATTCCCCTTCCCACAAGAAATTAGGATAACTTCAGTTATTTTCAAAACCTTAGTCTTTAGGAAATAATAATATAATATTATTCCCTTAGAGATAATCCCTATAGCTTATCCCTTTCCCTAGCCTCTTAGCCCCTTCTCTTTCCCTACCTAGTGGAGCTTAGTCCCCCATAACTATTTCTTCATGGTTGGTCTACACGCAGCGATGCAATTATATTAATGATGTGAGTATTTACATATACAAAAATCAGGCTCCCTGGACTTCCACATCTAGGATTTCTGGCCTAATAAACACATAATCCTCCCAACTTATAATACTTGGCTCACCATCCTATAAACATCATTAAACATCATTAAACATCATTACAATTTAGTAGGGGCTCAAGCTTAGGGTATTACAAAATACCAATGTCTTGGATCTTGCTTAAGTCCATACAAGCTCTTCTTCAACCTGCATACCAAATTCTCGTTTCCTTTGACATCATACCCCTATGACTACTACATATAAATCTCTTCCTCCAAATCCCCATTTTGAAAAGTTGTTTTTACATCTAACTATTCAAGATGCAAATATTCTACTGCCACAAGACTTAAAATAGTCCTAATTGAAGTCATCTTAAAAATAAGAGAAAATATTTCATCAAAATCTATACCTTTCTTTTATGCAAACCCCTTTACAACAAGTCTATCCTTGAACCACATTTTTTCTCCATCTTCTTCCTTGAACATGTAAACCCATTTATTCTACAATTTTATTTTTTTTGCAGGAAACTGAATCAAGTCCCAAGTCGGGTTCATTACCAATGAGTCAGTTTCCTCTTTCATGCCTTTCTCCCACTTCTTTTTAGTTTCTACCTAAATTACCTCTTCATAACTTTATGGTTCACCATAATCAATCAATAATAAATAATACAATGAAGGATAGTACCATTTGGGGGGTCTACTTAACCTGGTAGATCTTCTAACATTACTTGCAGGAATTTGGGGTACCTGCTTCTCCTGTTTTTGTACATTTTTATTTTCTGGTACCTTTGGAATTTTTTTTCTAGTGATCTCATCAAGTACTGTGTATTCTAGTTTTTCTTTTTCCTGTTTCTTTCCCTGCAACTGATATTTGTATATGACCTTCCCATTAAATATGACATCTCTACTGTTATTGATTTTGAGTTTTTCATAATCCCATAAGCAATAAAAAAAATCATTAACACCATATCGAATAAATGTACAATTCTTTGATTTTTCCTCAAGATTTGTTCTATTTTTCCTTATGAATATGGATAAATGCTTCACAAATGAAAGTATTCAAAAATGAATGTTTTACCATTTTACAGGTCCATGCCTCCTCTAGAATTACACCATACAAATATCTTGAAGTTCTTTTTTTTATGAAGTAAACATCAGTATCTACAACATCTTCCCACAACTATAAGGGCATCCCAACATGCAATCTCATACTCCTTGCACGCTCCATGATTGTCCTGTTCATCCTTTCTAACACACCATTTTCATGTGGTGTTCCTGGAACTATCTTCTCTATATGAATCCCATGGTATTAACAATAATCATCAAATGGCTTGTTGCAGCATTCACCTCCATTGTATGATATGAGACACTTCAACCTTTTTCCCGTCTCATTCTCAACAAAAGATTTCCATTTCTTAAAAGTGTAAAAAAAATCATATTTTTGTCGAATGCAATACACCCAAGTTTTTCTATTTTCATCATCAATAAATGTAACATAATAACGAGAGCCACCAAGAGATGATACGCGATCTGGTCCCCATACATTTGTATTCACAAACTCTAAACTTTCACGCTTCATTTCTTTTCGACTCTGAGAAATATGACTCTCTTATGTTTTCCATAAACACAATCCTCATAGAAATCCAAATCAATATGTTTAATATCTAACAAAAATTCCTTTTGTGAAGTATATGCATCCTCTTCTCACTCATGTTTTTAAGACTATGATGCCAAAGTGTTGTATCCACTCTTGTAGAAGCTAAATATATAGAAGAGTCAGTACTACCAATACATAAATACAATGCACCTACCTTCTCTCCTTTTTCTATTACCAGTGATCCTTTGGTGATATTCCGCGCCTTATTTGTAAATATGGATATACAACCTTCACTTTCCAACTTCCCTATTCAAATTATATTTTTCCCTAGATATGGAACATGCCTTACCTCTTTCAACAACCAATGGTTTCCATTCTTTTTCTTTATTTTTACCTTTCCCATTCAAACAATTTTGTAGGGTGCTTCATCACCCAAATGAACCTGTCAAAAATCACCTTAAACATAATATAGAAAAAGTTTCCTATGGGGTGTGGCATGAACTGAAGCCCCTAACTCTACTACCCAAGAATGAGAAATATTATCTACAAAAAGAATCAAAGAATCTTGTAACACATCACCTATTACATTTTCTTCCTGATTTTTCTCTTGTTGTCCATTTCTTTGTTTCTTTAGAGATATACAATCTTTCTTTAGATGTCATTTATTTTCACAATTCCATTACTCTATCTTTCCTAGTCTTCATTTGGATCTTCCCTTCATATAACTCTCACGGTTCCCTAGGCGCTTTCCTCTATCTTTTTTTATTCCCCCGTTCTCCACGTTTAACACATTACCTGATGTCTCACCTATCCTTTTCTATCACATTGTTTCACTAAGGATAACACCAACAACATCATAAAATTTTAGATTGTTTGAACCAGAGACAGAGTTACTTACAACCATGACCAAGCCATTCCATATTTCTGGCAATAAGAACAAGATTAAAAGATCCCTGACCTCATAATAAAAATCCACATTTATAGAACTTAGCTGATTAGTAACCATAATAAATTCATTTAAATTATATGCAACATACCCACCTTAATTAGAAATACCTTATTGGACACTGATAGTTTTTCATACAGTTTATACAATGCGTCCATCAACTCCTTCGTTGTATTTTCTTTTGGAATATTGAAAGCCACCGATGTTTCCAGGATCAACCATATCGTTCCTAGTGCCTTTCTGTCAAGAACCTCTTATTATTCACCTTCATGGTTGTAAGCTTATTTTATATTCCACCTAATGGTAGGAATAGATCCTTCTGATATAAATAATGTTCCATCTGCATCTTCCATAAATCGTAGTTTTGGCTGTTAAATTTCTTATAAAAAACCAAAAACCCTCTTATCCTACGAGTTATGTTTCTATTTGATACCAATTGTTATAAAAATAGGATCATGGATCAATAAAATAAAACAAATGCATAAATAAAAAACAAAAGATACACAATACAATAGAGACACAAATATACGTGGTTCACCTAGCGTGGGCTATGTCCACCAGAGGAATTTCCAGTTCCTTCCTTTTTATTATAACATAAAATTAATGTATACAACCTACAACATGCCCAAGATAACATCCTCTTATTTCTATCACAATTTCCTCTCTCAGAATACAATAATCACACTCATACACAACTGTAATACAATTCCCTCATAAAATAAGGTTGCCTTCTAGGGAAACAATCCCTAAAATAGCTTCTACCATCAGATCTTGCACCTTATAATGAACGATCCAAATTGACTATGAAATTAAAATATTTTACAAGGAATGTTTCCCCAATATTTCTCTTCTAGGGAACTTCCTCTGAATCCCCCTCTAAGGGCGGCTACAAAAATTTTTGCCACTTATGGGCCATTGTTAATAATAGTTATTGTGGAGGAGGAATCCCCCCACACCCTGATGGGAAAGGGGCCAAGCAAGGATGGAAACAAACCTTTGAATCGAAGATAATCGGGGATCAAAACAACACCAAAGGTCCCCAAGAAATGCATGACATGCATCATCTCTAATATCACATCAGATAAAAATTGTTCACTAAAACTACCAATGTGGAAACTCAATAAACATTGCTCAATCACGGTCCTGGTGTCCCTTTTGCAGCCATGAAACTTGGTACATATTAGGATGTGGTATGCTTTTCAACTCCAATTTCTCCATTGCTTTAGTGGGTATGAAATTTTATGGGCTTCCACCATCTATGACGAGATGAAAGCACATATCTCAAATTTTACATTGGTTCAAACACTCTCTTTCTGATTCGAGGGTTATTACTGCTTTAGATTTGTCTCAAGATTGAGTAATACTCTTCTCAAAATCTGGTTCTTTTTGAAGTACCTCCACATTCCCACCAACAATTATTGTCTCATCTTCTTGGGTGACTTGCATCCTAGCCTCATTTCTACTTGTTGCATTCTGCCTCTCTAGACATGTTAGGGAAAGGGGGCCAAGCAAGGATGAAACAAACCTTTGAATCAGAAAGATAATCAGGATCCAAAAACAACACCAAGGTCCCCCAAGAAATACATGACATGCATCCATCTCTATCACATCAGATAAAAATTGTTCACTAAAACTACCAATGTGGAAACTCAATAAACATTGCTCAATCACAGTCACTTGTTGTCCCTTTTGCAGCCATGAAACTTGGTACATATTAGGATGTGGTATGCTTTTCAACTCCAATTTCTCCATTGCTTTAGTGGGTATGAAATTTTATGGGCTTCCACCATCTATGACGAGATGAAAGCACATATCTCAAATTTTACATTTAGTTTCAAACACTCTCTTTCTCTGTTCAGGTTATTCTGCTAGATTTGTCTCAAGATTGAGTAATACTCTTCTCAAAATCAGGTTCTTTTTGAAGTACCTCCACATTCCCACCAACAATTATTGTCTCATCTTCTTGGGTGACTTGCATCCTAGCCTCATTTCTACTTGTTGCATTCTGCCTCTCTAGACATTTCGATGCTTTGTGATCCTCTACTCCATAATAATAACATGTAATTACATACTTACCATCACCAAACCTTTGACTCTTCCAACGTTTCTTCCTCCTCTTGTATTTTTACTACTACTGGCCTCATCCTCCTTCTCATTATCTTTAGTATCACTTTCTCTACTTTCGCCTCTAGTTCCTTTTCCCTAGGACTTATGTCACAATATTCTATCAATATTTTCTTCCACTTTCAAAGAAAATTGGTAGGCTTTGTCTACATTTCAAAAGTAATATGTAGTCATATCATCTTGAATTTGGTACTTCATTCCATTCACATATCTTACCAGTCTTTGATACTCTGGTTCTTTTATCTCTGACCTAAGTGGCGACTTAAAGAATTCTTAAATATGTTCATGCACATATGTCTCTTTATCCATGAGATTCTATACTTGTCTACACAATTTATGTTGGTTTTAACATACCCAACACTGAACTGAGAAACATTACATGCAGGAACTCATTAATATATTAATATTTACTGCTAATCGAAATCATGTATCCTACCAACAAAAAATCACACACGAATCTGACAATTTGACTGATAGCACAATTCTAAATGCATCTAGCAACATATATTAAACATGAATATAGTTTTTCAAGAAGGAAACAAACATAGAACATGCATATAAATCATTTATATAGTGAAATTAACATAAGAACAGAACACAAAAGATTATTTGTTAATGATTAACCAACTGGCTGCAAATGAAGGATGAACCTCCCAACCACAAGCAATGTTGATCATTTTTTCTCATTAGCAAGCAACCCCCAAGATGAGGATATGAGTTCACAAGGAGATGTGACCCACTAACTATTCACTCTCCACACAGAGAAGCCCCAAACCCAGGTTCTAGTCTCACAACACTTCCAAACCTCCATGTCTCTCTTTTCCCCACAACCTGCACTACCTAAGGAATGTACCTCCTTCACTGCTCACAATATCTCTAGTCATACCATTCATTTATCAGGGTCCCTAGTGCACTTGGTTGGCCAGGAATCACTCATAGATCTTGTCTGTTTTAATTTTTGTTTCCATCCACAAAGGTTAGTTATTCAAGGGTTCTACAGATAAGGGTTTTGTCTGTGCTATAGCTCTCTGATATATGTTCGAGGTCCAACAGTAGTACTCGACCCAATATCTCAGGGAACCAATTAAAGAGGCTAGACCATGACCTTAGCCATACAACCCGACTATCCAGGTACTAGAGAGTATCTTCCCGAGTGTTGTTCTTGGTGACACTATATCAGTCAGGTGGTCGATCTGTTTATCTAAAGAGGGCTTCAGAAAATCTAGGATGATCCATATAAATGTGTTGTCTAGTGCGCTACCACACAAAGGGGTACCAACAAAGGTTACAAGGGTGGCCAACATATGTGTGCTTAAGTACCACTTGTATTTCTTGCATGTATGAATCCCTGACCACATGTTGATGCATGTCATAACAGATCTTTCTGTTGGAAGATTGATTGTTGTCATTGATGTCAACCCTAGTCATGGGTTTTGGACCGCAAGCTTGATAAAGGTATTTGGACATGAAGGAAAATGC